>JAKOGI010000088.1:767500-1105000 GCA_029747015.1 Carnegiea gigantea | reverse complement strand
AATAAGTGTCTGACTTTCTATAAGGACAAATTTGATAAATATTGATTAGTACACAATATTAATTTCTATACATATACAACATAAGAGTCTTTATCATTGGTTTTTAAATTTTTAATTTATTTTTTTAAAAAATATATCTTAAATTTAAATGCTCCTTACATAGCACAGGTCCATACTAGTGAAATAAAGCAGCTAAATCCTATTCAAATTCATGTGAAACAAATGCAGTAGTATAGGAACTATTCCAATTTCATCGAAGCGGAAGAATCAAGGAATTTTTTGATTAGCTCAAAAATCGTTTTGATTGAACTATGATCTAGAAAGTAAAGGAAAAAGAACCGAATAATCATTTTATGATGGAAAGTGATGGAATCATTGTTTATTTTTTTGTCTCCATACTAAGTATACACTATACCATCAAATAAAAATATCCCCAAAATGATTCATGAATTTGTAATAGATCGATGAGATAAAGGATTTGTTAGCGAGAACTTTAAAACTAGAAAGGAATTTTTAAATTTTTATGGAATTTTAGTCGAAATTGAAATAGAACCATGGGTGAAGAGTATCCATTAATCATGGATGGTCTAAAAGACATAATCCCTTCAATCAATAAGTTAAGCCATTCAAATTCACATCATTAAACGTATACATGCAAATGTAGTTTTGATCAATAATCTAGACAACCATTGGAGGTGCAATATGAAAGAGTCACACATATGAAAGAACATGACAATAAGTACAATAAATTTGTCAATATAAGGCTCAAAGTCTCATAGGATGCTAGCAAGTCTCATCTAGCTCAAACGTCGAAGCACATATACCAATGTTAGCACTAAGGACTCTTAATGACAAGATAGTTATCAATCAAGGCTAGGCGTCGAAAGAAGAGACATTTGTAAAACCTTCAAAAAATTTCCTAGGCAATGGGGGACCCATCGAAAGCCAATCAAGCTCATGAAAACCATCATGCCTAGTAAAAGTATCATTGGAGAGCATCTGAATCCAATCCACACAACCCCTATATGTACCTAAACGTAAACCTGAAATGTAACTAAACAGTGCAAATGAAAGGAAACCCAAAACTAAATGCTCTAACTAGTAAACTAAAAACACACTTAGAAAACTTGAAACTACGCCTCCCCCATGTATACATAAGGCATTATTTAAAAGAAAAAAAAAAGGTTTAGTGGGAAGGGGAACAGAAAGAACAATCTTACTAGGTTAGGTGTTGGCTACACCTAATCTAAGGCCTCCTAAAAATTGGATTCTATAGAGCATCAGTAACTCCATCACAACATCAAGACTTGACTCATTACATTGGGTGCCACCAAAGCACTCAATTGCTTGTCAGGCTCCTAGGACCACAATTTGGAATATAAAAGGTAAGAAGCAATAAGAAAAGTCTCACCAATGGAATAAGTATCCTCTAAACTTTATCAAAGTCCATTGAAAAATCTTGGATAACTGTGATTCGGATCGCCTCGTTTCCGACTCTAACTATCTATTTGAAAGTCCTCTAGCTATGCACAATTTGGGCTAAGTGAGGGATTGCACTCTCTAATGTAACCCAGGGAAATATAATTATCAACATTGCCACCATGTATATCAAATACGTTATCATCATAGCGCACACCTAAATGATCTCTATACATGATGTTGGTATCAATGGGCTTCCTAACGCAACACTTAAAAGAATCAAAGGATAATGGACAAAGAGGGGAAGCATGTGAATAATCAAGTGAATTGAGGAAAACATTAACATAAAAATGAAGGCTAGGAGAGTCCTCATACACCAACGCATCACATGATCCATCCAAAGGAGTCTCAGCTAGATTACACATGTCACCAAAAGCATCTTCTGAATCATAACATATATCATCAGTGATGAACTTATCCACTGACCCAAAAGGCTCACCCGTCTTTAACTTGGTGCAATAGGTGAGGTCAGGATAATATCAACTTTTAGGCTAAGCTTACCATGCATAATAAAGGCACAAATGCATAGCATGGTCAGAAGAATCACACTTGTCACATCAGAAAGGGCCATAATAAGATGTAGCATAGAATGTATAGCAGCCAACGGATGAATATCTAGAAACATGATTAGCCATCTCAAATTCAAATGAATCACAAGCAAGCCACTTAAGCAAAGACCTCATTAACACCTTTATCAAGAAAACCATAATACCCAAAAAGAGCTCAGTTTTCACTATTAATAACCTCATCAATGATGTCTAAAATTTGTCATGTCCCCATATAATAACACATTGAGTAATAAAGACATGTAGATGCTTAAATACGTCCAAAATAATTCATGTTTGAATTGGGGGAAATGTAAAATTGCCATTTATTTAGTTAAATATTTTATTTTTGATTTATTTATTTTTAATTATCAAATAACAACAGAATGTTTAGTCTAACCTGTCGAGAAAAAACCTAAGACTCCAGCACTAGTCCTTGGCTACAGTGCCAAAAACATGATAGGGCTGCAAGTACACGATGTTATTTTTGCAAATCATGGTTGATTACACATAGATTAGGCGATGCTATAAGGTTGTTTTTCCTTAAGATAGGGTGAGCTTATCAAAATTTGAGATAGAAATTAAACTAATCTACTATCTAATCTAATTAATAAATTATCAAGGAATTAAAGAAACAAGCAATCACCGAATATATGCATCAATCAAGCACCTCTTCCTCCATTTGTTACTTCAAATCCAATAATCAAAGTATCACAATCCCCTTTTATGGTGAAGTGAAATGCTTAACTATAATCAATTACCATTTCTTAATGGTTCTTAATTCATTTTGGTTTATGCAGCATGCAATTATCAAGTTAGTGGTTTTCTGATTTGTGTGATTTTATCAAGATTTCACACAACCAAGACAAATACTATGGTTCCAGTGCCGAGTTACACTTTTCAATACTTCATCTAATACCTAATTCATGCAAGAAATGTCAAATCTTTCACATTACAATGATAATCTAGGATTAAATAAAATAAGCCAATAGATCTAAAATGTCTAGGAGATCAACATAAGATTCTAAAAATTAATAGTTACTTCCATAAATCCAAGATTGGAACAACAAAACCTAAGCCAAATAAGAAAATATAAATCTTAAAGTGAGAAAGAAGAAGAAAAGAGAAGAGAATTGCTTAGCCAAAGAATGCACTTTAATCATCGTTGTAAACTCACGTGAAATCCTTACAAAGTCTCCACTTTAGTTCACTCTTTCTGACTATAATCTAATTTGAAACCTTATGTAGATGATGAATATGGTGCTAGATGGATGGCGATTATTGGAATAGAGCACCCTAAATAGCTAAAAAGTTGAGCATCAAACCATAAAACTTCAAGGAAGATGAATAGCCACAGCAAAAAGGGTTAGCTACTGCCCTTGAGGCCTGCCACAGTTTGACAATGGTGATAGCCATGACCCCACCTTACCCCCACAGCTAGGCTATGGTGGACTCTGCTCATCCTGCCTAACTAATTTTCTAAATTTAGCCAACTCGAGTTGATTATGTATGCTGCCTCACCTTATTCATGTTGTATACTCGAGTTCACCATCTTTCTTGTAGGTTTTTGGCCAGTTTTTGCTAGCTTTTTGGTTCCTCGCATCATTCTTCATTGACTTTGTAGACTTTGTCAGGTTTTCTTAACCAATTTCTCCAAAATGCCATCGACAACATCAAACCAGAGCATAAAATAGAAAAGCGACATAAAATCACATAATTATGCACACTAATCCCCTAAATTACACCCAAACCTTCGTAATATCTTATGCAAATACGACATTCATCATCAACCCTTAGGGATTTAAGAAACGTGACTGACGTAATAATTGTTTAAGAGTACTATCCTTGTTTTGGCTTATAGATCTTATCATGGGTCATCACCTTTTTTTTTTTGTAGCCTTGGTTCTATGAATATTGTCTTTAGCTTTCCCCAAAAGTTTGTAGAGAACACTTATTTTCTGGCAATGGTCTTATGGACTAACAAAGATCTAGTCCATTAGAGATTTTGATGTTGGATTCTTTAGCCCTTTGAGAAGCACTCAATGCTTTAACAACAGTAAAGATATTTATGCTTGTTTCGCATGAACATGGTAATGAATGGGCTAAAGCCTTGTGCCTTTGATGTTCATTCTAAGACGGAGCCCGACTATTTTCTTATTTCTTGACGAACCCAAGCCTAGCCACTAGGTTAGGAAAAAACTATGAGGTATGTTATGGGCCTTGGTCTATCAGGTCACCTTGGGCTTTTTCTGAACCCCCCTTTTGTAGATGAGTTGTCATGCATGGAAAAATCGTGCCTTGATGCATGGAGTGCATACAGCTCACTACTATACCCGTCGTCGAATCCTTATGGAAGGATCATAAAACTTTATTTGGTAGTGAAAGAGTTACTATACAAAGTGATAACCAATGGCCTCCTTACGTCCCAAGGGATCCACTATTGTCCATGTTTTATGCTAGGACATTATGTTCTTAGCAAATACATGCGATGAAACTAGGACACCATCTCATCGACTTTGTTGATCACAAGTGCGATTACACCACACACCTTAAACAAATCATGACTTGTTTGGTAACTTGTCAAACGATACTTTCCTTTGTCCTATCAACATTTTTAGGATACTGACCTTGATGCATCTTTTACGGAATGCATGGTGCTGCCGCTCCTATACCGGGCTTAAGTGTTGACATGGTAAGAGAAGGGGCGGGCCCAATGCATGTAGACGTCCAAGTAGCCCTAAAACTATAGTGTCGTGACCTTCCATTCACTCCTACACTTAGGAATGTAAGTATATTACTCACTATGCTACCTAAAAGTATGTATTATATATGCTTGTCTACCTATTTTTTTAGTATGACCGGGAACAATCTGGAATAGTGTGTTGCACTTCCACCCAATGAGAAGGACATTTGTAAACCTCTTCTCTTGTTGACGTCCTCGGACGGATGAAGTAATTTTCCTCTTTGCTTATTTCCTGGTTGACTTTCTTTTTGTATGGTGTTAACGCCATTCTTTTGTAATTTTTTTTTAAAAAAGAGTCCATAAGATGTCCTCCTCTAGCATGTCCTATGCCGAGAGCCTAATGCACTCCAAAACCTTCTCGTATAAGGCAAATAGAATAGAATCTTAAATCTCTAATAGAGGCGATACCACTTCAACCATATGTGCCTTAGATTCCCGAGACATGCTCCCCTGACAGCCCAACACTCTAGAATCTTCCCATGTGAAGGAAACAAAATCAAATGTTGAGTCTTGGATAAAGGAGATATCACTCCAAATCTGTGACCCACTGGACCCTTGTATCTTGTCTTCTACTTCTAGGGACTATTGTATGCCGTAGATTTTACATTGCCAATCATCATTTTAAATAATGAATAGTGATACCCTCCATTAGTCTTAGGCTCCAAGGCATAATCTTCAAGGCGAGGTGGGCACGAGCTATTCTTTAGTTGACTCTGGCTTTGCAATGTGTTATGGCTACGACCTCTGTAGTGAAAGTAGCAGTGAGTTGCTAAATGATCAATGAGGATAAAAGGACTTATGTATAATGCTTATACAAACTCAGACTGATGCTCTAAGGTACTCTAGTTTATATGCACGCCTTATGTAAGTTTGATTATTTCCTAAGTACTCTAGGCAAATGTTGCCCCACCTTCCCCAACTAAAAAATAATAATAATTAAATTACATCAAAAGTAAGTAACAAGTGTTTTGTGTTCATGAGCAATAATTTATCAAATTTTTATTAAACAAAATATGAATTGAAAATAGGCATGGACAATCAGCTAGATTGGGGAAAAGGGGAATTACAAAAAAAATCTGACGAGCCAGGTTGGTCTACCCAGGAACCGGGTCAGGTTCTTGACTAGGTTAGCTCACATTAGTTCAAGACAAACTTTTCTCCTATTATAGGACTAGTAGTAGGAACCCAGCTATGTTGATATTGGACAAGGAGCTTGTTACCTACTCGAAACTGGTTTGGTTGTTCCGTATAGCTAAAAATTTAGGAACAATATTTGTGATCTTCATCCCTTGTGAACTTATAGCTCAAAATGTCATTCTAAAAAACTCTAGCCTCTTTGTTCTTCACCTTAGATTCTAAAGATAAAATGAGTGTAAAACTCTTTGATTAAGCAGCCTTCCTTACCTTCGATAACTCAAAACATATTGGGAATTCCTTATAGCGACTATAACCATCTAAGATTTTGATTTTCACATTTTCCACTTTGGAGGGTGCGAATTGTGTCTCTTATTAAAGAATTTAGTGTCATACTAGGCTTCGAACTTTACTTCTCCTAGCACTTCCATGATCCTCAAACAATATGTGTGCCTAGTATTGTCACCTTTTGAGTATAAGTGAGAAGGACATCCCCACCCTCGTTGTTGAGGATGAGGCAAGTGCTTGAAGGTATGCGTGTACATATAGCTATAGTCACATGCCTTCTAGGTGCCTTCCTATTTGTGAGTTGTTCCCTACTATGCGTCTCAACGTGGTCGAAAGAATTAAAACCCCTATATCGTTCATAGTGGCTGAAACCATACTTTGTTTGGACGTACTTTGATACCACCAAGACCAGTTCTGTTTGCGGATCCCACTGCTACTTCAAATAACTCTCCGCCTTGTAGCAAAGACATGGTAGGGTTCCTTAGCCTAAATTTATGGCTGTTGTGCGGACTTTGCTCATTTTTTTTAATTGGGCCTTAGAGCATAACATGTTCCATTAGGCCTGAGCTTTTTTTTGTTTTTTTTTTTTTTGGTTGGCATGCAGATTCGGTTCTTAAAATATATTCAACTTATTGAGGTTCCAAATAATGTCCATACGTACTTAACTTCATAATTCCACCAAAGAAAAAGGTTATTCAAAGAGCAATCGATGGTGCATTAGGTAAGCTTCTTCGAGATAGATCCCCCTATCCATTGGGTCCATGGTGGGGTGCATGATGCTTTTTGACTCATGGAGAAAATAGCATATATGTGCACCTTATCGTCCTATCCATAGCAAACTTCTTCTTCTCTTGATGGTTTACAACCAATTTTGGAAGAGGCAAGCTATCCCTATGATGGATTACATCCCTCCAAAAAGTTGGAAGAATGACCCTGCTCATGTCAAGTCCTTGGTTGAATATTGGCTTTAATTCCTATCATCACCATCGCAACTGTTCCATGGTCTACATGTGTGACATAGTACTTCCTTAGCCAGATTACTAAACCTAATGTTGAATCAAGGAAGGCTACCTAGGGCAGCGATAATGTCGCAGGGCATACAAAAGTTCAAAAGGCTAGGAAGATAGAAGTGGCCAGAGGAAAGGGGACTCTTGTCGAGGTGGAAGGAAAATAGCTAAGGATCCTGCACTCAAGAAGGAAAATTCCCAAGTTAAGAAAGACAAAAAAACTAAAGAAAGATTAGCCGTTAACTTTCTCTATATTAAAATATGTGAAATAAAGTTTTTATGCTTTTCTCATTGTGATACGTGCGTCTACTACCGTTACGTAAATGTTTTATTTTAAATTCAAATCGGCTTATACACGAAGGTAAATAGTCTTTTGATTTGTTCTGACCTAGGAACCCAATCCAGTTCCTACATGGAACTTAGCCCAGCTCCTATCAATAGGACATGGGTTGTATCCTTGCTGAGGACATAGTTGATTATTTCATACTATTGACCAGCAATCTGTTTACTTGCTTTTCCTTTCTTTTTTTACTACACTTTGATATGGGTGTAAGGTTGATAATGAGTGTTAGGGCCAGACTAATAGAGCACCATATATATTCTCGTTGGGGTTTCAAGCCTTCATAGTTGATAGTTTATTTTTATTGGGCCTAGTATTGGTTGTGTTAACCTTTTCTAGGCTAACTATAGTCAAATCTATGTGACTGATCTTTTCTTTATTTGTTTTCAGGGGAAGCCTATTATAGGCTCTAGATGCAGACATGTTTGCTCAGCGTAGTACTTGTTCACTACTGGGGTTTTATGAATTGGGCACTTCCCTCTCTATTTATACAACTCCACTTAGTAGAATTATCTTCATAAGATACAGTCCTTACTAGTTGGGCTTTAACTTTCTTCTTAGGTATTGGATTAGAGCCCTAATTTCTTTTAGGGCCCTCCCATAGATCCCTAGGCATGACTTTTTTTTTTCAATCCCTTAAGATCCTATTTTAATATAACTAAATAGTATACAACGCTCACAATGTTCTTTCATGCAACGTGACCAATTCCTCAAGGCAAGATTTTGCCCATTCTGACTTTGGAAATTGACTTTCCATTATTGCTCTAAGTGAGGGTCTCAAAATTTTAATAGGGAGTAAGGCTTTCATTTTATATATAAGGGAGTACGGTGTTACTTCCATTAAAGTACTACTCAAAGCTCGATTTTTATATAAAGCAAAGGGGCCAAAACTCATAGTTTTCAGCTATTTTCTCAATTATCCCCTGTAAATTCTTATTTGCTACTCCATTTGTCTAAATTGATAAGGGGAGGACTTATTATGCTTGATTTTACACTTATTCATGTGGCACATTATACCTACATAAGATGTTAATTATAGACTTCACTACATTTTTTGAGGTGATTTTGGCATATGACGCTGCCTCTACCCATTTTATGAAATTGTCTATTACCAATAGTACGTATTCATGGCCCCAATTTTTTCAGTGTCATCCTTCCAATTATATCAATCCCCCTTATTAAGAAAGAACACGGTGAAGTAGGTGTTGAAAGAAAGGAACAAGGTTGGTGCCATATGTTTGCATATATTTGGCATTTCCTCAAAAATGCATGGTAGTCAGCTTCCATTGCAGACCAATAATATCTCATCCTCTTCAACTTTTAAGCCATCATTTGGCCACTTATGTATGGCTATCATTCCCCACCATGGGCATCTATAAATTGTTTTGCTTCTACTTGTGTTACCAATAACCTTAATGCTTATTAGGATCTTGGGATAGAACTCTAAGGGTTCTCCTTCTTTGTTAAAGATAATCGATCTCATAATACCAACCGCTAGAGTCAATGCTATATATTTTTATCATATAGCAATTAGCCAGTAACTTCTCCTTTTTATTGATAGGGACATTGAATTGATATAGCTAGGGCTATTAATCATTGAATGTAACTTTGCTAGATCATTAGTAAACCGAATATCCTTGTGGTGAATACAAGTGCAGGTAACATGCGTGAAGTGTTTTGTTAGCTTAATTAAATGAGCTTGCTATAGTGCCAAGGCTTCACTCCTTACCTTCCATTTTCTGAGATTTGATTGATTACTAAGCTGTAATCTCTAAATACCTATATATTCTTCACTTGTATTTCTATAGCAGCTTGTAATCTGGTAATGCATTCCTCATATTTGGTAGATTATTGGTGACATCAAAATCATGTTTGACGGAGATAGGCTTATGGACCCCTTTCGGTGAGACTCAAAGGATGCCTATATGAAAAACTTTTTGGTTAGAGGGTCCATTAGGATAAATTATTCAGACATCGTCTCCACTTAGAGAACTTCTGCATTTGGGAATTCAAAGGTTTCTTCCTTTCAATCTTCTGTCAGTAAGTTTGTCAAGAGGTCTCATATAGGTCTTCCATTAATAAATTTTCTAGGAATGTACTTTAAGTTAAATTCTGATAACATTACTGTTTATCTGGCAACTTTGCCACTGCTTACTTACTATTATAACAGCTATTTTATCAAGTCTATTAATGTCATAACTTTTACCATGTGGGTTAGCATGTAATATCTAAGTTTCTTAGATCACCAAACTAATGTCAGCGAAGCCATTTCCAAATATAAGTAGGGAGTATCATGTTCTAGAAATTTCTTGCTCAAATTGTAAACAACTCATTCTTCTCCTTCTATTTATTAGGCGAACATGGCCCTCATCGCCATCCCCATTGTTTTAAAGTATAATATTAATAGGATTCCCAATTGTGGTGGCACTAGGACTTAGGGATTGGCTAGGTTAGCCTTTATTTTATTAAATGCTTGTTGGCATTTGTTATCCCATTCTATTTTCTTTCCCTTTCTTAACTTCTTGAAGATAGTTTCACATACCATAGTTTTTTTTTTACATGAAGTGATTACGATGTTACAAGCAACTAAGAAATCCCCAAATTTTCTTTTTAGTTTTAGTGGTGGCATCTCCTGTATCGCATTGATCGTTGATGGATAAGCTATATTACAAGTATCCAAGAAAACCCCAAATTTTCTTTTTAGTTTTAGTGGTGGCATCTCTTGTTTCGCATTAATCGTTTATGGATCAGCTTCAATTCCTCTTAGACTGATCACATGTCATAGTAGTTTTCTGAAGGTGACACAAAATTCGCATTTTTATCCTATTTAAGTGCATATTATACTTTCCTAGTCTAGAAAAGAGCTTTCAAAAAGTTGTGGTATGCCCTTCTATATCATAAATGTCATCTGCACACACCACTGCCACTTTATACATTATATCATGCAGTGGAGTAGTAGTAGTCCTCTAGTAAGCTAGCCCTAGATTTATCAACCCGAATGGCATTATAGTATAACAGTATGTTCCATAAGGGGTCATGAAGCTAGTCTTTGCGATGTCTTCCTATGCCATTTTCAACTGATTATAGCCAGCATTACCATCCATAAAACAAAGGTGTGCCCCATGGTACTAGGACATCTATGTGGAGGAGAGGGAAGTCATCTTTTTGACTGGATTTATTGAGGTCCCCAAAGTCTAGACACAACATATGCCTACCATTCTATCTTTCTTCAAAACTACATAATGTGTGCTACACACTGAGTGTTCTATGCGACCTTGAGCAAAAGAGTTCATTTTATTAAAATCTAGGGAAGCGAAAACTGAAAACTACCTCTTAGATGCCATCCTAGATCCTTTGCTAGATTCTCCTGAATTGCCTCACTATGGCTATGGTGAATATATTTCCCTACTTTAGAGCTATCCGATTTATTTGTTTGTATCTTTGTATGCCAACTTTATTGATAAATTTTACAGGGTCAAATCTTCGTTAAACATGATAAGGAATGAGGAAATGTGTCTTCCACTCTATTTTAATACTCCTAAGTAGTATTCAAAAGATGTTACTTTCAGCTAGATATGCCCAGTCTAGCATGGACTGGTCATTCTTAGTTGAGGCAAGTGTCCCTTCCTCATCAACGGATAGTCATTAAATATCTCTAACCTTAGACTTGGATTCATTTCTCCTTCCCATAATGAGTTTTGGGGAAGTCATAAGAAGGAAAATGATCTCCTTCATGCAAAAATTGCCTAATAAGCATGAGCAAGTATGACCTCTTCTGTGCAGCAACCTTTAATGCATATTCTTGATGTCTGGCCATGGCTGATTCTTCTAGAGTGGGTTAATAACCTAGCCCAAACTTGTAATTTTCTTTTTGAGTTAGGGAGAAGACAATCCACCCTTGTGCTCTTCTCTCCACAACTATCATGTGAAGTACCTCTATTTTTTAAGAATAACGTTCATGTTTAGGTTTGAATGCATATTAAAGTTAAAAGCTTGATACTTTTCTAAGGTCGCCAATATTTCAAAGGAATAGGCTTTTCATCATCATGATTATGTTATACTTCCTGCACATGAACTTTGTTAGTTATGGTAGCACATAAGTTATACCTTTCAATAGTCACTATATGCCTTTTTATCACCATTTTCACCTTCTAGTCTAGTGTGAGTGGCACGGCTTGGTGCTTATACAGTGAAGGATTCCCTAAGATTAGGTCAAAGGTGGCTAGAATATCTAAGGCTTAGAATTCTGCATTCCTCTCAATAGACCTACATTAATAGGGAGAAGAGTAATACCCAGAACAAACTTGTTTAAGTTGTTATATGGCATTAAATGAGTGGTAGGCTTTGGCAAATGGCGTTCCTTGATTCCAGACCTTCTAACAATTCTCCAAGGATAGACATTTACATCTAACTCATTATCAAGCAGGACAAGTGGTGCATGCTTATAAGGTAAGTCACATTGAGGTATAAGACACAATACTGTGTGCCGGACCCCTTGTGGGATAACCTTGTCACCAAAAGTTATCATGAAGTTAGCTGTAGTAATTAAGGCTACCATTTTTTCAGATGTGGCTTCTGAAGATAGATCAATCTTACTTAGTTCATTGATTAAGAGTTGCCTACATTATTGTTATCTATCACCTTTTCTTTTCCATGGGTTTGTTGTGTACCTTCTTTGGGCTGACATCACCTAACCTTTGTGAGGTGTAAGACCTTAATGTGCTGGTTTTCATCCAAAAGTCATCACTATCATTTTCCCCAAAAAATCATCACCCCTATCTTAATAGGCCATAAACCCTGAATCCTGTGTTGGTGCACAAACCATTAGTTGTGGTCCATCTATGCTTAGTATATATAAATATCGGCCCAATTCATTCTCCTAATAGTTGTCAATGGTAAAGATGTTATCATGTTCTGCAATCGGGGTTTTTTTTTTTTTTCATTGTTAGGGTTTTGAGCTTCCTTAAGCATTGGAACATGTCCACACTTAAACATCCTCTCTAGTCTGCTCCTGAAAGTTCAACAATTCTTAGTGTTGTGCCCTCGAGTCTGATGATACTTGCAGTACTTAGCTGGACCAAAGAATTTAGACCACCAACCTCAGTTTCTGGTTTGAGCTCAACAAGATTGGTCTTTCCATTGACCAATAATCATTCAAATGCTTGAGTGCAGGTGGTTTGCCCAGAAATATACTCCGTGGTGGTTCAATGCATGTACCTCTTTACTTGCAGACCATTGTTTTTCTAGTGCGGAGATAGTCAACGGAGTTAAAAAAGCTCATAGTGACATTTGTAAAATTTCATGGGTCATTAGAGTGTTTGCTTTGTGAGTTCCTGGATTGGCATTTGAGTTTGAGTGTGAATAAATTATATGCCCTTTGGATTACGCATAAGCTAGAATGTACGGGTTGTCTTGTTTATATAAGTGAGTTAACCAAGCCATATGCTTTCTAAGATGGCTAGTAACATTTTAACTGTAGCACTTTCACGCTAGTAACATTTTAACTATAGCACTTTCACTGTGTTAGAATTAGTAAATGTGATTTCAACTGCAAACTTATGAATATGAGTGCTTACTCAAGATGGTTTAATTAATAGTTACCTTATCATCATCAATCAGTGTTAAGGTTAACAATGTAGCTAGGCACCTCTATGTACACCATTTCCTAAGGAGGTTGTTTGCAGATTAATAAATGATTCTCATGGGATCAAATAATTTCTAATCTTTTACAGAGGGGAAATATTCCGTACTAAAATAAGTAGGAATGTTGAACCAATATGGGGAGGAGTTACCATCGATTAAATATACACAAGGCCTTATAGCACTCTTATGGTTCATTTTCAATCACCATTGAGCTCAATAAATTAGTTGACATTGGTCAGATAGGTGAGGGCATGTCACCTGATATTGTAGGTCATTTGCAAAAAAGATGAGGGATGACATGAGTATTACCGTTGATTACTTACAATATTTTGTAAACTTACTTAGATTATTATAAGCTAGTTATAAATCCAACTCACTGTGTTTTAAACATGTTCGACAACTATGAATGAGATGAAAAAAGGCTGACAATGGTTGGATATTGGTTCCAAGTAGATACTATAATTCTGTGCCATTGATCGAGGTCATAGCAAGAGACCTGTCCTAACTGAGTTATCAATAAGGGTGAGAAGTCTTCAGACATTTTCAAAGCATGTGCGAAAAAAAAAGTGTAGAGACTTGATACTGTGTGATACATTTAAGGATGTTATGTAGTAATTATGAGGATAAAATATGCCTTAAAAGGCACATGACAATCACCAAATGATAGACATTAATGCTAAAATGCTCATTAGGAAGTTTTATAGGAAATAAGCCATGCATCATTTCTTATCCAGTTTTGAGGATTAGGTTGTATGTTCTTTTTGAAATGAGATATGTTACTACGGTAATGGGAAAAAAATAGGTTAAGAAAGATTTGATCTAAAAGTGTATGAAATGATGGGATGAGTAAGGTTATTAGGATTAATAAGGATTACGGAAAACAAAAAGAGTATAAATAGAGAAGAACGAATGAAACCATGTGCTTTAGTTATTATTTCACGAAAGGTAGCATACGACATATTATTCGGAAGGAAATAGGGAACTAATATGATGGAATCATCAAACTAGAGATAAATTCTATTCCGAACTCCAAGGTTTGGCATAAATAATTTTCTGAACCCCTTACAAACGATTTTTCGGTCCATCCAACTTTGGTGCAAATGATTTCTGGAACCAAAGTTTATAAAACTATCTTTTTTAATCACAAAAGGCCCCTTAAGGTTTTAAAATTTTCATTTTTAACCCAATCCTTAAAAATTTACTTTCGAAAAAATTAATTTTGTGCTTGTGGTTTTCTGCTCATAAATGCTACTAGTATAAAAGCTACGTGACAAAAATAATTTAGATTACTAAGCTAATTAATGCTTAAGTAAGCTAATTTACTGTGTTTAATACTAGAATCATTACCTACTTGTCCTAGTCCTATTTATTCAAATATAGTTCACTCACCAGAAGGAACCGCTTTAGTAACACCTCAATTAAACTATATAAATGATATAGTTTTAGAATTAAAAGCTAAATTAGCAAAATTACAACTGAAGTTAAGAAGATTAAGAAATAATTGTCTATAATCCATCTTTCTTTAGTAATTAAATAAGACACAGTGGAAAATCAACTTTATGTATTAGTGCTCCCTTTCAGCATGAATATCCTTCCCAAAACCCAAAAAACAAAAATCAATTTCCTTTGCATGATGTAAAACTCCAAAAAAAAGCAGGAAAAAAATTAACTAAAAAATTATCTGAAAAGGCGAAAAAGGAAGAATAGGATGGAGTATGAGCAGTATAACCTGGAAGAATTGCGGAACATGTTTGATAAAGAATAAAATCCAGAAGCATTAAACAAAATCATAGCCACAATAGTTGATAAGTAGGACATATTATCTGGTGATAATAACGAGACAAATAATGTCCAATAAGAAGATCATAATGTGGTACCTTTAGAAGAAGATAGAAAGAAACTGGATAAAACAATATGGCAAAATGCTATTTGATTACAAGATTAACTAGATTGGAGAAGAGCTTAACAGAGATGAAATTTAATCCAATCTAATTAATAATGTAGTTCCTAAACCTGAAGAATTTTGTGAACCTCTTAGAAGAAATACACATTCCGCACGACATACAACTAACTTTTCTTTTGTATTTATCCCAAGAAAAACTACAACCTTTGAAGAAATTAGCCTTATACTAATTAGCCAAACTAGATATATCTTAAACATCGATGGAGCTCGTAATGGAGAAGAAATATTTGAGCACTGGAAAGGAGGAATGAATAGTATCTTAAATTTAAATACGACATGGATTGTAGGAAATTTCTTCAATTACATCGACATAGTTTTTCTGACACTGTAGTAGACTGGTATGATTCAATATACGAAGATGGTAAAAATGCATTAAAAATGATGGAAACACCCGCTGCAATGTTCAAAAATTTATGTAAGGAAATCAAAACTGAGTTTGCCGGAGCTAAACTTGATTCTGAAGAAAACACAAGGGAATGGCAAAGAAAGATTCATAGTATGGAGTTATAGGATTTGAAGTATCCGGAAAATTATATGCTGAATTTAGTCAGTAGTATTGCAAAATTGAGCATAATGAAACTAATCTTAGTATGCTCTATGACAAATTGCCACATCCAATAAATTTCCTAATTAATGAAAAATGTGTTGCATGGTTTGAAAGAGATGATGTCATTGATACCCTTAGATCAAGAATCTCTTGCTTAAGAAAATGGGTCATTGATCAATGTCTTGATCTCCAGAAGCAAAAGAAAATTAAGGAGCAATTTCTAAGTTGTTGGATTTAGCTCACCAATGGAAAAAGGAACCTGAAAGGAGAAGAAAAGGAAAATTTTGTAAGAAAAAGAGCTTTAACAAGTAAAGAGGAGAGAAATACAAAAGAAAATATTATAACAAACCAAATCCTAAAAAACAAAGATTTCTTAGGAAAGCCGCTTATTGTCCAACCGTGAAAAATAATTGTTTAACTGTTGGGCATGTGGAGAAGTAGGACATTGTACTAACGAATGCAAAAATAGGAAGACCACTAAGCTTATTAAAATTCTACATAGTCTAGATTACTTTGAGCTTAGTGAGGAAGAAGCATTAGACCCAATCCTGAGTAACAACAAAGGAATTGTTAAAATCATACTAGAAGCTTAATATGGAGAAACTGATTATAAAGAGACCACTCATATAATGAAAAGTAGCTCGATTGGCCTAGTGATCTTCAAAAACAAGAGTTTGTTGTGGACAGTGACAACAAAGAAGCCTAAGGAGATTGGGTCCTTTCCATAATTCAAAAATACATGATCTATAAAAAGTTCGTCTTTTAATTAAAAACCAAATACGTATGTAAAATGATGGCATGAGATATTGAAATCAAAGACTGTGAGTATAATGTGGTAGAAGTTGATCTCATTAATTGGAAAAATATCTTTAAGCATAACAAAGATAGAAAATACAGCTATATCCATGCAAGAAGTGTCCAAATTCAAATTACTCCACTACAATATTATGGCAAACATATTGACCTTTATGCTTTGCTCTGTGATGTCAGGTATACCAAATTTAATAATCAAATTATTACAGGTGTTGTGATTTTCTGCAAATATACGGCTAATCGTTGTAATACTTATGGGTATTATCTTCAGAGATGGATTATGAAATTAGATTACAAACAATTTGAATTAACTTGTTTCAACTAAATGAACAAAAGTGATTTATTGGCTTAAACAGACTCTGTGATTTGGTTAAACTTGCCTGAAATTCCTTTCTTACACCAAATTGAATAACATGTAGGCTTGCAAAACTGAAATAATTAAGCCCAACTCTTACAAGTGCTTTAGCAATAAAAGATCAGGCCAGTGTTATGAATTTGACAGAGCACAAATGCATCCAAATCTTGAAGTTGAATATAAACTTGAAACAAGAGAAGACAATGATATTGAGATTTCAACCAAAACTCTCATAAAATGTTAATCGATTCAACAAATTTAAGTTCAATTACATGAATTTCTGACAAAAGCGAAAGTTGGATCTAAAAAGAAAATAAAGCAATTCAAAGAAATTAAACTCTACCCCTTGCCCTCTGCTATGTTTTTCGACTTTTGTAGCCTCCCCATGAAGTCAACCTTTTCTAACTCTTCAAAAACCCCCCATCTTCATTGCCCATTGATGAAAGAAAAGGAAAAACTGATGATGAACTAATGAAGACGTATAATGATGTTAAGTAATGATGAGCGAATAAGGAGAGATAAAATAATTTAAGGAGTTGGAAATTTTAATTATGGATGCTAGGAGGAGGGGCAAAGGCTCGGGCTTCTGGGCTTGTGAGAACCGAAGAGGGAGAAGATAAGAAGTATGAAGAACAACCATTGGTCACGTGCCCTGCACATGGGTGGGTTTAAGTAAGAAGGAGGAATGGGCAAGCACGCGCATGGGCAGGAGGAGTTGGTTCGTGAAATAAACGAGGCCTAGGGCCACGAAAAAATCAAGCAAAGAGGGAGAAATGCAGGAAGAAAACTAGAGGGGGAAGAACATTTGGGCTAGCCTAGTGAGAAGGCAAACAGCAGGCCCGAAAGGAAAAGGAGAGGAGGCAAGTAGGGCATTATCTACGTCTGGGCATTTGGGCTGGTCTTGAGGAAAGCAGAGCAGGCCCATGGAGAGAGCAAGGGAGGATGGAGGCACCCAGGTTAGGCCTTCAGTTCAAGGGGGTCTGGTCTAGCTTTCTTCTCTTCTTTTTTCCTCTTTTGACTTGATCCAACCCTTGAGCTAGTTCTTTAATTTTTCTAATTTTTTCAATTCTGACAAAATAAACAAAACAACATTAAAATTCTAATTTAATAATTTATTTTGAGCAATTATTAAATAATAAAAGGGTATAAAATATTATAATTTCTGGTTTAAGAAATACTCCCAGTCCTAAGTTTTGCTCATCCTTGAGTAAAAGAAAATCTTAGAAAAAGAAAATAAATCCTAACTCACTTTCATAGGAATCACGGTTGCACTTAGCACGTGCAACAAGCGCTTTAAATCCCTATATTACCTATAGTAGACGAGTAAGGTCTCGTGAGCGTTTACAGTAGATATACCGACAAAATCAATGAAAGAAAACATAAACTTGAAAATCCTTTTTTTGGTTTTTTATGCAAAAATTAATGTGTACAAAACTGGGAAAAGGCATATACATATTCTAATCAACTAAATTACCCATGTAGCAAAGATATTGGCATGCATATAAACAAAATGTACTCGTTAAGGCTCTCTACCCCATGAATAACATCAAAGCACTAACGTTTCACCCCACTATTCCTCAAGACTTTGAATCCATCCTAGTGCTCGTGTGCGAGTGTATTATCATCCTAAGGTTTAGATTTACCAGAATCAAACTTAATCCTACTTGACTGACACAGACTACATTATTGACTTATTTAACATAGGAAGCAAGCTTTCCCAGTAGCAATATTGCCTCAAAGGATAACACCTAACAGCACATGCCTTAAAGGGTAATGCCCAGTAGTACATGCCTCAAAGGGATACTTATCATTCCAAATTTCATTTCATTTCCTTTTCTTTTCTTTCTCATTTTCATTTTTTTGTTTTCTCTTTTTTCTTCTTAGAATGCCAATAAAAATCAAAGTAATTGTGTCAAAGACAAGTGGGAGAGCTAATCATGGAAGACTAAGACCTTAAGATAATGATGATAGTATAAACAAAGATTGGATTACACATTGATAAGGAACAATTGGGGTTAGAATTAGTGCTTAGAATGACACACCGAGGACAGAGACCTGCCATGCACATCACACTTACATACAAGCTAATAATCAAAGCGTAGGGGATTTAAGCCGATCAGAATAGCACGAAGCTTTCCTAAAAATAAAACAAAAATCTTTTTGGATTTTCAAAGTTTTTTAAATTTTTTTTTAATTTTTCAAAGTTTTTCAAAGTTTTCCCACCCCCACACCTAAATCTCACAATGTCCTTATTAGGAGTGGAAAGAAACAAACGAAAGAAAAAAAACTGAAAATAAAAACAAATATACGAAAAGAAGACTAAGATTCAAAAAGAAAGAAAAGGACACGACTCTAAAACTCAAAAAGAAAGCAAAAATAAAAGACAACCACAAATATATACAAAAGAAAACAAAATTAAAAATAGGAGATAAAGAGGAACGTTTATACCAGGGGAGGTGCAGAAGTAAACCTAAGCTAAAGCCTTCCTATTAATCAAGGAATTTATGGAGCATCAGCCACTCCATATCAAGCTAAAAAGTGCTACTTAAATCAAAACTCATTACAGCATGAAGTAGCTTATCGAACATAGAAGATCAACTCTCAATAATATAGAAGCAGCAAAAAGTCTGGAGTTGGAACCAGAAAGCACAGGTAAGGGCCTGCTGCAACTTGTCAAACCGTTGGGCCCAAACATCAAACAGGTAAATGCATTTAAAGGTAGCCAGTAGATGGGTCATCGGCCTAGAATTATGATTGTCATCAGAAATGAGCAGTCTAGGCAAATTAGTGAGCCTAAGTCCACAAGTCTTTTAAGTTCAATATGCGTATGAGTCTGGTCTAAATCAAAATCTTTAATGACAATGGCCTCAGACTCAACGAATTTAGACTTATGAGATTCAAAAAGGAAGTCAGGTTGGATGGGGTCAAAAGAAAAAGATTCATATTCAGCACACAGGTCCACATCCAAACCCACATTGGCATCAAACCCACATGAAAAAGATTCATATTCCATAGAAAGAATATCATCATCACATTCCACAATAGTGGGTTCAATTTTCTCCTTACATACCTCCTATACAATATCCTTTGAATCATCTAAATCACGATACTCAGCGTCAGTCGTGATGCTCAGATCTGATTCACTAACTCTCTCAAGATCTTCACCTCTTGAATCTCACAAAAGTCGTTCAAAGTGGTGGATGGGTCGGCAGAAACTAAGACATCATCAGTGATGCCCTTAGGTGAGCTAGTGCGGGGTGCAAGGTTTTATGATAGAGACATTGGGAGGTCACTCTCTTGTTCTTGACTAAGCAGAGGCACGTCTTCATTCAAGTTAGGCCTAGCAGGATAAAAGGGTTCAAAATTGTCATAAAGTCTAACTTCAGGTTTAGGAGATCCTAAACTAGAGTCAGACTCATAATAATTCTCACTGCTTTGATTAAAACGTTAAGAATATTCAACAATTCTCACTTTCA
This sequence comes from Carnegiea gigantea, assembly GCA_029747015.1. Classification (NCBI taxonomy): domain Eukaryota; kingdom Viridiplantae; phylum Streptophyta; class Magnoliopsida; order Caryophyllales; family Cactaceae; genus Carnegiea; species Carnegiea gigantea. The sequence goes on along the minus strand of JAKOGI010000088.1, from coordinate 1,084,667 downwards.
TGTTCTCTATGATTTTATCAGTCATATCATTAATCGTCTTTTCCACACTTGCACAAGTAGCATCAATAAAATCATGATATAGATTGTTACAAATATCATGATTAGAAGAGTCGCAATATTCACACAAAAGAGGGGACACACAAGAATAAGAGGGGTTATGTGAATTCATAAAGTGATCATGAGGGTAAAGATTAGCATGAAAAACAGACTCATTAGGAGTTGGGTATCCAAAATTATTTTTAGCTTGTTCAAACGCATAGGTATCTCGAGCTAGCTTTTCAAATAAATCCTAAACTTCATCTTGAGTTCTAGATAACAATCCTAGTACACCTCCAAGATAAACAGACTCAATATAATCCCAAGATTCAAAGTTTAGATCCGCATCAATGACCTCACAAATTTCTCATTTTTGAAAATTTTGATTCAATTAAGCACGATAACCATTAAGGCTTGAAAAATAACTTCAAAAAGATTCATGCCCATATTGTGGGAAATTGAAAACTGGCATTCTTGATATTTCTTTTTCAATTTTAAGAATTTTGCAATTATTTTGGATTTTCAAGTTTTTAATTTTTTTAAGATTTTATAGGAAAGAAAATGCATCTAAGGCACTATTTACAAACTAATAACTAAAACAAAAACAAGAGACTCAAATAATTAAGTGAACAAAACAAAATAAACTAACAAAAATGAACCTATGTCAGAAAAAGAAAAGAAAAACACAAAAGAATCAATCAAGAATTGTCCTTACACTAAAAGCCAAAGAGGAGCACAAACACAAAGCTTGTACACCATTTTTCTTTTTATGATCTTGTTTTTGGGATTTTGGATTTTTTGCTATTTTTTTTGTCTTTTCTTTAAAAAAAACAAAACAAAATCAAATGGGAACCAACTCTAAAACAATATACAAATAGAAAATGTCCAAATCTAAAACAAGAACACAACCACAAATAAACTAAAAGGAAATTAGAAAATAAACTACACCCAAACAACCAAATTCTAAAAATAAAATCAAAACAGAAAATAAGACTCCTAATCAGAACTAAATATACAGCAAATTCCACACAATCACTAGGGAAATCAATATAATTTTCATGAATTTTTTCTATCCCCAATTAGCGCAGAAAAATGCAAACAAATTATTAAATCCAAAATTCACAGAAAAATCCAAACAGTTTCAAAAATTCCACCAAAATTCCAACAAACTCTAAAATTATGCGAACCTATAAAAAAATATCAGAACAGCAAAAATCATACCAGAAATGCTCCAGAAAATTCAAATAGAATGCAAAATTGGTGAAAAATCTGCACTGATTTTATTTTTTTCTGGAACGGTTCAAGCTTGTTGTGTTTTGCTGCACATACACCAAATTGGATAGTCCTTTTTTTTTCCCTAGCAGGAAAAAACATCTTGAAATCAAAATGAAACTATTCTCGACAAAAACAAAAATCGAAATCAAAATACTAACTAAATTCAAAAATCAAAAATAAACTAAACTCAATTTCTAAAACTAAATTAACAACTCAAACACAACTAAAACCTACAATTACAAAACTAAAATGAAAACGACACAAACGACTCGAACAACTAAACTTCGACTCGATGAAACCGAATTTCACAAGGTCATCCCTAGCAACGGCGGGAAAAACTTCTTGTGATTTTCCGCAAGTCTGCAGTTAATCGCTGTAATACTTATGAGTATCGTCCTCAGGGATGGATTACGAAATTAGATTGCAAACAGCCTGAATTAACTTGCTTCAACTAAACAAACAAAAGTGATTTATTGGCTTAAACTGACTCTGTGATTTGGCTAAACTTGCCTAAGCTTGCTTTCTTCCACCTAATTGAATAACATGCAAGCTTGCAAAACTGAAATATTTAAGCCCAACTCTAGTAAGTGTTTCAGTAATAAAAGATCAGGCCAGCATTGTTAATTTGACAGAGCACAAATGCATCCAAACCTTGAAATTGAATATAAACTTGGAACAAGAGAACACAATAATACTGAGATTTCAACCAAAACTCTCATAAACTGTCAATCGGTTCAACAAATTTAAGTTCAATTAAACGAATTTCTGAGAAAAGCGAAAGTTGGATCTGAAAAGAAAATAAAGCAATTCAAAGAAATTAAACTCTACCCCCGCCCTCTGCTCTGTTTTTCAACTTTTGTAGCCTCCCCACGAACTCAACCATCTCTGACTCTTCAAAAATCGCCCATCATCATTCTCCATTGATGAAAGAAAAGGAAAATTTGATGATGAAGTAATGAGGATGTATAATGATGTTGAATAATGATGAGTGAATGAGGAGAGATAAAATAAATTAAGGAGTTGGAAATTTTAGTTATGGATGCTAGGAGGAGGGGGAAAGGCTCGGGTTTCTGGGCTTTTGAGAACCGAAGAGGGAGAAGATAAGAAGGAAGAAGAAGAACTGTTGGTCACGTGCCCAGCACATGGGTGGGTTTAAGTGAGGAGGAGGAGTGGGCAACCACGCGCATGGGCTGGAGGAGTTGGTCAGCAGAATAAATAGGGCCCACGCCTACAAGAAAATCAAGCAAAGAGGGAAAAATGGAGGAAGAAAACTGGAGGGGTAGGAGAGAACGTTTGAGCCAACCTGGTGAGAAGGCAAACAGCAGGCCCGAAAGGAAAAGGAGAGGAGGAGGGTAGGGCGCTGTCTGTGTCTTAGGCTAGTCTTGAGGAAAGCAAAGCAGGCCCATGGAGAGAGTAAGGGAGGATGAAGGCACCTGGGTTTGGCCTTCAGGTCGGGCCTTCTGCTCAAGGGGGTTGGGTCCAGCTTTCTTCTCTTCCTTTTTCCTCTTTTGACTTGATCCAACCTTTGGGCTAGTTGTTTAATTTTTCTAATTTTTTCAATTCCTACAAAATAAACAAAACAACATTAAAATCCTAATTTAATAATTTATTTTGAGCAGTTATTAAATAATAAAAGAATATAAAATATCATAATTTCTAATTTTACAACATGGATTAATACTAATTTATGCAATGGATAGTAAGCTTTAACTGTCGACCTGGATTTCATTTTAGTCTCAAAAATGAATTTGCCATGAATTTCCTTTCAGATAAAAATAGTTGGGATGGATATGAAAAAAAGGAGGATACCCACTGAGGATATTTTGGAAGATAATCTACAAATTAGATGATTTTATAGATCCAAAAACTAAGATAACAATGATAGAGAGAGAAAAAATTGAAAGTATTACCACTATGGAAAAGATCCAGCGGACTAAATCTAATCCGCAGGAGATAAAGATTCATCGTTCATGGGTATCTAGCTTTGCTAACCCTACAAAAATCAATTAGAAAAATGTGATAAAAATATATTAGAATGGTAAAATTACCATAAAACACCAATTATTAAGGAGCATGAGAGCAAGATCAGAATAGAGAGAAGGATCTTTATCAGCTAAAGAAGAGTTTAAAGAAAATGATACAATTAGCACAACCAATGAAATGCGTAGAATGAGTTTTGAACCCACAAGATGCAACATAGAGCGAAGTATGAGTCTAGATAGAAAAGTCATTGGGTATAAAACAAGAATTGTTAATGAGTCAATCTATGAAGATGAATTAGCTAAGAACATGGCTATGGAGATATGCTATGAAGCCACCAATACAAATCCTAATAGCATATACATACCAATAAAGGTATGCTTAGAGGGATATAATAAATATGAATTATGTGCGTGCATAGATAATTGTTGTTTTACATGCTTTGGAAAAAGAGCATTATTTCCAGAATTTATATGGAAAAAAAGCAAAGAATCCTTTACAAGTAAGGATAGCTAATAATAGCGTTATGAACCATAACAAGGTAATAGAAGGGTTATCCATAGAAATAGGAGGAGTCCAAATGCATTATACCAATTCTGTGGGCTACTGATCATGATATGACTATTGGAAATAATTTCCATAGATTATATTGTTGATGCACACATGCCGTAAACCACATAATATTTACAATTAATAGTCACTCAGATCCTATTGAGAAATTAAGTAAGGCTTTCACTCATTAAAAAATTGAGTTTACACGTAGCCAGTGTGGTAAGAAGGTAATGTCTGCACAACGTGAGATAGCACTGGGAATCTCATTACTTGAGTGCTCCATTAAAGAGTAAATTTTTAAATAATAAGAGCAATTATGTAAAGAACTCTATTATGATAATCCACTAAAATTTTAGGATAAAGATAAAACTTTACAAAAATTATTTTTTTATATCCCAATACTATTATTCAAGTCAAACAATGGTGTATACACACCAAGATATCCAAGAATTTGATAAATAAATTAAAGAACTTCTAGATAAAGGATTAATCAGAAATAGCAAGGGTATTCACACTAGTCCCACTTTCATGGTAAGAAATCATGATGAAGAAAAAAAAAAAGGAAAAGCAAGGATGGTGATCAATGATAAAAAGTCTAACAACAATACTATCTTTGATTTTTATTATATTCCTAATAAAACAATCCTTTTTAATAGAATTCAAGGAGCCTTTTGGTTCTTGAAAATGGATTACAAAAGCAGATACTAGCAGATAAAAATGAATGAAAAAAGCATTCCTTTGACTGCGCTTAGTGCCCCTCAAGGACATTATGAGTGGATAGTAATATCATTTGGTCTAAATAATGCACCTCAAATATTCCAAAGAAGAATGGATAATATCTTCAAGGAACTTCATCACTGTTGTTTAGTTTACAATGGAGATATACTTGCTTTTTCTAAAATCATAGAACAATACAAAGATGATATCTTAGCTGTCACCCAAAAGATGCATTGATCACGTATTATACTTGGTCAGAAGAAATGTGTTTATGCTGACGAAGAGATTGCGTTTTTAGGTCTACAAATAAAAGCTAAACAAATCATTCTACAAAAGCATATTCTGAGAAAAAATAGAAAATTTTCCTGAAAAAATTAAAGCTAGGAAGTAGTTAGAAAGGTTTCATGGATGCCATACCTATACTTCAGATTTCATTAAAGATTTATCCAAACTGAGAAAGTGGTTGCAGCAAAAACTCAAGAAAGAAGTAAGTTAGACATGTATCCTAGTGATACAAAGATTGTTCAAAACTTTATAAATATGTATACAAATCTTCCTGTTCTTAATTTGTCTAGTGAAGAAGATTATTTAATTCTTGAGACAGATATCAGTAATGAACACTAGAGTGCAGTACTCAAAATCAAAGAAGGAGAAAACTCTGCAAATTTTACAGTGGAAGTTTTAATAAGGCAGAATGCAACTATCCAATGATTGAAAAAGAAATCCATGCAGTCATAAGGATAAGTGAAAATTTTTTAATCTTTTTAGCCCCAAAATCTGTTCTTATTCAAACTGATTGTAAAGGATTACTTGGTTTTAGGAAAAATAATTTATTAAATATGCAAGCGCAAGGGCGACTTTTGTATTGGAAATTATGGCTTAACCATTTTTAATTCTCTATTGAATATATGGGGGTCGAAGAATTCTTTGGCAGATGGTTCAACTTGTGAGCTTGTCAATGGTGATCATCAGCGCAGAACTCCTGCAGAAAAAGGAAAAAATCCAAAATGAAATGCCATTACTACTACAACGAGTTTTTTCTTCTAGTAAAGTCCTTATAGATAATTTGGAATTCCATACAAAAAATAGATCATGTTTTGGTCTGCTATCTTCTGCCTACCTAATAGTCAAAGATTTTCCTTTCTAGAGTTACAAATCAATTCCCTAAAGTGTCCTTATGATATCTAAGACAAAATAAGTTCTGATGTTTAAGAAAAATGGTTTAATGAGTGGTATGCAGCCTGTATTGAATATTATCATAATTATTCTTATGATATTCAGGATTGATGAAGTATTGCCGTCTATTTTTCGATAGGTATGGAGTTGGCGGTGTTAGTTTTTCAGCAAATTCAGTCTCTCCAAGCGACCCAGTCACAAGAGCATAGGAATATGGAATGGTAGTTCATCTTATGGAAATCTAGATCTGAAGGACCTATTTTTCTCAAGACTAATTAAATTTCAACAGTGCATGTTCAAAAGGATCCATTGGATTCTCACATCTCCTGATGGAACAAAAATTCTATACATTAGATGCTTATATGTGGAGGCACTTTATGCATTAATGAGTATGAAAATGGAAAAGTCAAACCAACCCATAGTCTGGTTCAACTAGTTGATTTAAACAATCCTAAAGATCAACAACAAGAATGTTTTCCGAAATGACATGAGTTACTTACTAATTCTACTTTAGCAAGAGCTATTGCTTTCTCAATATTTACCATCAAATGCGGGCATTGAGCACGGAGTAACGCTAATAGACTACGGAAATACTGCTTTGCCTATCATAATGAATTTAGCGAATATATGAAGGTAGAAGGAGCTACTTTAGAAGATGTCTTTGATTGTCCCTTTGATGTCGGAGCTGGAAAATTCTTGTTAGAAAATGAAAAGAAATATCTCTATGAATTATTTGAAAAATGGGATCCAGGGTATCTTCATCTAGATAAAGATTTTGATGATTATCTGGATAATGATGGACTGAAAGACATTATTAGATATAAGGGCATACAAATTCTTAATATGGATGACTAGTCCTGTCAGCATTAAAAGGCTCTAAAATGGGGTTACTCCATTATTATACCGTTTTGATAAGTGTCAGGTCTTCAAATGAGGCAGTCCCCTATAGCCATGTGATGTAACTGTACCCATGTGTAAAATCAGTGCATACTGTAGCCATTATGGCATTGTATGTATTCCAACTCTATAAAAGGAAAGGTTGGGTGTTTAGAAGGGACATGATCATTTGAGCATTCTTGAGCAAAAGAGAAGGTGGGATTCTCCATTTCACTTTGAGCAAGCATCTCTAATGATCTTAGTTGTTTAAGTCCCTCTTCCAATCTTTCCATTATAATATTTCCACTTTTAAACTTTTAATAAAAGAAGTTTCCTAGTAGGGAATGTTATTCAATCAAATGTTATATCTTAAATATTATAATTTCTTGATTAAAGCTCTACTATCCTTAAAAAGATTAAAAACTTGATTAGTGACTAGAGTCGAAAATAGGAAATGAAATGATCTATGTTATGCCTGATCTAAGCAAGGTGGAGTTGAGCATAGCAATCTCTGTGAACTAGAAGCTAGAGTAACGCTAGGATCCAACGCTGACTAAGTTTAGGTAATTATCAAAACTCTCTAATTAAGTTTTAATTATTTTGCTAAGTATGGTGGGCCTCTAATCACAAAAATATAATATTTATGACATAAGTAGTAGATTGTGATAACTGGTACTATTGAAGTTATTACAAGAAGTCCAAACATAAATATAAGCTTAGTTTTACAAAAAAAGCCTAGAACTTTCAATATTTGCATTTTGAACCCCTATTGGGCCAAAAGCAGAAACTTCATAAAGTTCAAGGGCATAAAAGTAAATATATGTCGCCTAGAAATCAATTAACCAAAGATTTATGCGCCGAAAAACATTTACGCTAAAGTAAGTATTCCCATAAATATTTTTCTAAAAAACACACGATCAATAAATCATTTCACCAAACCTTAAGGGACCGAAAAGCAATTTATTCTCAAGCTAGCAAGAGTAGTAGTTAATAGCCACAAACTTACTCTCTTCACTTGAAGCATCAAATTATATACATGGAACCTAGAGGAAAGGACTCAAGGAAATGACGTATATGTGAATATATCTTATACTTTTGCATCGCATATTCTAACGAATTCTAGGGGTCATAATTTATATTCTAGCACATGGGTGGACAGAAGTTATGGATAGGATTGGAGTATTAAATGAGATATAGGGAACATAGTGAAAGTATAATCCTTTCATTGCTTGAACTTTGGATATTTCATCTCATTGCCCTGCTGCCCCTTTTATTAGGGAATCAAAACTGTTAGTTAGATGTTGTATGGATTGCATGCCATAAGTAGTGATTCTTCAAAAGTAGACTATCCTATTCAAAAAAGGTATCACCATGGTTCAACGTAAGATGTTCAATAAAAGGGTCACAGAGTAATAGGATATGGGAAGTTCCATTTAAGCGACTTTCCTAAAGCATATTAAACCCATGCAATTACAGCTATGCAAGTCTTTGTATCTATCTAAAGGAGCCTATAATGACCTTTTGTCAGCTAACATAAAGCTTTCCTTATAATGTATAAGTACATACTACATAGGCCTTCATCGTGAACCCTACATTTCTTTTCTAATTACAACTAGGTGTTAATGGTTCCCAAACTATGTTCTAGCTTAATCTAGCCTGCAATTCCTATTTGAGTACTATTAACCTATTCTTTTGAAAAGTTTCCTAGTATGTTAACAATCCTTTACTGAATGTCCTTTTATCTATTAATTATTTCATGACACTAACATTTTTATGAAATTATAACCATCAAGTTAAAGTGTTATTCCCTTGCTTCGATTAATTATGTTTGCTTAGGTTGCTTTGATTAATTTATGCCTATCTTTATTATGGTAAACCTTGACTTCTATTATCTCCTTTTGCTAGCATACTGAACTGATGTTATTTATCCAAAACTCTTCACCTTGTCATAGAGAATTTTGAATGAATAAGCTAGAAAGTAGAATTTTACCCTTTTATAATGTTTTTACACATCTCTTTAATGTTTCCAGAGTTCCTACAATGTGTTCTTATGCGCATTGCTTAAGGATCTTTGGCAACCCTTTGAACATAAGACTAGGTTGCATTCACATCATGCCACTCTCCTTTCTGGTGCTCTTATAAGTCGTTCAACTCTATAACCTTAATCTTTTATTTTGCGCTCTTGACCCTCATGAATAAAATTAGGAAATAATATAACTCTCCCTTTTATAACTGAAGAATGATAAATATGGATGCTAGTGAAGAAAATTAGGAAATACTATTTCTTGTACTTATACCCATATCGTCCTTTGATTTTAAGTTTTTTCCACTTTAACTTCAGGAAAAAATGGCATCATCATCATGTCAATTGATACCGACCAATAGTTATTGGAATGTTGCGACCCAGCAGCACTTAAAAAGAGAAAGGGTCAATACCTTGTAAGTCTTGTTCTATGCAAGTAGCGATATTCAACATGCACTTAAACATTTAATCACCACTCAGCTCGTCTATCTCTACTACTTGTTTGGCTTTCATATCAAAATCTTACTTCAGGAATATTCTCATCATTTTTAGTTATTGGCCTATTTTTCCTGTGGTCATTTTTATTTGTTCATCGCCTTATTTCTTTGCTACTGTATGTTTTCTTGATCCCGACCATTTGCTTAAAGGTCTTAATTGACATATAAACCCTGCCAATTAGAGCTTGTCCTTCATGTTGATGCTTTTTCTTATAATAATTCTCATATTCATGGAAGTCGTGTTATCTTTGAATGATTAACCATGTCTTTTAATATTATTGCATGCTATGGAATGCATTCCTACTGGACTTCAAACAGTTCTTTTCATCACCATACTTCTGGTTTTCATTATCCCCTCAAAGTGGGCTTACAAATGTAGACCCCTTCTATTACTTTTCATCATCTTCTTCCTCATTGCATTGAAATGTACTCATGCATATAGCTTACATGACGTTTATCCTTAGTAATAAGTCCAAACAGCTTGTTTTGATTACCAATGCGATTTAGCTTTCACTAGTGTAGGTGAATGTTTGATTATTGCAATTCCACCATTCTCTTACCTTCAGGTTCCATTCTTCCCATAAGATCTTAATCCTTCTTCATCGAGTGTTGGTACTTTACTTTAACTTGCTTCCTGTGGGCAAGAGCATATTTCTATGAATTAATTTTATAATAAATCCATGATGATCTACACTTAGTTTATCCAGGACAATCTATTGCCCTTATCACAATGATTTTTTTGGCTAAAGGGGCACCTTATTGAAACTCAACTTCTACTATTTTGTTTGTAGTTCAACTGCTAAACCTAAGTGTAACTAAACTACCTCTCTCTAGGATGGCTCCGACTATTTCCTTCAAACCTCTCTTAGGTCACTATCGATATGCCCTATATTAGACATGACGATTATTCCATTCTTTACATTATCATTACTAAATTTATAATTTTCACATTTTCCATGCATTAATTGTGATGATTATGTGACAAGTATACCCTTTATCTACTGTATAGCTTAAATAGCTTTAATTTAATTCCACTCATGTGGCTATTGAACAACTTGGTCGAGTGACTAGAACTATTATTAAAAGTACCATTAAGAAAATAATCTTTTGCTCTTATTTCGCTGGTTATTCTTCTGAAGTAATGATTGTCTAGGTTACCATTTTTCATCATTTTTACCCCTGAATATATTCATTTTTAATGTCAAATTCAGGCCTACCAAGCCTATGACTAGTTAATGAGGGTGATTATGTAAATAAGCGAGTTTAGACATATTAGATAAGACATAAAATGCCCCTCATTGTTAGTATAAAAGGTACTATAGGTGATCAACATCAATGACTTAGTGTTTTGTAATTTTAAAGCAACATCCAGTGGACTAATGCTTACCACTATATTGCCCATGAATTCAGATTTGGAGGCTGTGAAAGAAAGGAAAACACATAAGCTTTTGAGTTTTATGAGATTATACTTCCAAGAGAAACAAGGATGGAGTCAGTACTTAGCTATGTATTACCGTCCAATCATAGCTTCATAAGGAGTTTGTGCAAAGTACACATTGTTTTGAAAGAGGATGTGAACATGAGTTCGTGGAGTGTGATCTTGTTCTTTGTTAGTGTGATCTCAATTACATAGGCTGAACTTGAAAAAGAACGGCTAAAGAGGATGTTTATCAAGCAATTTCCCCTGTTGTAGAGAAATCTGTGAAGCATGTAGTGATTAATAAGGCAAGCGAAACAGTCGTCATTATTACGTTCGCTCTTTTGCTATTTTTGCATGACTGCTTCATCAAGCTAGGTGTATTTACATCTTTAATAATCTCACTTTCATATGCTATCTTTTGAAGAAAAGCATCATACATTGAATTCACTTAGAGCTGATAAATACAGGACTATATACTGTTGATATTGGGATTCATACAATGCATCACAACACAAAGCAATATATGTATTAAAATAGTCGAACAAGTTACTTAGGCCAAATTAATTAGCCCTAGGTTAATGCAACAATAGGGTGCAACAGGTTCTTACCTAGCCATTTCTAATTATACTGTGGGTCATATTAAGTCTTACAAATGGTTTGTCCACTATTTCGCTAAGAAAACACAATAAAACTTTGTTACACAAATTTTAAGTTAGGATTAAGTATTAAGTTAAGAAGTAACAATTATTTTGGTCAAAATTAGGCTGTCTCATTTTGGGCATAGATCAAAATACATATTAAGTTATGAAAATAGTCAATTAAATAGCCCCAAAGTGGTCTTAACTTGTGATCGCAGAAAGATGACACATTAAAATTAAATCCTCTATCACTTCATCTTGTCTAAAAGGCAGGAAACGATGAAGGAGCTTGATGCTTAACTTTTGTGTTCTCCAAGGCTATCAATTATAGTTCCTCCATGATGACCGGGATGTGATGCTTCGATAGTGACATTCTTCCCAATAGGAGATGTAGAAAGGGATGCAGCCTGCCGATTATCTGCCAGTTGTAGGAGACGGCTTCGGCACCATGATAAAGGTAAAGAAAGCAGTATAAATTGTATACCCTAGGATTATCTCTTGTACTGACATATTAGCTCTTGTAGCTCAATATGTGGTTGCGATGTATACTAAAGCCGAAACCAACGCTTGGCCACACTCTCACTTAAGTCCAAGCAAACCTTCTGTGGTCAAGGAGGTCACCACTCTAGCACTTCTTTCGGGCTTGACTTGGCTTCTTCCCACCCAAACGATATCTAGTTGGGGTAATCCTTCCTCCGTTGGGAAGCTTAGGCAGTCAACACCATGACAAATCAATAAAAGTCTAAGTTGGGCTACATCTTAGTTCTCTAAAGTGATCAAAAAAACCCCCAACTCCTATAGTGCAGGTTTTTTATTAGTAAATTTGCTGAATTTGGGTTAATTTTGAATCCTATGTAATGAAGCCCAATTGATGCAAGCTCAAGTTTTGATGATTCCCTTAGATGTCTATTTTAGGCCCATGTGCTATGATTTGGCATTTTCAATTTTGGTAGAAATTGCTAAAATATGTGGACTATATACAAAATTTTAGTTTTAGAACAATATGAAAATTGGCATTAATAGAGGTGGGTGCAGTTGAGTGATTGTACATGCATCAAGTATGACGTGCCAAGTTTTGGTACCCTTTTGGTGAATAGAAGCTTCTAAAAGCTTCCTAGAACCTGGGGGATGAATTCTTGAAAAATACAGCTTATCTTAGTTAAAATTATCTTAGCATTTCAATTTATTTTTCTAGTATATTTTATAAGCCCCTTATTTGCCTGCTTTCCCCACTAAGGTAATAAACAATGGCTTCTATTTTGGGTATTAATATATCCAATTACCTCCATTTACTCTAGGCTTGAGTTTAATTATTCAATGAAAGACAAAAGCTCATCTTCTCTCTAAAAATCTCTATATCTTTATTTCTTAAATTAACAGAGGTGACTAGAGTCTTTTCTTTAGAATTCTTATTTGATGGCTAAGATAGGAAAGGAATTTAGTGGGAAGTAATTAATCTATTAATAGGGTCTTATCTTAGGCACAAATCGCATAATCTTATTAATTGTTTGATATTGAATCCAAGAGGAGCATCCTTTGGGTGTGAATGTCTCCTTGTCACATTGATCTCGGGAGTTTAAGGATCTATCCTTATAAATTTAATATTATAGTTGGCGCCCCTCTTGGGTGATTGTTGGATCAAAACCTTCATTTTCATTGATTCAATCACAAACTCTCACCATCTTCGCATTTTCACGCTCAAAACTCAACACTTGGACTCTTCAAAATTTTTCTTCATGTATGCACCGTAATTAACCTTCATTAGCCCAATAAGAACACCTAAAATAGCCAAACATCATCCCTAAGCTAAACATAACCCAACAACACAACAAGCAACATTCATTAAAAAGGGTAAAAAATTACAGGCAGTGTCTTCCACGGACTATCCATAGCAACCACCACAAACTATGGTAGGATTTCTTCTCCTTCATGGTCATTCTTTCCTTCTTGCCGAGGCTCTCACGATCTCTCTGTGGTAGCCCCCACGACCTATGGTGACCCTATTTCATCCTGTACCTTTTTTCCTAGCTCTATTATGGCCAACAAATGAGATTCCTCTCATTTTATGGGCATTCCACTTGAACAAGCCCATAAAATAAGAAGAGATGGAGCCATCCTTGAGCTTTAAGGCCAAGTGAAAACACTCACAAGGGATCACGAACAAATGAAGGGATCTTGAGAACAAAACTTACCATCGGGGTTATGATATTACTCCCATTAACATCGCGTACTCATCTTCTCATGAAGATTACGATGATAAGGATAAAGCTGCTATGAGAAGAAGGAATCCAAGGGATTACTTGCAGACTTCAAGGTTGAAGCCCTGGAGTTTGATGGAAACCTCAGTCCAAAAAACTACTAAGATCGGGTTTAATCTATGGAGAGGATCTTTGAGCTTAAGGAGTATAATGATGAGACGGATTTGAAATTTGCCATTTTAAATATGAAAGAGTGCATCATTATGGTATGAGAACTTGAAGAGGGATGAGGAATAGAGCAAGGAAAGTGAAGTCCAAAATCAAAACTTGGCAAAACCACCCTCCTATAACTAAGAGATCTACCTCAAGTTTGATTCTCTTGGCCAAGAGAATCTCGAGGTTAAACAGTATATTAGAAAGTTTGAGCAATGCTAAATGAGGGTTAGATTGAATGGAGAGTTCGAGCTCAATATAGCTAGATTTGTTAGGGGTTTATCCCCTAACATTGCTAACAAGGTAGACTTGTGACCTTATCTCTCATTTGATGATGTTTATAATCTAGCCATTAAGGGTGAGAAACAAGTCGAGGATAGAAAACCTTTCCCTACCCCTTCTATAAAACGGACTCACATCTCCACAAAGAGTTTTTATTCTCGTCTTATAATGGAGATTACTCAAATTCCCACTAAGGCCATAGACATGGGTAAGGGTATTGCCAGTGAGCCACTAGAGAGGTTGGAAGGAAAGAAATTTTGTGAGCATCATAGTTATGATCACTTCCAAGCCTATTGTCCAAATAGAAAGACTTTCACCATTAGATAGGCGGATGAGATCCAAGCTCTTAAGGAAGTAACTAGTGACGAGCTGTTTGAAAATAAAGATCTTAAGTTGGCCACTCTAAATGTTGTTGAACTATTGGTGATCGGAAGAACAGTTCATGTCAAAGAGGTTTCTCTTGAACCTAGTCAAGAGGAATAAAATCTTCTATACTCAGTGTATCATTGGAGGTAAGGTGTGTTAGCTCATTATTGATGGTGGATGTTGCTTTAATATGGCTTCCTTGACTCCCATTGATAAGATCCAATGCTAATTAAGGTGATCTAACCCTCTACACTCTTCAGTGGCTTAACCAAGGAAGCGAGGTAACCATTTTTAGTTAAGTGCTCAATTCACTCTCAATTGATCCATATTGTGGTGAGCACTATGTGATGTTATACCTATGAATACATGTCATTTATTTTTTGATAAACCTTGGTTGTATGATAATCATGTGATTTATGATGGGCATGCCCATATATATGTAATCAAACATAATGGTCATAGTCTCAGTTTGGACTTTGGCTCCACCTCCACCCCCCAAACCTCTCAAAATTGATTAGAGAAGGGAAGTTAGAAAAGCCTATATATGAGTGAGACATAGGTAAAGAGAGCCATTAGTAGAAGCAACCCTTTATGTTTCTTACTCATGGTACAATCAAGCACAAGTAAGGTGGTGAAACTACTGCACCCTCTAACTCAATCAATCTTGAAAGAGTTTGAGAATGTATTCCTAAATAATTTACCCCTAGGACTCTCTTCCTTGAGAAGCATTGAGCACCAAGTTAGTCTTCTACTAGCTCTATTGTGCCTAACAACTCGGCCTAACAATACAATCCTAGTGAGTCAAAGGAATTACAAAGGCAAGTCCAAAAGTTGCTTGCCTATGGGTACATTAAGGAGAGCATGAGTTCTTGGTTCCTACTTTTTTAGGACCTAAGGAAGATTGGACTTGGTATATATATGTTGATTCTAGGACTATAAGCAACATCTCTATAAGGTATAGGTTCCCCTTCCTCGATTGGGTGATACACTCGATGAATTACATGGGTTTGAGGTCTTCTCTAAAATTGACCTTAGGAGTAGGTATCACGAAATTAGAATGAAAGAAGATGATGAGTGGAAAACCACTTTCAAGACCAAGTCTGGGTTATATGAGTGGCTTGTTATGCCTTTTGGCTTATCCAATGCTCCTAGCACCTTTAAGACTTAAAGAGGTTTTGAGGCCTATCATTGTGAAGTTTATTATGGCATACTTTGATGATATTTCGATTTATAGCCATGATGAAACTTCTTATGCTAAGCATCTCTCCCAAGTCTCTCATGTCTTAAGGTTGCAAAAACTATATGCCAAGCTAGAGAAATGCGACTTATTCTCACCTTAAGCTGTTTTTCTTAGCTATCTTGTTTTGGGAGATGGCATACAAGTGGATAAGCCCAATGTTGAAGCCATCAAGAGTTGGTCCGTGCCTACCTCTATCACGGGAGTGAAGGGCTTCCACGACTTGGCATCTTTCTATGGTCGGTTCACCAGAGACTTTAGTTCTATTGTGGCTTCCTCGATTGAGTGCATGAAGAAGGGGAGTTTTGAGTGGCCAAGAACTGTGCAAAGGGCCTATGAGACCAGTAAAAGCAAGCTATGCTCGGGTCCTATCTTGGTTCTCCCCAACTTTAACCTCCTTTTTAAAGTTAAATTTGATGCTGGTGGTGTTAGCATTGGGGTGATCCTCACCCAAGCCAAACGAGCCTTACCCTATTTTAGTGAGAAGTTGAGGGGCCTTAAACTTTACTATTACACTTATGGTGAGGAGTTTTTATGCTATTATCCAAGCTCTTACGCATTAGAATTGGTTCCTCATGCCTAAGCCCTTTGTGATACATTCGGATTACAAGGCCATGTCTTTCATCAATGGACGAGCCAAGCTTAATTCATAGCGTACCAAGTGGGTGGAATTTCTCTAATCATTTTCATTCACTTCCAAGCATAAAGATGGCAAGAAAAATATGGTGGCCGATGAACTCTCAAGAAGATGCACTTATCTCTTTACTCTTGAGGCTAAAACCTTGGGAATTTACACCATCTAAGATCTACACAAAGAAGATGAGGATTTCCAAGGTATTGTTGCAAACCCTAAGGACTATGACTCCTGTATCATATAAGATGGATTTCTCCTTAAGCACGACAAATTATATGTTCCTAGGGGCTCTCCAAGGAAGGTACTTGTGAGAGAGGCCCATGGTGGTGCATTATATAGTCATTTTGGCATCAATAAAAAAATTCAAATCTTGAAGGGGCACTTTTATTATCCTGGGAAGGCAAGTGATATCGATAGAGTTGTCTCTAAGTGTGCTATATGTCATAGAGATAAGAGCACCGTTCATCAAGGGCTGTATATTCCTCTTCCAACACCAAATTTCCCTTGGAAGATGTGAGTATAGATTTCAGTTTTGCTCTACCAAGGATGAGGATATAAGGCAGTCATAGTTTGGTTAATCGGTTCTCCAAGATGGCCCACTTCATTCCATGTCACAAGAGTGATGATGATTCTCATATTGTTCATCTATATTTTATAGAGTTCAACAAGCTACACGGAGTGCAAAGAGTATTGTCTCTAATAAGGACACCAAATTCCTTTCCATTTAGAGGTGCCTATGGGGATTGTTGGAACTAAGCTCTTATTTAGCACTACTTGCCACGCTCAAATCAATGGGAAAATGAAGGTTACCAATCGGACTCTATCTTCTCTACTTAAAGGATTGGTGAGTAGAACCTCAAGCAATGGAATTTAAAGCTTCGTCATCCCGAGTTTCCTTATATCCGGGCTCATATATATGCTACATCCCACTCTTCCTTTGAAGTTATGCTATAAAGTTAATCCTTTTACTCTAATAGACCTTCTTTCTCTTCCCATTGGGCATAGGGTCAACTTTGAGGCCAAAGCGAGAGCTAAGAAAATGAAGAAGCTCCATAAACAAATTCGAGCTCAAATATAGAAGATCAATGCCTATTATAAGGCTAGAGCAAACAAGCATCGAAAGCCTATGGTTTTCAACATGCGAGATCTGGCATAGTTGCACTGAAGAAATGAGAGAATCCCTTCTAGGAGACAAAACAAACTCATGACTAGAGGAGAAGACCCTTTCAAGGTGCTTGAAAGGAGTGAAGATAATGCCTACAAGGTATGGCAACTCTTAGACATAAATGTGAGCTTAACCATCAATATGGGTCATCTAGCTCCTTATGTGAAGCATGACTTTAAGGATTTAGGGACAACTCTTTCTTAATAGGGGCAGGTTAATGCTTGCGAGACCCCAAGATAACCATTGGCACACCCTCATCTATACCAAAGTCTAACCAACCTTCCTTGGTTAAGAAGATTACCACTATGATTCTTGCTTTGTTCGGAAGCTTAGGGAGTCAAATTTAGGATGATTTAATAACAATCAAAGTTAGGTTGTATTTTAATTGCCTAGAGTGATAAAAACCCCAACTCCTGTAGTGAAGGCTTGTATTATTTAACTTGTTGAATCTAGGTTAAGTTTTACCTGACAAAGCCTAATTAATGTAAGACCAATTTTTTTTTTCAATTTTTAATGTCTATTTTATCCCTATGTTTTAGAATTTGGCATTAGTTTCCAAATTTGGGAGAAATGGCCTAAATATGTGGAGTGCGCACAAGATTCTAGTTCAACAATATGAAAATTGGCCTTACTTGAGGGGAATACAACTATAATCTTTGATATTACGTGAAATGAGCTGATTCAACACTCACCAAGGAAGATGTTCTAAGTGGCAGCACCCTTATTGGTGAATAGATACTTCTAATAGCTTTACAGAAAGTATGGGATAAATCCTATACAAATATAACTCATCTTGGTTGTTAAGTATCTTAGAATTTTAGTTTATTTTTTCTGTGATACATTATAACTCCCTTATTGGTCACTTATCCCTCTAATATAACAGCTAACCCCCCTTTATTTTGTGTATTTATAATGCTAATTACCTCAATGTATACTTAGCTTGAGTTAAATTATGAAATGAAAGGCAAAAGGTCATCTTCACTTTAAAAATCTCTACATCTTTATCTCCTGAATTAAAAATAGTAATTAGAGTCTTTCATTTAGATCTTCTTCGATAGGTAAGAGCCTTTAGGAGAGGAATTCGGTTGAAAGTAATTAATCCATCATTAGGTTCTTTCACAATCTTATTGACTATTCGAGACTGAATCCAATGGGAATATCCTTTAGGTATGATTATTTCCTTATCATATTGATCTTAGGAGCTTGAGGATCCATCCTTACCATGCTATCCTAGTGAGATCACTGCACTTATTTTACTTAAAACCTGAAGTTCATAAGTCAAGTACATAGGACCAAATGAAACGTAGGGTTTGACTCTAAAACTTCAACGAGTCAATAAAACAAGTTTAAAAATGAGATTTATAGCAAATTATCAAATACTGCATCCATGTTATCTCTTCTTTGGCTTTCTATTTTGTTTCTATTTTGTTCATTTAAACTTTAAACAAACTTGAATAGTATTGGAAAAAAAACTTGTATCTAAAACACAAAGGTACATGAATTATGATAGAATATACAAGAGGGAAAACCTTTATAGAAGAAACACAGTTATACACACAACTTTTGATTTGTTTGAGCACTAAGTTTCTTGTTGAAACTGATTTAATGCTAAACTAAATGTCACTATTAGCAGTGATCATTTCAATTATGATTTTGTAATATAAGCAGGTGGCCCCTTCTTAAGTGTGCAATTAGGATGTAGGGATTGCCTTATATTATAACATGTAAAGGTACATTGCCACTACTACACTTTAATATCTCCAAGCTTACAACCATTTTCACATGGAATAAGCCTAATCAAACAGACATGACCACATTATTCGGAGCTCACACCCTTAGAGCCTCACACTGTAACTAGTCTTTAAAGAATCTTTACTCATTTTTCCAACGTCAGCCCATAGACCATCCATGGATCCAAACTATGCAAAGCAACTGATGCTTACCTATCCTGTTAATCCAGACCTAACTATAGCTGTACTCATGGACCCAAATACCCCATTTGACTTTGAAAACATGTACTTCCAGCACCTAGTTTCAAGTAAAGAGTTGTCTACCTCGGATTAAGTGTTGTTTACTGACCCCAAATCAAACCAAATGGTTGGGATTAAAACTAGAAATAAGGGGAAATCTGAAGAAATTTTACGGCCTTTAATCCATAAGTAAATGAAATGAATAATGTAGTTACAAAAACATCTCTGTAGCATTGCTTTGCTATAAACATCATTATCCATTAAGTGAAGCATAACAAATTATAGGCCATATTATTTTCATTTTTGTGAAGCTTATGAACTGGAAAGATCTCTACCTTGATGAGTATATGATAACAATGCGAGAATCTTATGAATATAATGTTGGCTAAGGCTACTTGGATCTTTGAATTTGATGAAGGATGGCTAGAGGTGTTTTGATCTTGACTCTTGGCAAGATACACCAGTCATGTTCCCTTTACAGTAATTAAATGTTGGAATTTTGGAAAGAGCGGAGAGAAAGTGGAGTGTACTGAACAACAGAAGCAGAACTTTGTATTGAAGTTGGACAGAGAGAATATTATCAAAGAGACATATGGTACATGATTGTCAAGAGAAAGCTCTTCTTGTGGGAGCTTTTACTCTACAAACTATGAGCTTACAGTTGATAGTAATTTTTACAGAAAAAGAGGAATGTAACTTGTGTATGTTTTCTCAGTTTTATATGTATGGCCTTAATAGTTTGATGAAACATCGGATGCAATAGAATTGGAGGTATTTTTGGTGGGAGTTAATGTTTCATCCGTATCCATCAAATCGGAGAAGGACAAAACTAAAAATTGTTGGCCATGTGCCGTAGGCAAGAACTACGGACAATATATGGTCCCCACCATCAATTTTCGGCCAAGAAAAATTAAGCCTAGGGAACCACGGTCTGTGGTGGGTACCATGGATAGTCCATACTGCCCTCTGGGTCTTGAAAATTCCCAACATTCGCTAACCATTTTCACGACTTATACAGGAAAAAATCCATTACTGAATTTTTCCTATACTCCCCCGTGATTTCAAGAATGAGAAAAATACAAAGTAACATTAGCAAAAGCCTAGAGATTTATGTATAATAAAAGTATCTTACGATTTAAACTTTTAATCAATGAATATAATTTTAGCTAATTCGAATGTAATAGTAGGCAAGGCTTTAAGTATGTATCCTCTCTAATCAATCGCTTTAACTATGCATCCTCTCTAATCAATCAGATACATTTCAAGCATAAATCTAAATTCTCATTTAAAATTTTGACATAATTAACTGGTCATATGTCTATAGCCTTAATGATTGCATCAAGCCAAGCCCTATAGTCTTTAAAGTAGCCACACTTCATACTTACATAGGTAGACCTTAGAAACATGCTCATATAACATAAGTCATTCAATTAAGGTCTTAAGAACGCAACTTGCACTCTTATAACATTACAGTTTATAAGCACTCTTACCTTAGGATAAAATATATTAGTGCTATCTATCATTATATAATGTTGTCACTTGTTAAACGTGAGACATCATGTCATATTAAGAATTGAATTGAGGCTTCATTACTAGTGATTATGGATGTGCGCTTAAGTCCCATCCTCATTGATGTTCTCAACACCTAGTTTCTTGTTAAATCTTTTGTTAAAGGATCTGCAAGATTCTCCCTTTTTTGTACATAATCAACAGTAATCACTCCATCCTTTATCAATTAATGAACATAGGCATGTCTGACTCAAATGTGTCTAGATTTCCCATTATAGACATGATTATATATATACCTTAAACAGCATTGATTTGCTATCACAATGGATGGAGAGTGGTGAAATTGGCTTTGGCCATGAACACACCTCTAATAATACGTTTCATAATCGCTCTACCTCTTTACCTGTGGCATCTAAGGCTACAAATTTAGCTACTTGGGTAGAATCTATTATGCAAGTTTGCTTCTTGGATACCCAAGGTAGTGCTCCACCACCAAGCAAGTATATCCAACTTGATGACGAGGCATAATCCTCGCTGTCAGTCACCTAACTTGCGTCTGAGTATCCTGCTAAGTCCAAAGGATAATCTAAATAAAATAGGCTATAGTCTTGAGTTTTCTTCAAGTATTTCAAAACTTTAAGTGTTGTATGCCAAGGAAATTTACTAGGATTGCTAGTCAATCGACTTAATTTCCCAACGACAACTACAGTATTTGACCTAGTGAATGTTATCACACACATCAAGCACCCTATGACCTTTGCATACTCATGCTGTACAATAAGTCTCCCACCATTATGAGTGCACTTATAAGTTAGATCATAGTGGCTACAGGGGAGTAATCTTGGTATTTGAACCTCCCAAATACTTTCTCAATGTCATAAGATTGAGCCAAGCACATACGATAGTTATCTCTAATGATCTTAATGCCAAGTATAATATTAGCCTCCCCCATGTCTTTCATAGAGAACATGGAAGTTAGAAAACTCTTGGTTTTATCCACTTTTCCAAAATTAACACCAAAAATTAGCATGTCATCAACATATAGACATATAATCACACATTTTCCATGCTCAAACTTAGAGTGGAGATTGTTGTTAGATTCATTATGCTAAAGCCAAATCAAAGCAACCTTATTAAATTTTAATGCCATTGCTTACGCAATTGCTTTAAGCCATGAAAGGATTGTATAAGTTTACATACTTTCTTTTCCTAGCCTGGAATTTCAAAATGCTTAGATTGTCTCATATGCACCCCTTCTTCTAACTCACCAGTTAATAATGTGGTTTTCGTATCCGTTTATTGAATCACTAGCTTTTGAATCTTAGTAAGAGAAATAAGTACTCTTAAAGTTGAAATCCTAGCTACAAGTGCCTAAATATCAAAGTAATCAATACCATGTCATTATTTAAAACCCCTCGTTACCAAACAGGCTTAAGCCTTTCTATGGTGCCATATATGATTCTTTTCTATTTAAAGTTCCATTGTAATGTATTAGGTTTACATCTAGGCAACAAATCATCTAAAATCCAAGTATTCTTTTTCCATTATTAACCCTATTTCATCCTGGATTGCTTCTGTTTGGAAAGGAGCATCTTGAGATTACATAGCCTCTTGAAAGGAGGTAGCATCAAAGTCAATTGTATAAACAAAAGGAATTTCATTTTCAATGGAGTACCTAGTCCCTTCTACTAACTAGACAAAAAAATTCGATCCAGAGGATTTCTACTTTCTAATTCGCTTAGTTCTTCTAAGCTCAACTATGCCTCCATGTTCTTGACCATTAATTAAAGTCACAGAACTTAAAAGAAGATCATTGTCTTTTGAATTGAAGAAAATATGTTTTTGTTAAAAATTACATCTATTGATTCAACCACAGTATTCACTACAATTGAAGCATTTGGTTTAATGACCATAAACCTATTGGCTTTGCTATGTTCAGCATAGCCTTACAAATGCACTCAATTCCTCTTTATCCCAATTTTGTTTTCTTGGGTTCTAGGACCCTAACAATAGCCTTACAACCCTGAACTCTGAAATAACTCAGGTTTGGCATCCTCTTATTCTACAACTAATATAAGGTAATAGAAATCCTGAAGGTATGAACTCTATTTAGGATATAATATGTAGTGAGTATTGCTTCACCACAAAACCCTTCGCATAAACTAGAACTAGAAAGCATAGCATTTACCATTTTAGTTAGAGTTCAATTTTTCTTTTCACCACACCATTATGTTGTGGTGTGTGGTCTTGTGACCAGATGAATTATATCGGATGATTGGAAATACATTAGATCATAACACTGACCACCCCTATCCGATCGCAATCATTTGATTAAGGTCTCATAATGCCACTCATATTCAATCTTAAAGGCCCTACACTTGTCTAATGCTTTGTCTTTAGAAAGCAAAATATACACTTCGCAATATCCTAAATAATCATGAATGACTATGACATAGTATTTCTTTTCTATAAGAGAATAAGTGCGAAGAAGTTACCTAAATAATTGTTAATTAATTCAAGTATTTTGGTAATTCTTTCAAGATTATGGGAAAAAATTTTAATAATTTGGTTAACATGCAAGTATTACATTTCTCTATGTTGCCATCAAAATTTGGAATTAACTCAAGTATTGAAATCTTTTTTAATCTTTTATAATTCACATGTCTAAGACGATTATGCAATATAAAAGAAGAAGAATGAACAAGCATGCAAAAAACATCATTCATTGTACTAGCACTGGAAGCATTGATTACATTACACTTGAACATATCACCACATGCATAACTCTTCCCTATAGAGACACTAGTCTTAGACAAAATAAACTGATCAACCTCATACACTTATCTGAAGCCAAACCTATTGAGAAGAAAATAGGAAACAAGATTTTTTCTAATTTTCGAAAGATAGCATACGCCACTTAAAGTAAGAGTTTTCCTGGAAGTAAAAAGTAATTCTACTTCGTATATCCCTTTGAAATCAATAATAGTAGTATTTTCTATGCAAAGCACTTTCACATCTTAAACATGTACAAGTGTCCTGAAGAAGGAATGGTCCTTGCATATATGATTGGAAGCACCCAAATCAAACCATCAATCATCGTCACTTTGGATAACATTGCTTTAATTAAAGATCATAGGTACAAAGTTATCCTTGGTTTTACCCTTTTGGTTGTTCAACCTATACTTGCACATCCAAATACTGCAATGCCTCTTCTTGTGGCCTAGTTGATCATATTCCTAACTAACCACTTTTGCTTTCTTACTACCCTTGTTCTCGTTAGGCCTATTTTGTTTCCTTTTTGTCCTTAGCTTAACACTCTATCTTCAATCACGTTATTCTTGGAGACATTCTCCTTTGATGCATCATCCACACATAACTCCTCTTCTATATGAAGATGGTTAGCAAAATCAAGCAATGGACTCAGTTTGTAATCTGGTTCAATCTGGGCTTGTGAAACAGCAAGGGACTAATTAAGAATAGGGAATATAAATAGGATAGAGGGTAAGCCACCACCCAAAGGAGATTAGGATTCCACCCTCCAAATCATAAAGGCAATGCCACCAAATTTGGATTAAACAAAACCACTCTATTTAGCAACCAAATAACATTATTTAGAGCGATTTTGAGAGAAGTGTGTTTAAAACACAAAATTGAAGTTTTCAAAAATGAATTCTACCTTGAATAGTCAGCCAAGCATCCTTATATACACATTCATAAGCTAGCAAGCAAGTAAGCTAGCTCCTAGGCTAAGCTAAGCTAGCGTGCCTAAATTGAATTGCAAAATAGGTTTAGCTTATGCTAATTACAAACGTGAGGCTAGCCAACACAATCTATTTAGCACTGATCCAAAGCTAGAACATGCTTAAGTACCTCCAATCAATCTATTTGCACATGGTAGGGAGAGAAAAGGTAGGCTGCAGCAGGTCACTTTTTGGCCATCCTATTTGGAGGCAAAGTAAAAGAAGCCTGTTTTAGCTTGATAAAGCTAGATTAGTGCTAGACATGATAAAGCTAGTTCCCTAACATATACTTGACTTAGAATTGATTTTAGTACATGGATAGATTCCTTAAGATGGTAATAACTGTCATAAATAGAAAAATCAACCCTAAATTAGGTCTAGGTGGGAGAACCAACTAGAAACTTTAACGGGTCTGGATTGGCCTCAAATATAACAATCGATAAAATGCAGCTGAAACTCCATGTAGAACTGCTCATGATTTGGATTTCTCTTAATGGCTTGATACCATAGAATGTTAACTATCATTATAAGCAAAACTTTTGGTCTTAAACCAGGGTTTAGGTGGTGATCCCACCTAATCTTTCAATGCGGGTAAATTAAAATCTTCACTGTTTGGGACCAATGCAGCAAAATGCTTATGACTTAAGCTAAAAGTGAATTTCCTCAGTGAAACTAGACATCTTAGGAGTCCAACAAATAGGACTTGCCCACGGGATGGCTTTAAAACTCCAAGCAGCATGCCATCCAAAACCACACTTAGTTCTGGATTGGAGTAGGAGAACAAGGAACGAGTTAGTAGTGTTATGGCTTGCTTTCCTTGATCCTCCATAGTTGGTTGGCACCATGACCTTATTTTGGATTTAGAAAACTGTGACACCCCAAAATCCACATGGTTAACTGTTTGTATTCTCCTTAATAAACTCTTAATTATGGCTAATAAACTCGATGATAGGGGCTTTACTGCTGTTCAAAAGGACAAGGCATGAAGCATGAGTGCTAGAAATAACATAGTTAGGCGTAGCTTCAAGCGTACACACTCACACATGATCAAACCATATACAATAAGCTGTTAACCAATAGAAGGTTTTTGCACCACATTAAGCAATTCACCATAAAATTTACACCTACATCCACTGAAAATTTCAAATTACAGCTCCGAAAATGAGGGCGATTCACTCAGTATTTACCTAAAACAAAACATAAAAAACATTTCAAACTATGAGCCGAAGCCCAATACACGCATTTGTGTATTGTTAAATGATCTCTACATAAATTCGTTGGCGCCAGCCTTATAATTCATTTTAAGTTAAAACAGTGAATGAGATGAATGTAAAACTACATTACTAGTTATTATATGATAGTGAACCATTTGATAGTATTATGATCTATGATAGATGTATACTTGCTAAGCCAATCGGGGGACTTGGCCTAAAGCTGAGCAGGTAACTGAAGGGCGAATGCCCTATAGATGATAACTAGCGGGGTTATTAATCAGATGATAAATCACTGTATAAACTGATTCATTGATGTACTTGCCAAAATATAATAACTTTCATAAATACACAATTGATTTCTAAAGATATAGGCAACAGAAGTGTCTGCAGTCTTTAAAATGCAATTTCACTTGATAATACTTATATACAATAGGAAACGATAGACTAGGCCCTGTTTCTGCTTAAGAAATATAGTTATAGGTAAATCTAGTTAGTAGACAACATTCACTCCCATAATTTATAACTTTAATGGAAATTGATTAATTAAAAGGGCATCCATAAGTCAAACAATTCAATATAAGATAAGTTACACCATAATGACTTGAAAAATAAATAAGTTAGGGTCATTGAACTCGACGTAAAACAAATCGGAGCTAAATAGATCAAAATGAAATGATTGAGGTGATAATGAAAGGACTATAAATGGAATATGGATTTTTGATGTTTCTTAAACCGCTAACAAAAGGTTTAATGCCAAAAGTGGTGTTGTGAGGTTCAAGAAAGCTTATGTAACCCTAGCTTGGCCCGATAGACATCGATCTTAAGTCATTACACAATCAAAGTTGTTGTCTCACTAAACTTTACAATTTCTTTGCAATATCTACAATTATTTAGAAACTCCTAATAATATCTCCAAATCTCACGATTTCTTTCTTCCCTCATATTACCGTTTCAAGGTCTACTTTAGAAAATTCATATCTTTTACCCCCGTCCTCAAATTAAGCCCTAAAACCCCAATATGAAAAGCTTAAAAAATCCCACAACCCTTTTATTCACAGTGTAGAACCCAATTACCACCGCGCAACCTCTAAAATTGAGCTTGAATAAAACCGTGCACATCTGCAGTTCATTCTGCGCAGTCTCCATAAATCGATCATAATTTTTTCCACAAAACTCGAAACTAAGTAATTCTAGAGACCATTGAAAGATATCCCTTGAGCTATTGACCTATGAAAAATTATAATTTTTTGACGCCCCAATTATTACCAGTTTATTCCCAAAGCTACCTGTTATTTTGGGGTGTGTTTCCTAGCTCTAAATTCCCCAATTTCTTCACATAACATTCAAAATGCTCCCATAAACTCACTTATTTGCCTTAATAATTCAAGAAACCTCTTTTGGCCACTTATAGAATTTTTTATAATTCATTGATTTTGATAAACTCACATAATATCATTCTTTTAAGTAAATAACACATCCAACCTTCAAATTTCACCTAATTAAATCTAAATAACATACTTGATTCCAAAAATCAAATTAAACCATGCTCAATTGAAATTCACATCCAAAATCATCTTACACCATTGTACATACATTTCATGCTAAAGATTGAAAGATTAGGACACAACACCCAAAATTCATCAACCTTATACATAAAGCTTGCATCATCATGCCTGGATTCAACTTCACACAAGACTTACACACTTCCATAATCAACCAAACTCAATAAACATCAAATTCACACTTATTTTTTATCAAGATAACATGATCCATAAACAAATCCATCATAAAAATTCAAAATTAAACAAGATTAGAGTTAGGATTTACCTCACTTAAGCTTCAATTTAAGGAGATGGGATTGGTGTTTGGTGGTAGTAGGAGTTGGGGCTTGGCGGGTGGTGGGCCTAATCGATGGAAGCCCTGGGCTGGTAGCAGCAGCTCCGGTACAGCAGCAGCGGCCAAAACAGGGAAGGGCTAGCCTTGGAAGGGGAGTGTGGGTGGAAGAGAAGAACTTGGATTTTACTAGCTTGGGATATGTTAACATGTCTTGCTTCATTGGCTGAATTTATATCATCAAACAAAAGGTTTAAGGTAATTATAATTAGGCATAAATGATGATAATTAGCTAAATTTAATCATACAAATTTGTTGGGCTTCAAACTGGGCCCAAAATGAATTGGGCTTAAAAATAGAACACCCTGTTGCAATAAAATTTTTGCATAGCTCAAATTTAAATTGTTATGATGTTATGGAAAAATAATTAATCTTTTAAATCATACTTGTCGAGGCATACTATCGATTTTTCTAAAATTTTACGATACTTAAAACCCAAATTGTAAAGTGGAGCCCAAATGAATTTTTCCCAATTGGGATGATTAAATGCGATAAATAAATACGAGGAAATTAATAGCACAGCTTAATCAAATAAATAAATATGATTTAGGGTAGGGCTATTATAGCCGTCCATCATTAAGGAGTTTTGTCCTTGAAACTTATGAACTTTGACAAAACATGCAACTTTATCTGAAATAGATGTGGGTACTTGGCTTCCATTTCTTCCTCGATTTCCCCAAATGGCTGTTGAGGATGTATGATTTACCCAAGGCACTTTGATTAAAGGTACCTAGTTAATGCTTAGCTGCTTAATCCTACGATATAGTCTCTGGACTAGGTGCTCTTCAAACACTTGACCCTCAGTGGCCGAATAGGTTTAGTTATGAAAGCATGGTTAGGATCCGAAATATACTGCCTGAGTTGTGAGCTAAGAAACATGTTATGCACGTGTTTCAGTTATATAGGCAGATGCACTCGACAAGCTACGGGATTTAATCTTTCAATAAACTTAAATGGTTCAATAGATCTTGGGCTCAATTTAGCTCATAGTTTAAACCTCCTTATACCCTTAATTGGTGAAACTTTCTGAAAAACCTTGTAATCTGCCTAAAACTCTAGGGATCTCCTTCTTTTATCAGCATAGCTTTCTGTCGATTCAAATAGTTTGTTCTCAAGTGTCTTCTAATGTCTGTCACCTCATTGAGTGTTGATTCCTCATGACCCAAAAGATGATTTTATCATCAATGTCCGCCGTCATTTTACCCTTATGTTTCATGTAAATGTTTCTGCTAGTACTTTCACAACATCAATTGCTTAGAGTACCATGCTTTCTTCAAATGAAAATGCTGGTCTTAGGTTGCGAATTATTACAAGCTCTAACTTAAAAGAGTTAGATCCATTGATATTTTCAGATGCTTGCTCATATGACACTAAGGGCCTGTTCTTTTCATGGGTAAATTGGGTTGGTAAAAGGGTGAAGTACGTTGAAGTACGTTGAGGTGGGTTGAGGTAGGTTGAAGTTGGTATTTTTTTTTTTTTTTTTGAGATGGGTTGAAATAGGTTGAAGTAGGTTGAAGTGGGTTGAAGTTGATTGATGTAGGTTGAACTAGGTTGAAGTTAGTATATTTTTTATGTAGTGAGCTGAAGTGGGTTAAAAAAATAAGAATGGAATTAATGTGTGATAATTTATAAAGTTACCGAAATTTTGTCAAATTTTTGTTTATTCTTTTTTATTTTTTATTTTTTATATTTTTTATTTCTTGTATTTTGTTTTCATTTTTAAATTTTTCATTTTTTATTTTTTATTTCATATTTTTTATTTTTTATTTTTTTATTTTTTATTTTTTAATTTTCTTATTTTTTATTTTTTTTTTGTTTTTTATTTTTTATCTTTCAATTTTTTATTTTCTTATTTCTTTTTTTATTTCTTGTTTCTTATTTTTTATTTTTTATTTTTTATTTTATTATTTTAATTTCTTATTTCAAATTTCTTATTTTTTATTTTTTATTTTTTATTTTTTATTTTAATTTTAATTTTTTAATTTTAATTTTTTGTTTTTTATTTTTTAATTTTTATGTTTTTATTCTTTATCCTTTATTTTGTATTTTGTATTTTTATTTTTATTTTTTATTTATTTTGTATTTTTGTATTTTTATTCTCTATTTTTATTTTTATTTTTTATTTTTACCCATTACTTTTAGTTATTTTACTTTCTTATTTTTTTAATTTAAATTTTTTATTTTTCATGTTTTTATTTTTGTTTTTTTTGTATTTTTATTTTTTATATATTTTTATTTTTTAATTTTTTAATTTGCTTACTTTTTATTTTCTTATTTTCTTATTTGTTATTTGTTATTTGTTATTTGTTGTTTGTTATTTTGCATGTTTTTAATTTCTGCTAATTTGTTAATTTTTTATTTTTTATTTTTTATTTCTATTTCTCATTTCCTATTTCTTATTTTTTATTTTTTATTTTTTATTTTTTGGTTTTTATTATTTTATTATTTAATTTTTTATTTTAAATTTTTTATTTTTTATTTGTTATATGTTTTTATTTTTTAAATTTTTAATTTCTTATTTTTTATTTTTCATTTTATGTTGTTATTTTTTATTTATTTTTTTTAGTTTTTCATTTTTTATTTTTTGTTTTTAAATTTTTTTTTTCATTTTTTCATTTTTTACTTTTTACTGTTTATTTTTTTTAGTTTTTTGTGTTGCATGTTTTTATTTTTGGTTTGTTATATCTTGTTTTTTATTTTAAATTTTCCATATTTTAATTTTCTTTCTTTAATTTTTATTCTAAATTTTTTATTTTTTATTTTTATTTCTTATTTTTTTCATTTTTTATTTTTTTCTTTCTTTTTTATTCTTTGCTTGTTATTTTTAATTTTTTGCTTTTAATTTTTAATTTTTTATATTTCATTTTTAATTTTTTAATTTTTTATTTTGTATTTTTGTTTGTTGTTAATTTTTTATATTTATTTTTTTATTTTTTCTCCTCTTATTTGTATTGCAAACAAAAGTTACAAAAAATTTCAACAAAATAAAAATAAAAAAATAAAAACATAAAAGCATAAAAAATAAAAAATAAGAAATAAGAAACAAAAAATAAAAAATAAAAAATTAAAACATAAAAAATTAAGAGATAAGAAACAAAAAACATTAAAACTAAAATGTAAAAAATAAAAAATAAGAAATAAGAAATAAGAAATAAAAAAATAAAAACATAAAACATAAAAGCATAAAAAATAGAAAACAAAAAATTAAAAATTAAAAATAAAACATAAAAAAATCAAAAATAAAAATCAAAAATTAAAAACTAAAAATTAATGTAAAAAATAAAAAAATAAAAAATAAGAAATAAGAAATAAAAACATAAAAGCCTAAAAAATATAAAATCATCGAAAGATGAAAAATAAAAAATAAAAAATAAAAAATGAAGAATAAAAAATAAAAAATAAACGCTAAAAAGTTAAAAAAATAAGAAGTAAAACATAAAAATAAAAATAAAAATTAAAGAATGAAAAATAAAAATGAAAAATACAAAATAAAATGTAGAAAATAAAAAATACAAAAATACAAATTAAAAATATAAAAAATAAAACACAAAAACATAAAAAAGTAAAAGCAAAAAAAATAAAAAATAAGAAATAAGAAATAAAAATTAAAAATTCAAAAAATTAAAACAGAAAAAATTAAGAAATAAGAAATACAAAACTTAAAATTAAAATGTAAAAAATAAAAAATTAAAAATAAGGAATAAAAAAATAAAAACATTAAGCATAAAAACATAAAAACGTACAAAATAGAAAACAAAAAATAAAAAATGAAAAATAGAAAATAAAACGTAAAAAATTAAAGAATAAGAAAATGAAAAAAAAGCTGAAAATTAAAAATTAAAAATTAATGAAAAAAATAAATAAATAAAGTATAAGAAATAAGAAATAAAAAAACAAAAACCTAAAAACCATAAAATCATCAAAAGATGAAAAATAAAAAATGAAGAATAAAAAAATGAAAAATTAAACAGTAAAAAGTAAAAAATAAAAAATAAAAAATAAGAAATAAAGCATAAAAATAAAAATGAAAAATGAAAAATGAAAAATAAAACTGAAAAATACAAAATATAAAATAAAAAATTGAAAATAAAAATAAAAAATAAAAAATAAGAAATTAAAAAATTAACAAAACAAAAAATAAAAATAAAAATAAAATATATAAAAAAATTACAAATTAAAAATAAAAAGTAAAAAATAGAAAAATAAAAACATAAAAAACAAAAAACAAAAAATTAAACATCAAAAATTAAACATAAAAAAATAAAAATCAAAAAATCAAAAAATCAAAAATAAGAAATTAAAAAAATTTAAAAATAAAAAATAAAAATTAAAAATTAAAAATTAAAAGAATGTAAAAATAATAAATAATAAATAATAAATAAAACATATAAAAAATAAAATATATAAAAAATGAAAAATAAAAAAGAATAAACAAAAATTTCATAAATTTTCGATAACTTCATAAATTATCATACATTAATTACATTCTCATTATTTTAACCCACTTCAACCCATCACATAAATAATGTATCAATTTCAGCGCACTTCAACCTACATCAACCCACTTCCACCTAGTTCAACCTATTTTAACCCACCTCAAAAAAAAAAAAAAATACCAACTTCAACCCACCACAACCCACCTCAACCTACTTCAACCTACTTCACCTTTTACCTACCCAATTTACCCACGAAAATAATAGACCCTAAATCTCATATGATACTTTACAAATTATTAAAATTATGAACGGGGTGGGTTGAAGTTGGTTAAAGTGGATTGAGGTAGGTTAAAGTGGGTTGAGGCAGGTTGAAGTGGGTTGAAGTGGGTAAATATGGATTGACCCACGGAAAGAACAGGCTCTAATTAAACCCCCAAGTTCTCAAGCCCTCTCAAGAGGTTCAACTTAATAATCACTACAGTATTTAGAATATGTTGTGCCTTCCTAGTCAGGGCATCTGCCACAATATTTGCCTTTCCTGAGTAATATTGGATGAGCAAGTCCTAATCTTTAAGCAATTCTAGTTAATGCCTTTTATCTCAGATTGAGCTTCTTCTGAGTGAAAATGGACTTGAAGCTTTGATGATAAGTATAAATCTCACATGGTACTCCATATAAGTAATGTTTTGAAATTTTCAGTGCAAAAATCACAACTGCTAGTCCTAGGTCATGGATAGGGTGATTTCTCTCATAAGCCTTGAACTGTCGAGAGGCACAAGCTACCACTTATTTTCTTGCTAAATTTATAGCTTCCTTCAACAAATTGATCAGGGAAGATGATCTTTGGTAAATCCATTTCAAAACCTGATTATGCCTAGCTAAATCCAAAAAGTTTCTAGTCTCAGGAACATTGGTGGGCCTTGGGCACTTTATAATTGCTTTCATCTTCTGTAAATCAATCTTAATCCCTTTCTTTAAAACCACATGTCCCCAAAAATACCACTTCTTCTAACTAGAACTCACACTTTTTTAATTTGCCATATAATTGGTGTCCCCAAAGGTCTATAATACTGTCCTTAAATAAGCAATGTTCATCTCTATCTTTAGAGTATATCAAGATATTCTCTATAAACACCACCACAAACTTGTCTAAATAGGGTCTTCAACTCTATTAATAGGATCCATGAAGGCTGCGGAAGCATTGGTCAGGCCAAATGGCATTACCGGAGAATTCATAGTGACCATACGTCATCCAAAACATGTTTTGGGATGTCTTTAGGTTTAATCCTAAGTTGATGATGTCTTGACCTCAAATAAATCTTGGAAAAGACTCCTACTCCTTGCAATCGATCAAATAGATCATCTATTAGGTACAATGTGTATTTTTGTAATGGTAATCTTGCTTAGCTCCCTGTAATCGATACACATCCTCAAGATTTCATCCTTCTTTTTCACATTTAGAACTTGGGCACCCTATGGTGACACACTTGGTCGGATAAATCCCTTCTATAATAGCTCATCTAGCTGAATCTTCTATTTTTTTAGCTCTGTTGGGGGCCATACGATATAGGGCTTTAAAGATAGGTTGGTCATCAGGGATTAATTCCATCTCAAAATCAATTTCTCTTTACGAGTAGTCTCGATAATGCTTTGGGAAAACATCTCTAAATTCACAAAGTACAGGGATATCTTCTGCTTTTTCTTTCTTTAATTAAGTGTCAATAGCATAATACCAATACCTAATATATCCTTGACATAACAACTCACTTGCTTTTGTAACATAATTTAAAGGACAAGATTTTTCCTCTCTTTACCCATAAAATATATTTCTCTCCCTCGTTCATCACTTGAAATAACCTTAATGTCCTCAGAATCTATCTTGACCCTATAAGTACACAATCAGCTTTTTTCCAGAGTGATATCAAAGTTTGACGAGTCAAATTGAATCAAAACTCTAGGGAATACTATCCCAATAATAGTAATTGGGATAAGTCTATAAGAGATAGTGTTGAACGGTAAATTTACCTATTTTACGTGCCTCTTTCACCTACTTTTCGCTCGTATAATAACTTAATCTTTAGAATTTTTACTCGTTTTATTTATGTTTTGTAGGAAATAACTCTAAATCGAGCAAACGTCGCGGAAAGGGACAAAGATGGGACAAAACGATGAAAATCAGCGAAAACGGGCAAAACACAGCAGAGAAGGACAGTGCACGGCCGACCTGCAAGGAGGCACGACCGTGCACTGGCGGCAGAAGCCACGCACGGCCCGGCGCACGACCGTGCGTGGTGGCACGACCGTGCACTGGCGGCAGAAGCCACGTACGGCCCGGCGCACGACCGTGCGTGGTGACGCACGGCCGTGCGTCAGGCCTGGGTTCGCGATAAAAGCCCCTTTTTCGGGCGTTCATGGAAGAGTTCGTTCGGGGTTTCTCCTTGGGCGATTCTTAGGGTAGTTTAGGTTAGGTTTATCCAATAAAAACCTCAATAGGAGGATTAGATTAGGATTGTAGTTTGTATTTTGGGATTCAAGCTTGTGGATCTCAAGTTCTTCAATCGATTCAAGCATAAGTTTCCCTCTTCCTTTTCTCTATTTATTTCATTGTTCTTGTTTATGTTTTGTTAGTTTTAATTCTTGTATTTGTTTTGCTTAAGTTTATATGTTTAGTTTTTGTTGTTAATATATGTTATTTACTTGTTTAAATTCGTTTGATTTCATTTCCTTCGCTTTGTTCTTCAAGTTTATGTTCTTGTTTGTTAGTTTAGGTTTTCATGCGTTTTTCATGATTTGTTGGTAGATTGTGTTGGCTTGGATTGTGATTAGCCTCTTGATGGCTAATTGATCTTGTACTAGGCCTAGCCATACCCAATCTATGCCTAGAACCTAGAGTTTTCCTTCACGCCCGCCAAGTGTTCGATGAAATGCCTGAGAGGGCTTTCATCCATATTTTTGGGCGATTGACTTATGCTGAGAGGTGAGGTCAATTTGCTAGTGTGGGAGAGGGAATAGCCGAGTTCGGGACATGAAAATAGTATCCGAATCGAGCTAGGTCCGGGGTTGCTAGTTTTGTGGTCTAATTCGCCTAACCCCACGAAAGTAGGTGGTTACACGAGTTAGACTAGCTCATGACCCTTGAGAGAGGGCTTGGGTGGTCTTTGATGGTGCAACCGACCATCTCTTGTTCATAGTATGGTTTGGGTAGGTTAGGACTCATCTTGGTTAGTTAGTTCATCCATTGGTAAAATCATAACTCCAAGTCACTTGTTTTTGTGTTTGTAGCGTAGTTTAGTTTCCCCTTCTCACCCTTCGATCCTGCCTAGCTTGAGACGCTCTAGTGAACTCTGGTAGTTGGAAACCCAATTCCCTGTGGACGACACCCCAAGTACTCAACGACATACCTTGCACTTGGGGTTTATAAATATTAAAACTCTGTTTTTCTCGCAACAAATTTTTGGCGCCGTTGCCGGGGAATTGGCGTTTTTCAATATTGGGGTTTACTTTAGCATTCGAGGCTAGGCCTTTTGAAAATCCAAAAAAAAAAAAACAAAAAAAAAATTAAAAAAAAAATTTCAATGGCAATTTTCCATTTTCCCCAATGTGAGCAAGAACTATTTTACCGTTATTGGGATCGTTTACATGCTTATCTTGCTCAATGTGTTTCTTGTGGATGTTTATATGGGAAATGGGAAATATTGCATGTTGTTGATGAGGGTGTGAATTGTGAGACCCGTGTTCTTTTGGAGCATTGGGATTTCTATGCTCGAAATGTTGATGAAGCTTGGGAATTACTTGAGTGGTTGGCTTGGGATACTTATGAATTTGAAACTAGTTGTTCTGATTCTTGTACCCCACCCCCTTGCATCCCTGATTATGCCCCTCCTGTGTGCGAAATTTGCCATTGTTCTGACCACGCCAGTACTTCTTGTCCCTATCATATTTCTAATGAAGGCTTTGCTAGACTTAGCAATATGATAGAGACAATGAATAAGCAACAAGTTGAATTTGCTGAGTTTGTTAATAAACTGAGGGAGTATGACCTATCACCCGAGATTGACCCTAGTTCTAGTGCTCCTAGACTTGATGTTAACCTGTGTGATGATGGTGTGTCTTTTCCTTCTCTAGAGTCCGGACTAGAGGACGTACTCGACCCTCCCTTGATCCCTTCACTCACTGTTGCTTCATCCTTTCCTAATACCCTTTGGGACAGCACTGCGCTTATCATGACCTTTCCTGATACACCTTCCCCTTTAGCTCAGTCGACGGAGTTCGAGGTAGGTGAGACCTTTGGCGTTAGCGCTAGTGTTGAGGAGGATGATACTTGGTCTGGTTCCGACCATGTTGCTATTGAGGTGCATACTTTTTATGGGACTCCCACAGGGACTTCATGCATGGATGTTGTGGTTGCAGGGCCAACTAGTCCTGATTTTATTGATAATATATCCCCCACCTCTCTTGATACATCCCATGCTTCCTATTCATGTTCACCACCCTCCCATTCCCCCAAGTGTTGTGATTTGTCACTTATCGATTCTCTTGTGATACTTGAGGGGAATGAGGCTGCCTGCCATAAGTCTCTAGGTACTTTTAGAGGGTATGACCCTTTCCTTGGCCCTTATTGTCTGTACCTAGAGGGCATGCCTGGAGAAATCGTATTGATTATTACCTTCGATTATTCTGCTGATTTCTCACAGGTATTTGGTGAGTTTAAGAGGGCACTAACTTTGTTTGCTCCATCTTTACCAGTGTTCTCTTACTCACACCATTCTGAGCTACATGCAGCTATGCATGATAAGGTCCTGCGAGCTTTGACTGCTTCCGAGCTGACGACTCGCATCTTGAGCGGCAAGGAGTGGCTGATGCTCCTTAAGTCGTCATGGCATAGTTCGGGTACATTCAGTACCCGACCTGGTATACTCGTTCTCGCTCTCTCCCCCCTTCTTTTTATTTTTCTTTTCTTTCTTTTTGTTTTCGTTTAGTTGTGAATATTAGGATTGTGTTTTTGGTTGGTGATCATCTTGTGGTGAAATGTGGATGTTGTTGAGCCGTTGTTGGCTATGATCACCATTTTTGTATTTTTGTGGATTTTTATTGTGTTGTGATTGGTGGTGTTAGTTTGTATATATGTGTGATCTTGTTTTTGTTTGGGTACCATTGTGTTTTTGGGAGAATGCGTTAGCTTGTGTATATATGTGTCGGTTTTGTATGTTTTGTGTTTGATTTTTGTTTTCTTTATCTTTGTGTGTTGGTGATGACTCACGGCTCCCAATGAGGACATTGTGAGATTTAGGTGTGGGGGTGGGGTCATCTCCCCTTTGTCTTTTTATTTTTGTGAAATTTTTTCAATTTTTCTCCTTTTTGTTTGAACTTTTCTTTTCTTTTTGCATTTAAGGGAGTTTTGTACTATTTTGATCAGCCTTGATCCCTGATACCTTGACTATTAGCTCGTATATAAGTATAATGTGCATGATAGATGTTCATCCCCAATCTGTCGTTTTAGACCTCAGTTCTAACCCCAACAGTCCATCGTAATTTTGCAATCCAGTCCTGAATTCATGTATTGTCATCATCCTGAATTCTTAGTCTTCCACGATCGACTCTCCCATTGTCCACTACACAGTTCCCTTTATATGTGCTGGCACCCCTTTTTTTTTCAAAACAAAAGCAAAAAAAACAAACAAATTCAAACGCTACTGGGTGCATCCCTTTGAGGCGTGACATGAGTTTGTAATGAAAAAAAAATAATGGAAAAGAAAAAAAGTGGGGAAGAAAAGAGTTGGAAATGACAAGTACCCCTTTGAGGCATGCGCTACTGGGTGTTACCCTTTGAGGCAATACTGCTACTGGAGAAACTTGCTTTCCAGGCTAGCCATTCGAAAAGGTAGCTTGTGTCAGCTGCGTGGGATTGAGTTTGATTTTGGTGGGCTTAGTTTCAGGGTGATGATACACTTGCACACAGGCACAAGGATGGATTCATTACTTTCATGCGTCGTGGGGTGAAAAGCTGATGTCTGAATGCAATTCTTTGGGATGATGTGTCCTGAAATGCATATAATGCTTGTGTACAGACTGATACTTGAGTTACTAGGGGGTTTTGGTTGATCCGAACGTGTACAGTTCACCCTGATGTATATATTTTGTTTTGTCATTTTCATTTTTTGATTTTTGTTTCTCTTTTCTTTGTTTTTCCTTTTTGAGATTTTGTGGGTATATCTTCTGCAAACCCTCACGAGACCTTACTCGTCCACTTGGGGTAACCAAGGGGTTTAAAGGGCTTGTTGCATATGCTAAATGCAACCGTGATTCATACGAAAGTGAGTTAGTTGTTTACTTCAGTTTTTCTTTTGTTTTGCTCGAGGACGAGCAAAAGATAGGTGTGGGGGTGTGTTGAACGGTAAATTTACCTATTTTACGTGCCTCTTTCACCTACTTTTCGCTCGTATAATAACTTAATCTTTAGAATTTTTACTCGTTTTATTTATGTTTTGTAGGAAATAACTCTAAATCGAGCAAACGTCGCGGAAAGGGACAAAGATGGGACAAAACGATGAAAATCAGCGAAAACGGGCAAAACACAGCAGAGAAGGACAGTGCACGGCCGACCTGCAGGGAGGCACGACCGTGCACTGGCGGCAGAAGCCACGCACGGCCGTGCGTGGTGGCGCACGGCCAGGCGCACGGCGTGCGTGGTGACGCACGGCCGTGCGTCAGGCCTGGGTTCGCGATAAAAGCCCCTTTTTCGGGCGTTCATGGGGGAGTTCGTTCGGGGTTTCTCCTTGGGCGATTCTTAGGGTAGTTTAGGTTAGGTTTATCCAATAAAAACCTCAATAGGAGGATTAGATTAGGATTGTAGTTTGTATTTTGGGATTCAAGCTTGTGGATTTCAAGTTCTTCAATCAATTCAAGCATAAGTTTCCCTCTTCCTTTTCTCTATTTATTTCATTGTTCTTGTTTATGTTTTGTTAGTTTTAATTCTTGTATTTGTTTGCTTAAGTTTATATGTTTAGTTTTTGTTGTTAATTATGTTACTTAGTTGTTTAATTCGTTTGATTTCATTCTCTTTGTTTTGTTCTTCAAGTTTTGTTCTTGTTTGTTAGTTTAGGTTTTCATGCGTTTTTCATGATTTGTTGGTAGATTGTGTTGGCTTGGATTGTGATTAGCCTCTTGATGGCTAATTGATCTTGTACTAGGCCTAGCCATACCCAATCTATGCCTAGAACCTAGAGTTTTCCTTCACGCCCGCCAAGTGTTCGATGAAATGCCTGAGAGGGCTTTCATCCATATTATTGGGCGATTGACTTATGCTGAGAGGTGAGGTTAATTAGCTAGTGTGGGAGAGGGAATAGCCGAGTTCGGGACATGAAAATAGTATCCGAATCGAGCTAGGTCCGGGGTTGCTAGTTTTGTGGTCTAATTCGCCTAACCCCACGAAAGTAGGTGGTTACACGAGTTAGACTAGCTCATGACCCTTGAGAGAGGGCTTGGGTGGTCTTTGATGGTGCAACCGACCATCTCTGTTCATAGTATGGTTTGGGTAGGTTAGGACTCATCTTGGTTAGTTAGTTCATCCATTGGTAAAATCATAACTCCAAGTCACTTGTTTTTGTGTTTGTAGCGTAGTTTAGTTTCCCCTTTTCATTCTTTGATCTCGCCTAGATTGAGACGCTCTAGTGAACTCTGGTAGTTGAAAACCCAATTCCCTGCGGACGACACCCCAAGTACTCAACGATACACCTTGCACTTGGGGTTTATAAATATTAAAACTCTGTTTTTCTGCAACAGATAGGACACTCAACTCCAGAGTCATTGGGTAACTTGACTTTATATTTGGTTTCTATGTCCATATTTTCAAGGTTCAGTTACATGGCATATCGATTAGATATAAATGAATAAGTAGTAACAAAATCAATCAATACACAAAATGGCCTTGAAATTAAAAGAGAGTTCTAGTAACTACCGTACCAGAGGTGGCAGCCTTCTTTCTTGCTCAACCCATATGCCCTTGCTACAGCTGTGGGCCTAGAGGTGGGAGCCCTTGTCTATAGCCTTCAGTCTTCAGGGGCAAGTAGCAATGAGGTACTTCAAGCTATCGCACGACATGCATTTGTTGGAATGTACGTGGCATTCAAGAGTGGTGTGGTTAGTTCTTCCACATTTCGCACAGGGCTTTACTAAACCTACAAGACGACTCTTGGGATGAGCGGAAGTAGGCTTCTTCTAGTTTACACTATCGCTCGGAGTTCCCTCCTCGGTCCACTTCCACTTTTGATTAAGCGAGTTGAAAATTTTTTGAAAATTTAAAAAGATTTTTATTTTGTTTTTGGGGAGGCTTCGTACTGTTCTGATTAGCTTAAATCTCCTATACTTTGACTATTAGCTTGTATGCAAGCGTGATGTGCATGATAGGTCTCCATCCTCGGTGTGTCATTCTTAGCCCTAATTCTAACCCCAACTGTTCATTATTGATTTGTAATCCAATCCTTATTTATGCCATCATCATTATCTTAAGGTCTTAGTTGTCCATGATTGGCTCTCCCACTTGTCTTTGACACAACTACTTTGATTTTTGTTTGCATTCTAAAAAAAGACAAAATAAAAAAATTAAAAAAGAAGAAAAAGAAAGAAAGACAAAGAAATGAAATAGAATGTGGAATGGCAAGTATCCCTTTAAGGCATGCGCTACTAGGCGTTACCCCTTGAGGCATATGCTACTAGGTGTTTCCCTTTGAGGCAATATTACTATTGAGAAAGTTTGCTTCCTATGTTATTAAATCAATAATGTAGTTTGTGTTAGTCAAGTGGGATTGAGTTTGCTTTTGGTAAACCTAAGCCCTAGGATGATGATACACTTGCACATGAGCACTGGGATGGATTCAAAGTCTTGATGTACAGTGGGGTAAAACATTAGTGCTTTGATGTGATTTATGGGGTAAAGAGCCTTGACGAGTACATTATGCTTATATACATGCCAATATCTTCGCTACAAGGGTGATTTAGTTGATTAGAATGTTTATATATATATATCTTTCCCCAGTTTTAAACATATTAATTTTTGAGGAAAAAACCAAAAAAAGATTTTTGAGTTTCTATTTATGTTTTCTTTTATAGATTTTATGGGTATATCTTCTGCAAACTCTCACGAGGCCTTGCTCGTCCACTAGGGGTAACCTAGAGATTTAAAGGGCTTATTGCATATGCTAAGTGTAACCGTGATTCCTACAAAAGTGAGTTATGATTTTGTTTTTCTTTTCCTAGGATATTTAGTTCTTTTTTACTCAAGGACGAGCAAAACTTAGGTGTAGGGGTATTTGTTCAACCATAAATTATAATATTTTATCCCCTTTTATAATGTAATAATTGCTCAAAATAGATTATTAATTTAGGATTTTAATATTGTTTTTGTTTATTTTCTAGGATTATGGAAGAGTTGGAAAAATTGAATAAGATGCTCAATTTGCTTGATATTGGATCAAGTGGGTAATAAAAACAAGAGGATGAAGCCCAACACAAGGCCCTTCCCTTATTCCTTTTCACGGCCTGATTTCGCAGATCAGACCAGCTTCTCCTTAATTTCCTCTTTTCTATCTCAATTGGGCCAGTCTAGCCAATGTTCCATCGAGGCCCAAACTAGCAGCCTAATCCTCCTTTTTTTCCTTTTCTCTGCAAACCCGCCTCTTGCTCTTGTTTCATCCGTGGGTCTGGCCCAGCGGTTCCCTACCAAGACCCAGCTTGCAATTTTTTTTCCACACACACGAATAGCACATGAGGCCCCCTCGACCATCCCTTCTTCTTCTTCATTGATTCGTAGCCAGAGAAGACCGAGAATAGGGCAACCTGAAAGCAAGGCAGAACAGAGAATGGCGGGCGCTTTGTCTTCCTTAAGTCTTAACCGTTACTTTCCTTCTCTCTCTTCTCCATCAATTCCATCTATATCATCATCAATGCATTAGTTACCAGGGGTGATGGCGACCATTATTTTGGGGGCAATAAAGGGGCTGAAGGTTGGGGAGTTGAGCCTTTAATGGTGGTCGAAGAGAAGAGATGGGGAGAGTAGATTATGGTAGTAGTAGAGAGTAGAGCTTCTTGTAGTTTCGATTTTCTTTAAATTCAGTGTGGTTTCATTTATTCAGATCTCGTTATTAATTTTCAACATTAGTGAAGTTAGATTATGTTTTTCTTCAGTTCTAGTACAAGTTTGGAAATTGTAATTGAATTTACAAACGTTTGTGTTGAATTTCTGATTTGAGGTTCTATTTTCTTGAGCTTTTCTTTGGGTTCGATTGCTCTGTTCTACTGTGTGCCTCTGCTCGTTTCCCTTGCTTCATTTATGCAAGCTCATGAACTATTTGTAGCTAAGTGTTGGTGAGGTGAAAATATTTGCAGTTTAGTGCTTCTTTCTTTGGCTAGTATTGTTCACACATCTGAATTAATCTTGTTCATTTAGCTTATTAATTTGCGGAATTTCCAATCATGATACTTGATTAATTTAGCATTTAGTTTTAATTTAGTTTAGAAGTTTTGATAACTTAATTTCACAACAATCCCTGAGGACGATACCTGTAAGTATTACAGCAACAAAACCGTAAAGATATTTATATTTGTTTCGCATGAAGACGATACCTGAGGACGATACCTGTAAGTCATCACCTTTTTT
Organism: Carnegiea gigantea; assembly: GCA_029747015.1. Classification (NCBI taxonomy): domain Eukaryota; kingdom Viridiplantae; phylum Streptophyta; class Magnoliopsida; order Caryophyllales; family Cactaceae; genus Carnegiea; species Carnegiea gigantea. The sequence continues at coordinate 1,041,966 of JAKOGI010000088.1, read as the reverse complement.
TATTGCCTTGGTTCTATGAATATTGTCTTTAACTTTCCCTAGAAGTCTATAGAGAACACTTATTTTCTAGCAATGGTCTTAAAGACTAACAAAAATCTAGTCCATTAGAGATTTTAATCTTGGATTCTTAAACCCTTTGAGAAGTACTCAATGATTTAACAACAGTAAAGATATTTATATTTGTTTCGCATGAAAATGGAAATGAATGGCCTAAAGTCTCGTGTCGTTCATGTTCGATCTAAGATAGAGCCCACCTATTTTCCTATTTTTCGACGAACCCAATCCTAGCCACTAGGTTACGAAAGAAGTATGAGGTATGCTATGGGCCTTGGTCTATCAGGTCACCTTGGGCTTTTTCTAACCCCCCCCCTTTTGTAGGTGAGTTTTCATGCATGGGAAAACTGTCCTTGATGCATGGAGTGCATGCCGCTCACTACTATACACCTCATCGAATCCTTACAGAAGGATCATAAAACTTTATTTGGTGGTGAAAGAGTTACTGCACAAAGTGATAACCAATGGCCTCCTTACGTCCCAAGGGATCCACTATTGTCCATGTTTTAAGCTAGGACATTATGTTCTTAGTAAATACATGCGATGAAACTAGGATATCATCTCATCGACTCTGTTGATCACAAGTGTGATTATGCCACACACCTTGAACAAATCATGACTCATTTTGTAACTTGTCATACCATATTTTCCCTTGTCCTATCAACATTTTTAGGATATTGACCGTGACGCATCTTGTAGGGAATGCATGGTGCTGCTCCTATACCTAGCTTAAGTGTTGATATGGTAAGAGAAGCGGCGAGCCCAATGCATGTAGACGTCTAACTAGCCCTAAAACGATAGTGTCATGAACTTCCATTCACTCCTACTTTTAGAAAGGTAAGTATATTGCTCACTATGTTACCTAAAATTAAATATGTATTATATATACTTATCTACCTCTTTTTTTAGTATGACCAGGAACAATCTGGAATAGTGTGCTACACTTCCACCCAATGAGAAGGACATTTGTAAACCTCTTCTCTTGTCAACATCCTCAGACGGACGAAGTAATTTTCCTCTTTGCTTATTTCCTAGTTGACTTTCTTTTTATATGGTGTTGGCCCCATTCTTTTGTAATTTTTTTTAAAAATAAGAGTCCATAAGATGTCCTCCTCTAGCACATCCTATCCTGAGAGCCCAACGCACTCCAAAACCTTCTCGTATAAGGGAAATAGAATAGAATCTTAAATCTCTAATAGAGCATATACCACTTTAAATCTGCAATCCAAAAGATCCTTATACCTCAACTTCGACTTTTGGAGACCCATATGTGCCCTAGATTCCTGATATTTCCTCCCCTAACAGCCGAAGACACTCTAGAATCTTCCTATGTAAGGGAAACAAAATCAAATCTTGAGTCTTCGATAAAGGAGATATCACTCCAAATCTATGATGCACTGGAACCTTGTACCTTGTCTTCTACTTCTGGGGACTATTGTATGCTGCAGATTTTATATTGCTAATCATCATCTTGAACAATGAATGGTGACACCCTCCGTTAGTCTTAGGCTCCAAAGGGTAATCTTCATGCCAAGCTAGGCACGAGCCGTTCTTTAGTTGACTCTGGCTTTGTAATGTGTTATGCCTACGACCTCTTTAGTGAAAGTAGCAGTGAGTTACCAAAGGATCAATGAGGATAAAAAGACATATGTATGATGCTTATACGAACTTAGACTGATGCTCTAATGTACTCTAGTTTAAATGCATGCCGTATGTAGGTTTGGCTATTTCTTAAGAACTCTAGGCAAATGTAGCCCCCACCTCCCCCAACCAAAAAGTAACAAAAACTAAATTACATCAAAAGTAAGTAACAAGTGTTTTATGTTCATGAGCAATAATTTATCGAATTTTTATTAAATAAAATATGAATTGCAAATAGGCATGGACAATCAACTAGATTGGGGAAAAGAGGAATTATAAAAAAAATCTGATGAGCCAGGTTGGTCTACCCAAGAACCGGGTCGGGTTCTTGACTAGGTCAGCTCACATTAGTTCAAGATAGACTTTTCTCCTATTATAGGACTAGAAGTAGGAACCTAGCTATGTTGATATTGGACAAGGAGCTTGTTACCTACTCGAAACTGGTTTGGTTGTTCCGTATAGCTAAACATTTAGGAATAATATCTATGATCTTCATCCCTTGTGAAAGCAAATTTCTTGTAGCTCAATATGTCATTCCAAAAAACTCTAGCGTCTTGGTTGTTCACCTCATATTCTAAAGATAAGAATGAGCTTAAAACTCTTCGATTAAGCAGCCTTCCTTACCTTCGACAAGTCAAAGTACATTAGGAATTCCTTATAGCGATTATAACCATCTAAGATTTTGATTTTCATATTTTCCACTTTAGAGGGTGCGAATTGTGTACCTTATTAAAGAATTTAGAGTCATACTAGGCTTCCAACTTTAATTCTCCCAGCACTTCTGTCATCCTCAGATAACATGTGTGCCTAATATCGTTAACTTTTGAGTACAAGTGAGAAGGACATCCCCATGGTCGTCATTGAGGATGAGGTAAGTTCTTGAAGGCATGCATGTACATATAGCTATAGTCACATGACTTCTTGGCGTCTTCCTATTTGTGAGTTGTTCTCCACTATGCAGCTTAATGTGGTTGAAAGAATTCAAACCTCTATACCGTTAATAGTGGCTGAAACCATACTTTGTTTGGACGTATTTTGTCACCACCAAGACCAATTCTGTTCGCAGATCCCACTGCTACTTCAAATAATTCTTTGCCTTGTAGCAAAGACATAGGTAGGGTTCTTTGGCCTGAATTTATGCCTATTGTGCGGACTTTGCTCATTTTTTTTAATTGGGCCTTGGAACATGCCCATGTTCCATTAGGCCTGAGCTTTTTTTTTTTTGGGGGGGGTTGGCATGCAGATTTGGTTCTTAGGTTCTTAGAAGATATTCAACTGATTGAGGTTCCAAATAATGTGGATACATACTTAGCTTCACAATTCTACCAAAGAAAAAGGTTATTCAAAGAACAATTGATGGTGCATTGGGTAGGCCCCCTTGAGATAGGTCCCCTTATTCTTTGGGTCCACGGTGCGGTGCACAATGCTTTTCGACTCATGGAGAAAATAGTGTATATGTGCACCTTATCATCCTATCCATGGCAAACTTCTTCTTCTCTTGACGGTTTATAAGGCAATTTTGGCATAGGCAAGCTATCCCTATGATGGATTACATCCCTCCAAGAAGTTGGAAGAATGACCCTGCTCATGTCAAGTCCTTGGTTGAATATTGGCTTTAATGTCCTAACATCACCATCGCAACTATTCCATGGTCTACATGTGTGACATAGTATTTCCTTAGTTGGATTACTAAACCTAATATTGCATCAAGGAAGGCTACCGAGGACAGCGATAATGTCGCAGGGTATACAATAGTTCAAAAGGCTATGAAGATATTGTGGCCAAAGGAAATGGGGACTCTTGTCGAGGTGGAAGGAAAATAGCTAAGGATCTTACACTCAAGAAGGAAAAATCCCAAGTTAAGAAAAACAAAAAACTAAAGAAAGATTAGGAGTTAACTTTCTCTATATTAAAATATGTGAAATAAAGTTTTATGCTTTTCTCATTGTGATACTTGCGTCTACTATCGTTACTCAAAAGTTTTATTTCACATTCAAATCGGCTTATACATGAAGGTAAATAGTCTTTTGATTTGTTCTAACCCAGGAACCCAATCCAGTTCCTGCATGGAACTTAGCCCAGCTCCTATCAATAGGACATGGGTTGTATCCTTGCTGAGCATACACTTGATTATTTCATACTATTAACCAGCAATCTGTTTAATTGATTTTCCTTTCTTTTTTTTCCTACACTTCAATATAGGTGTAGGGTTGATAATAAGTGTTGGTGCCAGACTAACAGAGCACCATATATATTCGCGTCGGGGATTCAAGCCTTCATAGTTGACAGTTTATTTTTATTGGGCCTAGTATAGGTTGTATTAACCATTTCTAGGCTAACTATAGTCAAATCTATGTGACTAATCTTTTCTTTTTTTTTTTTGTGGGAAGCTTATTATAGGCTCTAGATGCAGACATGTTTTCTAAGCTTAATACTTGTTCACTGCTTGAGTTTTGTGAATTGAGCCCCTCCCTCTCTATTCATACTACTCTACCTAGTAGAATTATCTTCGTAAGATACAGTCCTTACTAGTTGGGCTTGAACTCTCTTCTCAGGCATTGGATTGGGGCCCTAATTTCTTTTAGGGCCCTCCCATAGATCTTTAGGCATGACTTTTTTTTTCAACCCTTTAAGACCCTATTTTAATATAACTAAATAGTATACAATGCTTGCAATCTTCTTTCATGCAATGTGGCCAATTCCTCAAGGCAAAATTTTGCCCATTCTGACTCTGGAAATTGACTTTCCATTATTGCCCTAAGTGAGGGTATGACAATTTTAATAGGGAGTAAGGCTTGCATTTTATATATAAGGGAGTACGGTGTTGCTTCCATTGAAGTATTACTTAAAATTCGATTTTCCCATAAAGCAAAGGGGCCAAACTTCATAGTTTTTAGCTATTTTCTCAATTATCCTCTGTAAATTCTTATTTGCTACTCCATTTGTCTAAGTTCATAAGGGGAGGACTTATTACGCTTGATTTTACACTTTCCAAGTGGACCTGTCGCTTATTTATTCATGTGGCACATTATACCTACATAAGATGTTAATTATAAACTTCATTACATTTTTTGAGGTGATTTTGGCATATGACGCTGCCTCCACCCATTTTATAAAATTGTCTATTACTACTAGTACGTATTCATCGCCCCAATTTTTTTTAGTGTCATCCTTCCAATTATGTCAACCTGCCATATTGAAAAGGATCACGGCGAAGTAGGTGTTGAAAGAAAGGAACAAGGTTAGTGCCACACGTTTGCACATATTTGGCATTTGTAGCATTTCGTAAAAAATGCATAGCTGTTAGCTTCCATTGCAGGCCAATAATATCTCATCCTTATCCTCATAAACTTTTAAGCCATCATTTGATGACTCATGTATGCATGTCATTCCCCACTATGGGCCTCCATACTTTGTTATGCTTCCACTGGTGTTACTAGCAACCTTAATGCTCATTAAGACCTTAGGGTGGATCTCTGAGGGTTCTCCTTCTTTGTTAAAGATAATACATCTCACAATACCAATTGCTAGAGTCAATGCTATATATTTTCATCGCACATTAATTAGCTAGTAGATTCCTCCTTTTTATTGATATGGACATTAAATTTATACAACTAGGGCTATTGATCATTGAACCTAACTTTGCTAGATCATTAGTATGCCGAATATCCTCGTGGTGAATACAGGTGTAGGTAACATGTGTGAAGTGTTTTGTTAGCTTAATTAAATGAGCTCGGTATGGTACCAAGGCTTCAGTCCTTATACCTTCCATTTTCTGAGATTTGATTGATTAGTAAGTTGTAATCTCTAAATACCCATATATTCTTCACTCTCATTTCTATAGTAGCTAGTAATCTGGTAATGCATTGCTCATATTTGGTAGATTATTGGTGACATCAAAATCATGTTTGACGGAGATAGGGTAATGCACCCTTTTCGGCGAGACTAAAAGGATGCCTATATCAAATACTTTTTGGTTAGAGAGTCCATTAAAATAAATTGTTCAGATATCATCTCCACTTAGAGAACTTCTTCATTTGGGAATTCAAAAGTTTCTTCCTTTCAATCTTCTGTTAGCAAGTTTGCCAAGAGGTCTTATATAAGTCTTCCATTAATAGATTTCTAGGAATGTACTTTAGGTTAAATTCTGATAACATTACTGTCCATTTGGCAACTTTGCTACTGCTCACTTACTATTATAACAACTATTTTATCAAGTCTATTAATGCCATAGCTTTTACCATGTGGGTTAGCATGCAATGTCTGACTTTCTTAGATCACCAAACTAATGCCAGCGAAGCATTTTCCAAATATAAGCAGGGAGTATCATGTTCTAGAAATTTCTTGCTCAAATTGTAAACAACTCATTCTTCTCCTTCTATTTATTAGGCGAACATGACCCTGATCACCATTCCCACTGCTGAAATATAATATTAATAGGATTCGTAATTGTGGTGGCACTAGGACTTGGGGATTGGCTAGGTTACCCTTTATTTTCTTAAATGCTTGTTGGCATTCGTTATGCCGTTATATTTTCTTTCCTCTTCTTAACTTCTTGAAGATAGTTTCACATACCATAGTTTTTTTCTTTAATATAAAGTGATTGCTACGTTATAAGCAACTAAGAAATCCCCAAATTTTCTTTTTAGTTTTAGTGGTGGCATCTCATGTATCGCATTGATCATTGATGGATCAGCTATATTACAAGCAACAAAGAAATTGATAAATTTTCTTTTTAGTTTTAGTGGTGACATCTCCTGTATTACATTAATCATTGATGGATCAGCCTCAATTCCTTTTAGACTAATCATATGTCATAGTAGTTTTTTGAAGATGACACAAAATTCACAATTTTATGTCATTTAAGTGCATATACACTTTCTAAATCTAGAAAAGAGCTTTCGAAAAGTTAGGGTATACCCTTCTATATGATAAATATCATCTGCACACACCTCTACCACTTTATGCATTATGTCATGCAGTAGAGTAGTAGTAGTCCTCTTGTATGCTAGCCCAAGATTTATCAACCTAAATGGCATTGTAGTATAATAGTATGTTCCTCAAGGGGTGATGAAGCTAGTCTTTGCATTTCTTCCCCTGCCATTTTCAACTGATTATAGCCAACATAACCATCCCTAAAACAAAGGAAGGTGTGCCCCATGGTACTAAGAGATCTGTGTAGAGAAGAAGGAAGTCATCTTTTTAACTGGATTTATTAAGGTCCCCAAAGTCTAGACACATTCCTACAGTTCTATCTTCTTCAAAACTACACAAGGTACGCTACACACTGAGTGTACTATGCGACGTTGAGCAAAAGAGTTCATTTTATTAAAATATAGGGAAGCGAAAACTGAAAACTACCTCTTAGACGCCATCCTAGATCCTATGCTAGATTCTCCTGAATTGCCTCACTATGGCTATGGTGAATATATTTCCCTCCTTTAGAGCTATTCGATTTATTTGTTTCTAGCTTTATACGCCAACTTTATTGATAAATTTTACAGGGTCAAATCTTTGTTAAACACGATAAGGAATGGGGAAAGGTGTCTTCCGCTCTATCTTGAGACTCCTAAATAGTATTCGAAAGATGTCACTTTCAGCTAGATATGCCTAGTATAGCATGGACTGGTCGTTCTTGATTGTGGTGAGTGCCCCTTCCTTTATTAGCTGATAATCGTTAAATATCTCTAAGCTAAACCTTGGATTCATTTCTCCTTCCCATAATGAGTTTTGGGGAAGTCATAATAAGGAAAATTATCTCCTTCATGCAAAAATTACCCAGTAAGCATGAGCAAGTATGACCTCTTTCATCTCTCCAAAAACCAAACCTCCTTACGAAAAACCTTAGCCTTCATCTACTCTAATAAGAGGCTGCCATCAGTCATAATTGCTGGTGGTAAGCCCCAATCTTCGTACATTTTGAAGTTTTATTCAGTTGTAAGGTATTTGCTAATATTTTTGTCTCTTTTCAATAAAATTTCTCTCTAGTTTGTGAGAGTTTGGTTGTTTATTTTTCTCATCATTACTGTGAGTTTTGTTGTTCTCACCTTTAGTGTGAGTTAGGTTGTTCTCACCGTTAGTGTGAGTTTGGGTCATTGTCTTCGTGCAATTTATCATAGATTTGGAGATTTGGAGTGAGTTTCTTATCGAGCAGAATTTGAAAATTATTGTATTAGATCTACATTTTTTATTAAGGAATGAGTCAACAATAGAATTTCATGTGGTCCTACTATGGAGATTTTCCTTTCAAATGCAATCTACCACGTCAATTGGACATCTGCTCCATGAAGTTATACCATAGCTCGCCGGTATTCGGGAAAGATGCATTGGCATCAAAGAATGCGGTTGGTGGCAAGAATACTGCTACAAGTTCAGTGCCGGTCGACAGTATATTTACCATTACCTTTCTGAAGAGAATTATTCAATTTGATGTTTTAGATTTATTTTTATAAGGAGATATTCATTGTATATGTCGTATGACTTTTTATTAATGAATTATTCCCTTTTTTTAATCAAAAAAAAGTATGACCTCTTTTGTGCAGCAACCTTTAATGCATATTCTTGATGTCTGGCCTTGGCTAATTCTTCTAGAGTGGGTTGATAACCTAGCCCAAAGTTGTGATTTTCTTTTTGAGTTAGGGGGAAGATAATCAACCCTTGTGCTCTTCTTTCTACAGCTATCATGTGAAGTATCTCCATTTTTTGAGAATAACATTCACGTTTAGGTTTGAATGCATATTAAAGTCAAAAGCTTGATACTTTTCTAAGGTTGCCAATATTTCAAAGGAGTAGGGCTTTTTATCATCATGATTATGTTATACTTCCTGCACATGAACTTTGTTAGTTATGGTAGCACATAAGTCATCCCTTTCAATAGTCACCGCATGCCTTCTTATCACCATTTTCACCTTCTGGTCTAATGTGAGTGGCATGACTTGGTGCTCCTACAGCTAAGGATTCCCTAAGATTAGATCAAAGGTAGCTAGAATATCCAAGGCTTAAATTTCTGCATTCCTCTCAATAGGTCCTATATTAATAGGGAGAAGAGTAATACCCAGAACAAACCTCTTTGAGTTGTTTTATGGCCTTAAATGAGTGGTAGGCTTTAGTAAATGGTGTTCCTTGATTCTAGACCTTCTAGCAATTCTCCAGGGATAAACATTTACATCTAACTCATTATTAAGCAGGACAAGTGGTGCATGCTTATAAGGTAAGTCATGTTGATGCATAAAACATTATAGTGTGTCGGACCCCTTGTGGGATAACCTCATCACCAAAAGTTATCATGAATTTATCTGTAGTAATCAAGGCTACCATTTTTTCAGATGTGGCTTCTGAAGGTAGATCAATCTTACTTAGTTCATTGATTAAGAGTTGCCTACATTTTTGGAGGCAGCCATAAGTTCTAAAATGGTGACATCTACCATAAGCATCTTTAATTGCTTCAATACGTGATCATCTTCATTGTTATCTATCACCTTTTCTTTTCCATGGGTTTGTTGTGGACCTTCTTTGGGCTGACATCACCTAACCTTTTTAAGGTGTAAGACCTTAGTGTCGTTGTTTTCATCCAAAAGTCATCACTATTATTTTCCTCCAAAAATCATCACCCCTATCTTAATAGGCCAAAAACCCCTGAATCCTATGTTGGTGCACAAACCATTGATTGTGGTCCATCTATACTTAATATATATAAATATGGGCCCAATTCATTCTCCAAATAGTTGTCGATGGTAAAGATGTTATTATGTTCTCCAATCAGGTTTTTTTTCAATGCTAAGGTTTTGAGCTTCCTCAAGCATTGGAAGATGTCCATACTTAAACATCCTCTATAGTTTGTTCCTAAAAGTTCAACAACTCTCAGTGTTGTGCCCTCAGGTTCGATGATACTTGCAGTACTTAGTTGGACAAAAGAATTTAGATCGCCAACCTCAGTTTTTGGTTTGAGCTCAACAAGATCGGCCTTTCTATTGACTAATAATCGTTCAAATGCTTGAGTGTAGGTGGTCTGCGTAGAAATATGCTATGTGGTGGTTCAACACATACACCTCTTTACTTACAGACCATTGTTTTTCTAGTGCGGAGACAGTCAACGGAGTTAAAAAATCTTATAATGACATTTGTAAAAGTTCATGGGTCATTAAAGTGTTTGCTTCATGAGTTGCTAGATTGGCATTTGAGTTTGAGTGTGAATAAATTATATGCCCTTTGGATTATGCATTAGCTATAATGTACGTGTTGTCTTGTTTATATAAGTGAATTAACCAAGCCATATGCTTTCTAAGATGGCCGGTAACATTCTAACTGTAGCACTTTCACTGTATTAGAATTAGTAAATGTGATTTCAGCTATAAACTTATGAATATGAGTGCTTAGTCAAGATGGTTTAATTAATAGTTACCTTATCTTCATCAATCAGTGTTAAGGTTAACAAGGTAGCTAGGCACCTCTATGTACACCATTTCCTAAGAAGGTTGTTTGTAGATTAATAAATGATTCTTATGGGATCAAATAATTTCTAATATTTTATACAGGGGAAATATGCTATATTAAAATAAGTAGGATTGTTGAACCAATATGGAGAGGAGTTACCATCGAATAAATATACACAAGGCCCTACGACACTCTTATAGTTGATTTTCAATCACCATTGAGCTCAATAAGTTAGATAACATGGGTCAGATAGGTGAGGGCATGTCACTTGATATCGTAGGTCATTTGTAAAAAGATGAGGGACAACATGAGTATTTCCGTTGACTACTTACTTAGCTTAACGTAAGCTGGTTATAAATCCAACTCACTGTGTTTTAAGCATGTTCAGCAACTATGAATGAGATGAAAAAAGGCTGATGATGGTTGGATGTTGGTTCCAAGTAGACACTATGATTTTGTGCCATTGATCAAGGTCATAGCAAGAGACCTGTCCTAACTGAGTTATCAATAAGGGTGAGGAGTCTTTAGAGATTTTCAAAGCATGTGTGAAAAAAAGTGTAGAGACTTGATACTGTGTGATATATGTGAGGATGTTATGCAGTAATTATGAGGATAAAATATGCCCTAAAGGGCACATGACAATCACCAAGGATGGACCTTAATGCTAAGATGCTCATTAGGAAGTTTTATAGGAAACAAGCCATGCATAATTTCTTATCAAGTTTTGAGGACTAGGTTGTATGTTCTTTTTGAAATGAGATATGTTACTAAGGTAACGGGAAAAAATAGGTTAAGAAAGATTTGATCTAATAGTGTATGAAATGACAGGATACATAAAGTTGTTAAGATTAATAAGCATTATGGAAAACCAAAAGAGCATAAATAGAGAAGAACGAATGAAACCATGTGCTTTAGCTATTATTTCACGAAAGGTAGCATACGACATATTATTCGGAAGAAAATGGGGTACTAATATGATGGAATCATAAAACTAGAGATAAATTCTATTCCGAACACCAAGGTTTGGCGTAAATAATTTTCTGAATCCCTAAAATCAGAAACGATTTTTCGATCCATCCAACTTTGGTGCAAATAATTTCTAGAACCAAAGTTTATAAAACTATCTTTTTTAATCGCAAAAGGCCCTTAAGGTTTTAAAATTTTCTTTTTTAACCCAATCCTTAAAAATTTACTTTCGAAAAAAATTAATTTTGTGCTTGTGGTTTTCTGCTCATAAATGCTACTCGAAGACCTCCTTCACCTAGTATAAGAGCTACGTGACCAAAAATAATTAAGATTACTAAGTTAATTAATGCTTAAGTAAGCTAATTTACTGTGTTTAATACTAGAATCATTACCTACATGTCCTAGTCCTAATTATTCAAATATAGCTCACTTACCAGAAGGAACCACTTTGGTAACACCTCAATTAAACTATATAAATGATATAGTTTTAGAATTAAAAGCTAAATTAGCAAAATTACGACTGAAGTCAATGAGATTAAGAAATAATTGTTTGTAATCCATCTTTCTTTAGTTAACGAAGTCAGACACAGTGAAAAATCAACTTTATGTATTAGTACTCCCTTTCAGCACAAATATCCTTTACAAAATCGAAAAAATAAAAATCAATTTCCATTGTATGATATAAAAATCCAAAAAGAAGTAGGAAAAAAATCAACTAAAAAATCGTCTGAAAAGGGAAAAAGGAAGAATAGGATGAAGTGTAAGCAGTATAACCTGGAAGCATTACAGAACATGTTTGATAAAGAACAAAATCCAGAAGAATTAAACAAAATCATGGCACAATAGTTGATAACCAGACATATTATCTGCTGATAATAATGAGACAAATAGTGTCTAATAAGAGGAAAAAATATATTAGCAGGTGAAAGTAAATAAGTTAGAAGATCATAATGTGGTACCTTTAGAAGAAGTTAGAAAGAAACTGGATAAAATAATGTGGTAAAATTCTATTTGATTACAAGCTTAACGAGATTGGAGAAGAGCTTAACAGAGATGAACTTGAGTCCAATATAATCAGCAATGTAGTTCCTAAACCTGAAGAATTTGGTGAACCTTTTAGAAGAAATACACATTCAGTAGGACATACAACTAACTTTTCTTTTGTGTTTTTCCCAAGAAAAACTGAAACCTTTGAAGAAATTAGTCTTACACCATGGAGCTCGTAACTGAGAAAAAATATTTGAGCACTGGAAAGGAGGAATGAATAGTCTCTTAAACTTAAATACCACATGGACTGCAGGAAATTTCTTAAATTGCATTAATATAGTTTTTCTGACACTGTTGTAGACTGGTATGATTTACTATACAAAGATGGTAAGAATGCATTAAAAATGATGGAAACACTCGCTGCAATGTTCAAAAATTTATGTAAGGAAATCGAAACTGAGTTTATCGAAGCTAAACTTGATTCTGAAGAAAACACAAAAGAATGATAAAGAAAGATTAATAATATAGAGTTATAGGATATGAAGTATCTGGAAAATTATATGCTGAATTTAGTCAATAGTATTACAAAATTGAGCATAATGAAACTAATCTTGGTATGTTCTATGACAAATTGCCATATCAGATAAATTTAATAATTAATGAAAAATACGTTGCATGGTTTGAAAGAGATGATATCATTGATACCCTTGGATCAAGAATCTCTTATTTAAGAAAGTGGATCAATGATCAATGACTTGATCTCCAGAAGCAAAAGAAAATTCAGGAGAAATTTCTAACTTGTTGGGATTCAGTTTAGCAATGGGAAAGGAACCTGAAATGAGAAGAAAAAGAAAATTTTGTAAGAAAAATAGATTTAACAAGTAAAGAGGAGATAAATATAAAGGAAGATATTATAACAAACCAAACCCTAAAAACCATATATTTTTTAGGAAGGTCGCTTATTGTCCAACCGTGAAAAACAATTGTAAGTGTTGGGCATGCAGAGAAGTAGGACATTATACTAACGAATGCAAAAATAGGAAGACTACTAAGCTTATTAAAATTTTACATAGCTTAGATTACTTTGAGCTTAGTGAGGAAGAAGCATTAGACCTAACCTTAAGTAACAACAAAGGAATTATTGAAATCATACTAGAAGATGAATATGAAGAAAGTGATTATGAAGAGACATGTCATGTGATGGAAAGTAGCTCGATTAGCCTGGTGATCTTCAAAAATAAGGGTTTGTTGTTGACAGTGACAACAAAGAAGCCCAAGGCGATTGGATCCTTCCCATAATTCAAAAATACATGATCTATAAATAGTCCGTCTTTCAATTAGAAACCAAACACGTATGTAAAATGACAGCATGAGACATTGAAATCAAAGACTGTGAGTATACTGTGGTAGAAGTTGTTCTTATTAATTGTGAAAATATCTTTAACCATAACAAAGATAGAAAATACAGCTATATCCATGTTGGAAGTGTCTAAGTTCAAATTACTCCATTGCAATATTATGGCAAAGATATTGATCATTATGCTTTGCTCTGTGATGTCAGGCACACCAAATTTAATAATCAAACTATCACCGGTGTTGTGATCTTCCACAAGTATACGGTTAATTGTTGTAATACTTACGGGTATCATCCTCAGGGATGGATTATGAAATTAGATTACAAACAACCTAAATTAACTTGTTTCAAGTAAGCAAACAAAAGTGATTTATTGGCTTAGACTGACTCTATGATTTGACTAAACTTGCCTGAGCTTCCTTTCTTACACCTAATTGAATAACATGCAAACTTGCAAAACTGAAATAATTAAGCCCAACTCTCGCAAGTGTTTCAGCAATAAAAGATCACGCCAGCATTGTGAATTTGACAGAGCACAAATGCATCCAAACCCTGAAATTGAATATAAACTTGGAATAAGAGAAGACAACAATTTTGAGACTTCAACAAAAACTCTCATAAACTATCAATGGATTCAACAAATTTAAGTTCAATTACACGAATTTCTGAGAAAAGCGAAAGTTGGATCTGAAAAGAAAATAAAGCAATTCAAAGAAATTAAACTTTCCCCCTTGCCCTCTGCTCTGTTTTTCGACTTTTGTAGCCTCCCCATGAACTCAACCATCTGTACTCTTCAAAAACCCCCCATCTTCATTGCCCATTGATGAAAGAAAAGGAAAAACTGATGATGAACTAATGAGGATGTATAATGATGTGGAATAATAATGAGTGAATGATGAGAGATAAAATAAATTAAGGAGTTGGAAATTTCAGTTATGGATGCTAGGAGGAGGAGGAAAGGCTCAGGTTTCTGGGCTTGTAAGAACCAAAGACGGAGAAGATAAGAAGGAAGAAGAAGAACCATTGATCATGGGCCCTGCGCATGGCTGGGTTTAAGTAAGGAAGAGGAATGGGTAAGCACGCGCATGGGCAGGAGGAGTTGGTCTGTGATATAAACGAGGCCCAGGCCCACGAGAAAATCAAGCAAAGAGGGAGAAATGGAGGAAGAAAACTAGAAGGGGGGAGAATGTTTCGGCCAGCCTGGTGAGAAGGCAAATAGCAGGCCTGAAAGGAAAAAGAGAGGGAGCAGGTAGGGCACTGTTTGCGTCTGGGCGTTTGTGCTGGTCTTGAGGAAAGCAGAGCACGCCCATGGAGAGAGCAAGGGAGGATGGAGGCACCCGGGTTGCACCTTCAGTTCGTGCCTTTAGTTTAGGGGGGTTGGGTCCAGCTTTCTTCTCTTCCTTTTTCCTCTTTTGACTTGATCCAACCCTTGAGCTAGTTGTTTAATTTTTCTAATTTTTTCAATTCCTAAAATACAAACAAAACAACATTAAAATCCTAATTTAATAATTTATTTTGAGTAATTATTAAACAATAAAAGGGTTAAAAATATCATAATTTCTGGTTTAACAAATACCTCAATACCTAAGTTTTGCTCGTCCTCAAGTAAAAGAAAATCTTAGGAAAAGAAAATAAAATCTTAACTCACTTTCGTCGGAATCACGATTGCGCTTAGCATGTACAACAAGACCTTTAAACCTCTAGATTACCCATAGTGGACGAGTAAGGTATCGTGAGAGTTTGCAGTAGATATATCCATAAAATTGATAAAAGAAAGCATAAACAGAAACTCGAAAACCCTTTTTTGGTTTTTTTTTTTCAAAAATTAGTATGTGCAAAACTGGGGAAAGGCATATGCACATTCTAATTAACTAAATCACCCATGTGGCAAAGATATTTGCATGCATATAAACAAAATGCACTCATCAAAGCTCTTTACACCATCAAGACATCAAAGCACTAACGTTTCACCCCAGTATTCATCAAGACTTTGAATCCATCCCAATGATTGTGTGCAAGTGCATCATCATCCTAAGGCTTAGATTTACCAGGGTCAAACTCAATCCCACTTGATTGCCACAAACTACATTATTGACTTATTTAACATAGGAAGCAAGCTTTTCCAGTAGCAATATTACCTCAAAGGGTAACACGCAGTAGCACATATCTGAAAGGGTAATGCCCAGTAGTGCATGCCTCAAAGGGATACTTGTCATTTCAAATTTCATTTCGTTTCCTTTTCTTTTCTTTCTCATTTTCATTTTTTTGTTTTCACTTTTTTTTTCTTATAATGCCTATAAAAACCAAAGTAATCGTGTCAAAGACAAGTGAGAGAGTCAATCATGGAAGACTAAGACCTTACAATAATGATGATAGTATAAGCAAGGACTGGATTACACATGGATAATGAACAATTGGGGTTAGAATTAGTGCTTAGAATGACACACCAAGGATGAAGACCTATCATGCACATCACACTTACATACAAACTAATAATTAAAGCACAGGGGATTAAGCCGATCAGAATAGCACGAAGCTTCCCCAAAAATAAACAAAAATCTTTCTGGATTTTCAAAGTTTTTCAAACTTTTTTCAATTTTTTCAAAGTTTTTCAAAGTTTCCCGACCCCCACACCTAAATCTCACAATATCCTCATTGGGAGTGGAAAGAAACAAACGAAAGAAAAAAAACTAAAAAGAAAAACAAATATACAAAAAGAAGATTAAGATTCAAAAAGGAAAAAAAAAAAGGACACGACTCTAAAACTCAAAAAGATAACAAAAATAAAAGACAACCACAAATATATATAAAAGAAAACAAAATTAAAAATAGGAGATAAAGAGGAACGTTTATACTAGGTTAGGTGCAGAAGTACACCTAAGCTAAAGCCTTCCTATCAATCAAGGAATTTATGGAGCAGCAACCACTCCATATCAAGCCGAGAAGTGCAATATAAATCAAAACTCGTTAGAGCGCGAAGTAGCTTATCAAACATAGAACACCAACTCTCAATAACACAGAAGTAGTAAAAAGTATAGAGTTCGAACCAAAAAGAGTACATCCACCATGCCAATAACGCACAGGTAAGGGCCCAATTCAACTTGTCAAACCGTTAGGCCTAGACATCAAATAGGTAAATGTATTTAAAGGTAGCTAGTAGATGGGTCATCAGCCTAGAAATGTGATTGTCATCAGAAATGAGCAGTCTAGGAAAATTAGTGAGCCCTAAGTTTATAAGTCCTTTAAGTTCAATATGCATAAGAGTCTGGTCTAAACCAAAATGTTCAGTGACAATAGCCTCAGACACAACGAATTTAGACTTGTGAGATTCAAAAAGGAAGTTAGGTTGGATGGGGTCAAAAGAAAAAGATTCATATTTGGTACATAGGTCCACATCCAAACCCACATTGGCATCAAACCCACCTGAAAAAGATTCATATTCTATAGAAAGAATATCATCATTAAATTCCAAAATAGTGGGTTCAATTTTCTCCACACATATCTCCTATAAAATATCCTTTGAATCATCTAAATCACGATGCTCAACTTTAGTCATGATGCTCAGATCTAATTCACTAGCTCTCTGAAGGTCTTCACCCTCCTGAATCTTATAAAATTTGTTCAAAGCGGTGGGTGGATCGGCAAAAACTAAGACATTGTCAGTGATGCCTTTAGGTGAGCTAGTGCAGGGTGTAAGGTCTTGTGATAGAGACATTGGGAGGTCACTCTCTTGCTCTTGACTAGGCAAAGGCACGTCTTCATTCAAATTACGCCTAGCAGAATAAGAGGGTTTAAAATCATCATAAAGATCAACTTCAGATTTAGGAGATCCTAAACTAGAGTCAAACTCATGACAATGCTCTCTGCTTTGATTAAAACATTAAGAATATTTAGCAATTCTCACTTTCATGTTCTCTATCATTTTATCAATCATATCATTAATCCTCTTTTCCACTTGGACATGTAGCATTAATATAATCATGATATGGATAGCTATAAATATCATGTTCAGAAGAGTCACAATATTTACACAAAATAGGGGACACACAAGAATAAGAGGGGTCATGTCAATTCATAAAGTGATCATAAGGGTAAGAACTAGTATGAAGAACAGAATAATTAGGAGTTGGGTATCCAAAATTATTTTTAGTTTGCTCAAACACGTAGGTGTCTTGTAACACCCCCTGATTTCTAGTCTATTAATTAAGGCCATTATTAACCTGCATGACAGCAGAAATTCCTAATGGGGTGTTACCGCCGCATTTCCTTCTTGGAAATGCCAGGCTGGATATCAAGGATAGCATTAATACAAAAACCTTTATTAATGCTTCAATCATGCTTCCTCAAAATTCAAATAACATTAGACCAAATGTTCATAGTGACATTGCCTTAATATATACCATCCATCTTATTAATTTCATGCGTTCGTGCCTCGCTCTACTTTCATGTCCCCAGTCCCATGCATAACTGGATCACCTGAAAAGCAAAACATTTTATAAAAGTGAGATAAACTCAATAAACAATCATCCCTAGCAGTGAACTACGCACACAAATTGATTTTGAAAACATTTCAAGGAGAGGGGAAAAACAGCGAGACCCTCAAGACATACTTCTTATTATTACAGTCTTCCTGGTTACCAGATCTCAGGGATATGATTACTTGATTTACGATTCATAGCTTCATAGTTGGATCTTTGGTGAGTGACCTCAGTGGGTCTCATGGCCTGTGCTCCATTTTAGCGCAGCCGCTTAACTCATTCCTGACCTACCGCTACTCAGGCGGTTATTGCTTATCCTTTTCCTGGCCCACCACCAATAAGGATGGTTACCGATAGCCTGGCCCACGTCTCCACAAAGCACGTGGCCGCCCATATGCATGCACTAGTCCCGGGGAAGGCTAAAGGCCTTCAATCAACATATGACAGATCGAAACTCACCTAACTCAGTTCAGTTAATGATTACATTTCTCTTTGCTAGAGGTCGACTTAGATGTCAAGTTCATTTAGACTCAATCACTTCCCTCAACAATGTCACCACAACAGAAATTCAGGGGTTTATAATAAAGCATAGTAAGACTCAATTTCATAGCATATAAGTCATACAGATTCCACTACGGGGTCACACACAATTACACATGCCATTGCTCTTTTAAAACAGTAAACAGAACACCTCTTATCATGCCCAAAACACACACGGTTTCACACAACATGGGGAAGGGTTAGGGCATGATTGTTACCTGCTTACTGTACAAATTACGGGCTTGGTTACTAATATGAGTTTACTGCTCCGCACCTGGGCCAATAAACAGCCCAAACTCAGTCTAAAATTCAATAGATTACACCCCCTGTCCCTTTTCCTTACTTCCCGCAGTTTTATAAAATTTTCTCATAATTTTAGGGCCTCCCGTCCAAGCCTATGCCAGGGTTCAGTTTCGGCCAGAATCTATGCCTCACTTCCAGAGGCCGTACCTTCTACTCCTCATGTCTAAATTAAGCATTCTAGCCCAACCTTGAAACTTTGATCCATTTCCGACCTTTTCCATTTCTGAGGTTCTGCCCGATTCCATTTTGAACTAGGTCATTTTCTCCCTTCTTTTATCGGTGTCACTGACTGTTCCAGTCTAGATAGCCCAGGGTAATTTGATTATAACTCGGGCCATGCTATCCCAATTGGCCCGATTCCAAAACAAGATTACGCGAGACATTCTAAGGCATTGACTTTAGAAATTTCATAATTTTAGGCAAACGGACCTGCCCTAGGTAATTTTTCAAAGTTGCAAGTAGTGCAGCCCAGCTCCCAGTCTGTCAGTTTCTATCTAGATTCCTAACCCGGATTCCCGACCCCATAACTTCGACGCCCGACCTCCAAAAAGTGATTTCTTTCCTAACATAGAAAGGTGTGCTCGTCTACTACAACTTTCAGCTTGGTGTTCTCGCTAATTCCCACCGTAGCTAGGTTAGAAATCCCAAAACTTACCAACAATCCCTGCGGTATTGGTATTGGCAGTGTTCGGTAAATGGGCCATAACTTTCACAATTCAACCCTGATTTGTCCAATTCAAAAACCCAATATTTGTCACATCTTATTCTATCTGCCATAAAAGTTTTACAATTTTTAGAAATCTAGAGAAATACCACCGAATTTCTAAAATAAGGGTATTTATAGTGACGTTCTACCCAGCATATCCCTCCTCTTTGGGGTGGTTTTTCGGTTTTGCCGAGTCACCAAAATTCTCAACCCCCCGCTACTGACCCCTAAACCCTAATTCCAGCCCAACCAAGCCAAAAGAATCAAACTTTATTTAAATTGAAAGCAAATTATCGTCAAAACGACGTCACAATTTACCTTTGATCGGATTTGGGTCTAAATCAATAGGATCACCTCCTCCGCCCAAATTCAATACCGAAAATGCTGAGAACACACTAGAATGTATATTAGAAAAAGGTCCTTAATCAAGATTCAATGTGAAAATCAAAAGGAAAGGCATGAGTTTGAGTTTTGATGCATGGGGGTGCATGGAACCCCATGCACCACATTGTTGCCTACCAACACAAGAGAGGGAGTGAGAGGGGGACCGAGGGTGGCTGTTGGCGGCACAAGGGGGTAGAGAGAGAGAGAGACATGAGAGAAGGTGTGGAAGAGAGGGAGGGGGGCTAGGCGTGTGTTGTGGGAGGAAGAGAGAGAAACTTTAAGGTTAAAAGGGGGGTAGCTGCTAGGTCACATGAAAAAAAAGGGGAAATTTCCTTTATTTTTTTGAAATTAAAAGAGGGGAAAGTTTTTAAGTTTTTTTTTTTTAATAGGGGGGATTGTCGGCTAGGTCTAGAAAAAGGGGAGGAAAAAGATTTCATCATCATTTTTTTTTCTAGGGTTTGCAAGAATAATGGTAATATTAATAATAACAATGATAATAACAATATTAAAAATAATAGAGGTTCTATGGTGAAAATTAAGGAGGGAAATTTGAAGATTTAAAATCTTCTAAAATATTGAAAATTAAAATCTTCCGTAGCCCAAACATAATTTGAAAAGAAGTTCCTTTGGCACTGACTTGGATTGACTTGGGTCTAGGTCTGTCCAATAGAACATAATTTTCCAAATTGAATTTCAAGAGTTTGACGTAATCATGATATGGACAATTATAAATATCATGATTAGAAGAGTCACAACATTCACACAAAATAGGGGACACACAAGAATAAGAAGGGTCATGTGAATTCATAAAGTGATCATGAGGGTAAGGAATAGCATGAAAAACAGACTCATCAGGAGTTTGGTATCCAAAATTATTTTTAGCTTGTTCAAATGCATAGGTATCCCAAGCTAGTTTTTCAAAGAAATCCTAAACTTCATCTTGAGTTCTAGATAACAATCCTGGTACATCTTCAGGATAAATAGACTCAATATAATCTCAAGATTCAAAATTTAGACTCACAGCAATGACCTTACAAATTTCTCATTTTTGAAAATTCTAATTCAATTCAGCACGATAATCATTAAGTCTCAAAAGATAACTCCAAAACGATTCATGCTTACATTGTGGGAAATTAAAAACTAGCATTCTTGATATTTCTTTTTCAATTTTAAGAGTTTTTCAACTTTTTTTGGATTTTTAAGTTTTTAATTTTTTTAAGTTTTTGTTTTTTAGGAAAGAAAATGCATCTAAGGCACTATTTACAAACTAATGACTAAAATAAAAACAAGAGACACAAATAATCAAGTGAACAAAACAAAATAAACTAATAAAAATAAAACTATGTTACAAAAAGAAAAGAAAAACATGAAAGACTCAATCAAGAATTGTCTTAACACTAAAACCCAAAGAAGAGCACAAACACAAAGCTTGTACACCATTTTCATTTTTATGATCTTGTTTTTGGGATTTTGGATTTTTTTCTAATATTTTTTGTCTTTTCTATAAAAAACCACAAAACAAAATCGAACGGGAATGAGCCCTAAAACAATATACAAATAGAAAATGACCAAATCTAAAACAAAAACACAACCATAAATAAACTAGAATGAAATTAGAAAATAAACTACACCTAAACAATCAAATGTTAAAAATAAAATCAAAACAGAAAATAAGACTCCTAAAATCAAAACTAAATATGCAACAAATTCCATACAATCACAAGGGACATCAATATCATTTCTCTTGAATTTTTTCTATCCCCGAACAGTGCAGAAAAATGCAAATAGATCATTAAATCCAAAATTCACAGAAAACTCCAAGCGGTTCCAAAAATTCCAGAAAAATTCACACAAACTGTAAGAATTATGCTGAATCTATAAAAAATATCGAAAGAACAAAATCACACCCGAAATGCTCTAGAAAATTCAAATAGAATGCAAAATTGGTGAAAAAACTGTACTGATTTTGATTTTTTTTGGATCAGTTCAACCTTGTTGCTTTTTGCTGCACATGCACCAAATTGGTTAGCGCTTTTTTTTCAGCAAGAAATAACCTCTAAAAATCAAATTGAAACTAATCGCGATAAAAACAAAAATTGAAGTCGAAATACTAACCAAATCCAAAAATCAAAAATAAACTAAACTCAATTTCTAAAACTAAATTAACTCAAACACAACTAAAACCTACAATTACAAAACTAAAATGAAAACGACACAAATGATTCGAACAACTAAACTTCGACTTAATGACACCAAATTTCACAACGTCATCTCTGGCAACAGCGCCAAAAACTTGTTGTGATTTTGTGCAAGTATACGGTTAATCGTTGTAATACTTACGAGTGTCGTCCTCAGGAATGGACTATGAAATTAGATTACAAACAACTTGAATTAACTTAT
The DNA here is from genome assembly GCA_029747015.1 of Carnegiea gigantea. Classification (NCBI taxonomy): domain Eukaryota; kingdom Viridiplantae; phylum Streptophyta; class Magnoliopsida; order Caryophyllales; family Cactaceae; genus Carnegiea; species Carnegiea gigantea. The sequence goes on along the minus strand of JAKOGI010000088.1, from coordinate 1,019,720 downwards.
TTCAACTAAATAAACAAAAGTGATTTATTCACTTAAACTGACTATGTGATTTGGCTAAACTCGCTTGACGTTCCTTTCTTGCACCTAATTAAATTACATACAAGCTTACAAAACTAAAATAATTAAGCCCAACTCTCACAAGTGTTTCAGCAAGAAAAGATCCGGATAGCATTGTGAATTTGACAGAGCACAAATGCATCTAAACCTTGAATTGAATATAAACTTGGAAACAAGAGAAGACAATAATACTGAGATTTTAACCAAAACTATCATAAACTGTCAATTGATTTAACAAATTTAAGTTTAATTACACGAATTTCTAAGAAAAGCAAAAGTTTGATCTGAAAAGAAAATAAAGCAATTCAAAGAAATTAAACTCTACCCCCCAAGCCCTCTACTCTGTTTTTCGACTTTTGCAGCCTCCCCACAAATCAACCATCTCTGACTCTTCAAAAACCTCCCATCTTCATTGTCCATTGATGAAAGAAAAGGGAAAACTGATGATGAACTAATGAGGATGTATAATGATGTTAAATAATGATGAGTGAATGAGGAGAGATAAAATAAATTCAGGAGTTAGAAATTTCAGTTATGGATGCTAGGAGGAGGCGGAAAGGCTCGGGTTTTAGGGCTTGTGAGAATCAAAGAGTGTAATGCCCGTAAATTTCCGCTTCTTTATTAAGTCGATCATTCATCTTTGCAGTGCTAATGGATCTATTTTGGACATTATTGCAATAGATATAATTATATCGATGTGCCGTTTGAGTGTCTATTTTTATTAAAAATAAATATTATCGCAATTACAATTATCTTGCTATTATTAATAATGTTAGTAATTTTTACGAAAGTTTCAAAGGGGCATTACTGAATTATATTATCGAGTACTAGAGCGACTAAATTTTTCCGAACGACTAGTAAATCCAACCTTGGGACTGAACCTGCAATTATTGAATCGAATCTTAACATAATCGAAGGGCGAGTAAACTGACCCACGAATATATTTAGGATCTCGGTTTAGAATTAGATGTTGGGAATTCGATTAATAATACAATAGACTGGTGTTTTATGATTTAATTGAATCAAAAAAAAAAAGAGAGAAAGGGGCGCAAAAGCAGTTGAGGCACGCGACCCCCCCAATTCCATCTTCTTCATTCTACTTCCCCTGCCTCACGACACCTCAACTAGAGAACCTCCACCTGCCTTCCCATCTCCTCTTCTCGCTGCCACACCGCACGCTCGACCAAACTGGACCCCAGGTGACGCCCTTCAGTTGCCGACGAACCACCTCACGCATGGCTAGGCTAGAACCGGCCGCAGGCAGGGGTGAATCGACGCGAGCTCGGCCGAACACCCGTCCGTTTTCGGGAATGCAAGGTGAATTCGAACCTCTTCTTCTCCTATAAATTCAATCCTCACCCTAATTTCATCTTAATTATGCCTAAAATTCTCAGAAATCGTGAGTTAGGTTTGTGGGTCGGGGTGGTCGTGTGTCACGCGAAGAACAGAGGAGACCCTGAGCTTTGGGTGTTCGAACTTATCTTCAATCCAGCCCCTTTCGCATGCTATAACTCAGATTCGAGGTGGGTAAACCCTTAATCCCTCCTATTTTATGGATTTCAAATAATAATTATATGAATCAGTTTACTGAATTGATAGATTTGATTGTTGTTGTATGAATTCGATTGTATGTGTGTACAAACCTTGAATTTCCCTAATTTGTAGCTTCTCTTAATATTAGTGCGAATTTGTATGTGGTATTCAGATTTTAAGCCTCGAAAATGGGTGGTTTAAAAGGAAAAGGTGACTTTATTGTTTTGGCGTACATTCAAGCCTGGTTTTAAGAAGTTTGCAAATACTAACTATTTCATTCGAACAAACTTGGGTTACCTAGTCTAGGGTTAATGTGTTTGAAAACCCACTACTTCATAAGTTGGCCTCAAGGTAGATTTTGGTCAAACTTGAGTCTTTATGAAGTTTCGAGTTAAGAGCTAGTAAAACCGTTACGTTTCAAGAAGCATTTACATAGAAGATTCATGAAGTGATGTTTGCCTCATAAACGAGCCAAGTGCTTTAAGTTTTTGAGTGATAGCAAGTTTGGGAACATTTTAAGCCTTTAGTTTATTTTTACACCCATCTTGAGTTTCAAAATGGAATTTTCAAACAAATCTAGCTTGGATTTATTGCTAACCAAGTATTTAAGTCTCAAATGAGTTTCGATTTCGAACATAGTTTGAATTAAACGTTAACTAAGCACGTTATGTCTCAAACGAGTTTCGATCTGCGATTTAGTAAATGTATTACATTTAAAAGAAGCTTTTTAGCTAAAAAGTGAAGTCGTTTTATGAGTTAGTAATCGTTTTACATTTATAAGAAGTTTTAAAGTTGAAAACGAAGTCATTTTACGATTTAGCGACCTTGTTACATTTATATGTAGCTTCTAAGTTGAAAACGAAATCGTTTTACAATTTAGTAAACTTGATACGTCTATACGAAGCGTCTAAGTTGAAAACAAAGTCGTTTTACGATTTAGCAACCCTATTACATTTATACGAAGCATTTCAAGTTAGAAACTAAGTTGTTTTGCGATTTAGTAAACATTTTACGTTTATAAAAAAAGTCTTTAAGTTATTTATTAAGCCGATTTACGTGTTAACAGATCTTATTTCATTTATAAGAAGCTTGTAAGTTTAAAACGAAGTCGTTTTACCAACTAACAAACGTATTATGTTATTAAGAAGCTTTTAAGTTGAAAACTAAGTCGTTTTACGATTTGGCAAACTAATTACGTTTATACGAAGTATTTAAATTAAAAACTAAGTCGTTTTATGAATTAGTAAATGCATTTTACAAAGTTAGTTTACATGTAAGCAAATTTATTATGATTATGAAAAGCTTTTAAACTATTCACAAAGTCGATTTATGAGTTAGTAAACTTGGCTTGTATCATGTTCATCCTTTTGTATTTGAAAGATTGAAATGAGCGTAAAAAGGGCAACTAAAAGTGATTATTTACGAATCCTAGCCTTGGAGTACATGCTGGTTAACTACCCAAGTTTTGAATCATGAGTTAGTAGACTCACCATGATTTTTAAGAGGCTTTTTTTGTTGTTTGCCTAAAAGCTAAAGTTGTAAGAGGATTATGTTTTTATGTTATGAGTTCAAAGTATATGTATATATATATGAACAAGTTTAAGCATGATTGTTTATTAAGTATGTATGTGTATGAATGTGATAAGTTCCTAAGACATATACGTGAGCAAGTATAAGTATGTTTGTGTTCGAAAAATTATGTTTATGTTTATGTTTATGTATACATGGAGGAGCTACTCTAGAAACTTTAAGCTTAAATCTAAGACCCAGGGATGGTGGCTTAGTTCCCGCCTGGTATCACATAAGTTACATTATGATAAATTCAGGGATGGTGGTTTGATTCCCGCCTGAAGTCTAAGTATGAAAATTATGTCTCAGCATAGTATGATGTCTGTCCAGATAGGCGTATGTTGCCGCTCGAGTTTGGCCGACTCGGGATGGCAGTAACAAAGTACCTCTAAGAGTCTAGTCTCCTCATATACGTGATTAAGATACTACGTGAGATTTTAGTAAGCAGTACTTATGTATAAAACCCCTTTTTTACGCTATGTTTTTGGGTTTCCGTAAATCTATTATGGTAAGTTGTTGTATTGCAGTTTCTTCTGAAGTTTAAGCCTTTTAGCATGACTACTTTTTCTCTTAGATTATGGCTCAAGTATGATGTGTTATGTGAAAGCTCCTCAAATAAAACGAATTACGAAAGTCTTTCACAAGTTATTATGTATTTTGAGTATGTTTTGGGAGAGAGAGTTTACTCATTGAGCGGTGGTTGCTCATTCCCATTACCTTTCCCCTTTTTCCCAGATCCACAGGTATGTGACTGATGCATGGAGCGCCCAGAGTGGACTTGCTTGGACTGTATTGCTATGTTTATGATATCATTATGTAATGTCGATTATGATTGTAAGGTAATGTAATTAATTATCTTTTTGTAAGGTTTATGAACATTAGAAAGGCTCTGCATACTCCGGGCGTGTGGCTCGTATAGTTGTGGACTCCGGCGTGTAGCTGTTGAGTTTTTAGTATTCTTTTATACTTTTATGCAATTTAGGGAGGCTCGCCGAAATCAGCCCTGCCTGCGCCCGAATTTTGGCTCAGTCACGGGTAGGAGGCTCGCCGGCACCTGGGTTGGTCGGGTTGGGGCTCGCTTTGGCATGTCGTGGATGCAGGTAAAAATTCGAACACCCTTGCCTCTGTAAATTGAATCCTTACTTCAATGCCCTTCAAATTGAGTTAACCGTGCTTAATTTTCACAAAAATCATGAATTAGGGTTTTGGGTCTGAGTTGATCGAACCTTGCGCGGAGAATAGAGGGATTTTCTGGGTGTGTGGAGTTCGATTCTAACTTCAATCCAGCCAATTTGCGTGCATATAGCTTGGATTTGAGGTGGGTTTTCTCCTCTCCTAAATTACTATTAATTTCTAACTGTTTTCGACAATCATGTTAGATTAGGCAGTTTTACTGAGTTTGGGGATTAAATATTGATGTTTGGGGCAGAATTGAGTAATTTAGCTTTCAAATTGGGCAAGTTTGATGTTGGATAACTATTGCATGTCATTGATTAGGCGAGCGGATCCATAAATTGATATGCTTGACGATTAGGTGATTTTGGAATAATTAATCTGCCTATACGATGTCGGAATATGCAATTAAATTGAGCGTAGTATTATGTTTGGTAACATGTTGTTAGCTGAGGATTCAATCAAGACATGTTGAATTTGTAGTATCAATCGTTGGTTTAGTCAATCAGGCGACTTTTGGAGCTTTCGTTTATGCCGTATTATGATTGGTTAATTCAGTTAAACTGCTCTCTGAATCAAATTGATGAATTATATAATTGCGTACTAACCTTGTGGTTATGAATTTTACTATGTAATGATTGAATTATCATTGTACTGAATTGGAAACCGAGTTGGTAGTTATGTGGATTTGAGGTGAAACTGATGCGTGACTGGAGGTACTTTTGTGGTCGGTGCTATGTGAGGAGGGAGTTTGGAGTTGATAATAACCGCAATCGTGTGGATTGCGAGGTGATTATGGAAATTGTTTATACGAAATGAATTAAACATGCCTTGTGATTTTCCCTACTCTCTCCTTGATGAAAGTGTGTGCTGCGCCTGATTTGCATTTTTAGAAATCTTTCAATGTGCGTAAATGCCTATTTATATGATTTCAAAGAGTTCCCAATGTTCATCAGTTGCCTGGTAATTTGTTGAGATTTTCATGATTTAAAAAGATCCTAAACCGTCAAACTACTCAGTGGATGACCTAACTGAATGGTCGATAGGTTTAGGGAGTTTAAAAGCAAGGTAAAAGTGAGTTCGAAAATGATTTTAAGACATCGGTTCGTTTATGACCCCTCTTTATGTTTAAAGGGAATTAAACGACGTGAAAAGTGCTATTTCAAGGCTAATTATGGGTTTAGCTAATAGTACGCTATTTGCTTATTTAAGTTTCTATTAAGTTTCGAGTTACAAGTCAGTAACTCCATTCTGTTTAAGAAACGTTCACGTTGAAAGCTTACAAAGAAACCTCGTTATCTTATTAACGAGCCAAATGCTTACAGTTTTTGAATAGTAGCCAGTTTGGGAGCGTTTGAAGCCTTTAGCTCATTTATACACCCTTCTTGAGTTTTAAAAAGGAATTGAAAGGAGTTATAGAATGGCAACTGAGGTTTCAATTACAAATTTAATTTGAGTTAATTAAACGCTAACTAAAGTATTTTGAGTTTTAAATGGGTTCGTTCATGAATTAGCGAACCTATTATGTTTATAATAAGCTTTTAGCTAAAATCGAAGTTGTTCCTCGAATTAGTAAACGTATTACGTTATCAAGAACCTTTAAGCTAAAATGGGATCGTTTTATGAACTAGGGGTCGCTTTAAGTTCTTAAGAAGCTTTTAAGTTAGAAATGAAGTCGTTTTACAAATTAATAGACGTATTATGTTTAAGAGAAGCTTTCTAAGTCATACACGAAGTTGCTTTACGATTTAGCAAGCATATTACGTTTAAAAAAAGCTTTTTAGCCAAAAAGTGAAGTCGTTTATGAGTTAGCAATCGTTTTATATTTATAAGAAGTTCTTAAGTTGAAGATAAAGTCGTTTTACGATTTAGCAGCCCTATTACATTTATATGAAGTATTTAAGTTAGAAATTAAGCCGTTTTACAATTCAGTAAACATTTTACATTATAAGAAGCCTTTAAGTTATTTACAAAGCCGATTTACATGTCGACAAATCTTATTTCGTTTATAAGGAGCTGTAAGATTAAAACGAAGTCGTTTTACGAACTAACGAACGTATTACGTTTTTAAGAAGCTTTTAAGTTGAAAATGAAATCGTTTTACAATTTAGCAAACTAATTACGTTTATACGAAGTTTTTAAGTTAGAAACGAAGACATTTTATGAATTAGTAAATGTATTACGTTTATAAGCGGCTTTTAAAGTTAAAACTAAATTCGTATTACGAGTAGTATGTTTATAAGACGTTTTTAAGCTCAAAATAAAATAAGCTATAAGCATTTAGAAAGATTACAGTTGTTTTGTTTAAAAGTAAGTTTTCAGCAAAGTAAGTATTTGAAAAAGAGAAATGAAATACGATCTTAAAGGCTAAGAAAGTGCTAGGCAATTGACCAGAAGGTAGGAACTGGACTCAAGATATGAGTTATCTTGGTGTGAGCTGTTCCTGAAAACTGGATGCAAAGATGGCGTGAGCTGTTTCCCCCTAAAGAAAAGTTAGGAACTGGACTCAAGATATGAATTATATTGGTGTGAGCTGCTCCTGGGCACTGGACTCAAGATATTAATTATCTTGGTGTGAGCTGTTCCCCAGATAAGTTATGATGTGTGACGCGTAAGAAAACCTTGAGGGGGACTGGACTCAATAAATGATTATCCTGGTGTGAGCTGTTACCCCATAGAGGACAGTATCGAGGTTAGAATTGCTCTACTAATATGCATTTTGGCCAAAAGATAAGTACGTATACCCCGGGGATAACGTAGACGAAGAATGACGATCTCACTTAAGGGCAGTGTTGACCTCTATAGCCAGCACAATAAGATGTTTTGATGCTATGAGTAAGTTTCTAATAAGTGAGAAAAGGAGTTTCCTTTAAAGAATACGAGCTTCAAGAGGCTGAGTAAAGTGTTTTTGAGAAAAGAAAGAAAGCTTTCAAATATGCACCTCCAGTTCATCTTTTATAAAAGGATTTCCTAGTATAGTCAAATGAAGTTTCAGATGTTGCCTTATTTGTTTCAATGTGCGTATTCTATGAAAATATATTCTTGACAAGTCTTTCTTACCTGTTTAGATGTTTTGAGAACTTTTAGAAAGAATTATAAGTGTTGAATTAGAGAGTACACAACTACAAGAGGGGGGGTGAATTGTGGTGTCCGATTTTCGCAAGTTGCTGACAAACAGTCTTAGACACTGTTCGCACAGGTTGTTTCTGAGATAAGCAGAAGCGAAAATCCAACAAAATTAAATGCGGAAATAATGGACACAGGATTTTTACGTGGAAAACACCTCTAGCCCAACTGAGGTTAAAAACCACGACCAACCTCCTGTAGGATTTGCACACTTCACTAAACGGGCTAAACACGTTACAATAGTAACACACCTTGTTACAACTTGTAACACACGTAACTTGTCTTCCCTAAGACGAGTTACCCCACGTCCAAAATCCCCTTGATTTGGACACACACTCTTCTCACTCTTGTGAAAGAAGAATATAAAGGAAAAACACCCTATTACAATGCTTCTTTAACTAAGCTAATATAGGGTACAATGAAGTCCTAGTATGCCAACTTTGAAAGCTCAATTAATTCACTCACAAGGCTCGGTTTTCTTTTCAAACGTTTTAGCTCATGAACTCAGATTTTTTTCTCTTTGAAAATCGATGTCTCCAAGATTGTAAGAAGCCGCCTTTTATAGTGCTTGGAAAACAATTCATCAAATTTTTGGAAACTAAAAAATCTGAAGAATATAGAATCCTTTACCCACAAGGGATGGAAAAACTATTTCTGAAATTTTTGGAAACTAAAATCCTAGAGAAAATAGAATCCTTTAGCTATAAGGGGTAAGGTGACATGAGCTGAAAAACACTTCCTGAACCGCGTGCACAAGGCGGCGTTCTTTAGCAGCTAGCCCATGTTTTTCTCAACTACCTTATCCACTTGTCAAAAATTGGATATTCTTTTTATCCAAAAAGATTTTGCAAATCCCTTAAGATTTTTGATAACCGTTTTTAGGGTAAGGAATAAGATACTCCATAGAAAAATCTTTCTTGCAAATCTTTGAAGAAGCTGCTCAAAATCCTAAAGATAAAATTCGTGCAAAGCAGTTTTTCGCAGCTTATTCGGGAAACACCCTGATCGCCCTGTTCCCAGGGTTGTTCTGAAGGGTGATCCGAAATATTTTCCGAAAAGCAAAACCGTTTCCAGTGAGTGGTAAATTAAAACTTTCTAATTGGCATATTAACAAGAGTCTAAAAATATAAAACCAAATCAGATCAAGACATCTTGTTGTAACCACTAGTCATCTTGTAGAACGACTTTGCTGCAAACACTTCACAGAATCTGTTTGTCATAGCTGCACTTATATCTCATGTTTCAAACACTTCACAAGATATGCTTCAAAACACCTTACAGAACCTGTTCCTCATGGTTGTTCTTACATCACTGACTTGAGTACCTGTTCTTTATAAACCATTAGTCAAGCAGTTTTAATATATTGAAGAACAGCAGTAAGACCCTGTTGGTAAAGCCTGTTTGGAACAACAACAACAACTACAACACTTGGATTTGTTATCATCAAAACCTTATACATTCTAACAAATTCCCCCTTTTTGATGATGACAAACTAAGTGACCATATTGACTTTCAAGGACAATTGAAGTGATTAGTGCCAATTATTTATAGGACCGACAATTCACATGAAGCAGTTAGTATCAAAAGAGTGTAAGAAATTTAACTCGTCCATGGTAAACTAAAACAATATTGGTCATCCTATCTTCCCCCTTTTGGCATCATTAAAAAGTAGGGGTGAACAGTCAAACAGAGGGTGTTTGCTATCACCACCACTTGGGTAATGGAGGAAAGGCAACAGGCGATACACTCAAGTGTGTTGGTACGGTAATGAGATTGGCCATCCTAGTCACACACAAGCAATTCACAACAGAAAGCAAGCAAGGCAAAGCCAATCAAAAAACAAGATAACCTATCATTCACCAAACGAATGCAACAGAAGGTACAAACGAGCAAGAGAAGTGAGAATTTTGCTGAGAGGGAAGAGAGAAGGGCGAGGATATCTTCATGGCGTTTTGCATTGAGAGCCTTTTCCTCGTCCAGGACAGCCTTTACAGCGTTAAGCTCAGTACTGAGGCGAGAGTTTTCTTCCAAAGCAGCCTCAAGCTTGGTTGAGGAACTGCCAGAAACAGGAGGACGGGGTGTTCTGGTCCCCTGTTCTGAGGCAGACCCTTCAATCAAAGCATACCCACACCCCATAAGGGTGTTACTCCCGATCTCATCAATGAACTGAGCACCCACCTTCTTCTGTAGTGTCACCCTAAAGTGCTCAAACACACTAGTCAGAAAGAAGCCGTATCCCAGGTCATGTTCCTTAGAGGTGTTTACAATTCTTGCAATATGTCGAATCAAGATGGCAGGAAGGTTAATTTGCACTTCCGTGTCCATCAGATCCATCAAATACTAATCCATGGCATCAGCAAGATTGCGACCCAGGCCTCTGGGGATGACATTCTTGATGATAAACCAAAATAGCAATTGATGGAGCGATGTCATGTCCCCTTTCTTCACAGACTTGGGTGTTTGCAGGCTTGGTTGCTGGCTAAATTTCTGGGCGAGTTCCAGCAGCCTGGCTGTCCCTATAATAGTCTTGTCTTCCCTCACATATATATCAAAGCCTGTGGAGGGAATCCCCAGAATGTCCCCCAACATCTTCGCATCAAAGCGAAGCTGCTTCCCATTAACAATACTTGTCACCACTCCTTCGGTGACAGTGTAGTTGACATAGAACTCTGCCAACTCATGCACAGAACACCCCAACTGGGTGTTTGTAAACAACTCATACCACCCCTGTGCATGCAGCTTGTGCAGAAACACCCCCAGTCCCTGTTCCTCAAAATATTTGACCTTTATAATTTTGCCCCTAACAACCCGTCTCTGAATCAATTGGGTCAGTTTGGCTGAGATTGCAGACAGGGTAGATTTCTTGGCTCGTTTAGGTTGGGGCTCAGTAGGAGGGTCTTGGGTGGAGGCATGTTTGAGGGAGGCTTTTCTCTTGGGAGTTTTGAGGGGTGATGGTTTTGGTATAGGAAGAGGCTTATCCTCTGAGGACTCTGAGAACACGGGCGTGCCCTGTTTGAAGGCAGTGTTCTCAGTGTCGCTATCTGATGAAGGCTCAGAGGAGGAATCAATCTCCTCAACAATAGGGGCTGACTGTTTGGCAGGACGAGGAGTGGAGTGAAAAGCTATTCGGGCTGATTTTCTTGTGGGTCTATTTATGGGTTTGGCCGAAGAGGGGATTTGTGGTTTTGGTTTGACAAGGGGTTCACTTTTTGAGGGCTCTTCAGTCTGGCCGCTTTTAGGCCTTGATGGTGGTCGTGTTCTTGGTACTCTAGCACGCCTAGCCACAATTTTGTACCTTTTGCATTTCTCACCGGTTTGTGTTACCGGTGTGGCTTGTGCAGGCTTAACAGGAGACTCCTCCATTTGACCACTACTTCCCCCTTCTTCTTTTGACAAATCCTCCCCTAGGTCATCCCTAAAAACTTCAGGCCCTGTTTCTGACCCTGTTTCCTGCTCAGGAAACAGCCCAAACGAATTGATGTCATCTAACCCATGGTCCAACAGAAAGAGTTCATCTAAAGCCCCAATTTCTCTTTCAGATGCCCCAATAAGTTCTTGGGGTTGACATGCGCCCGTTTCACCAACCAAAATCAATTCCCACCTAAATTTGTACGGGATGTCTTCCAATTTCAAATTCACTGTTCTAAGGTCGATACTTTTCAAAAACCCAAAAGGTTTATAGGCAATGGGTCGAGGAGGTTCAGTATTTTTACCTTCCATGAGGGCCGTCAGAAATTGTGTAGGTGCAAACAGGGCTGTGGCTGTTTGCAAGGCTGTGCCCTATGTCTGGTTGCCCTGGGTCAAGGTCGAGGAGCTCTCGAAGCTAATGGGGAACGCCATTTTTCAGAGAAAGGAGAGAGATTAGGGTTTCTTGAACAGAGTTTCAAAGCAAGAGAGTTTCGGTGGAGGTGAGAGATTGAGCAAGAGCTTTAAAGGGAGAGAGAGACGTGCGAAATCTTTAAAAGATTTTGCCCGTTTTTGCAACGGACTTTAGCATTTATTGCGCACGCCTCGGGAAGAGATTAGCAGTTTTCAATTTGTTGCACACATTTGACAAACAAGAGGCGTATCTGTTCCTGATGCTTGTTCTTGAGGTTACTTGCTCGGTAACATTGGACAATAAGGGCAATCTCATTAGACCTCAACGAGTGTCAGCAAGTTGCAAACCTCACATATGCTAAACATAGCACACAAGTTGATTGCAAACAAAAAATTTAACATGTTGTACCCGTCACTTTTAAATTTTGCAAACATGGAGAGAGAACAGGTTGGTCAGGTTGTTCTAATTAAGCCTAGTTCGAGTCTATTCCTTTCAAATTGTTCTCTACTCAATGCCTTTGTGAATATATCAGCAATTTGATTTTCAGTGGCACAAAAATTCATTGAGATCACTCCCTTTTCAACATTGTCTCTCAAGAAATGATGACGAATGTCAATATGTTTTGTTCTTTTGTGTTGACATGGATTTTTGGCAATGTTAATTGCACTTGTATTGTCACAATAAATAGGAATGCATCCTATGTCAACACAAAAGTCCTTGAGTTGTTGTCTTATCCATAATAACTGAGCACAACAAGATGCAGCTGCCACATACTCAGCTTCTGCTGTGGACAAGGCAACAGAGAGTTGTTTCTTAGTTACCCAAGATACCAAACAAGGTCCAAGAAAGTGAGCCATACCTGAGGTGCTTTTCCGATCAACCAAGAAACCTGCGTAATCAGCATCAGCATACCCAACAAGATCAAAGTTACAACCTTTAGGATACCATAAGGCTAGATCAGGTGTATGTCTTAAGTACCTAAAAATCTTTTTAACAGCCTTTAGATGAGTTTCTTTAGGGTTTGACTGAAAACGTGCACATAGACCAACACTAAAAATAATGTCAGGTCTACTAGCAGTTAGATATAAGAGTGACCCTATCATGCCCCTATAGGATTTCTCCTCAACTGAGGGACTACCATCATCCATTACCAACCTAGTTGAAGGAGAGATGGGAGTATCAATGGGCTTGGCTGACTCCATCCCAAAACGCTTAAGTAATTCCTTAATATACTTTTGTTGATGGATCATGGTGCCGTTTGAAGTTTGCTTGATTTGCAAGCCTAAAAAGAAATTAAGCTCACCCATCATGCTCATTTCAAACTCACTCCTCATCATTTTTGAAAATTCATTGCACAATTCATGATGAGTTGCACCAAATATGATGTCATCGACATATACTTGGACAATCAACAAATGTTCCCCCTTAGATTTTAGAAACAAGGTATTGTCTACCTTGCCTCTTGCAAAATTATTTTCCAATAAAAAGCTTGACAACCGCTCATACCAAGCTCTAGGAGCTTGTTTTAAACCATAAAGTGCCTTGTCAAGTTTGAAAACATGGTTAGGAAATTCATCACTTTCAAAACCGGGGGGTTGTTTGACATACACTTCCTCTTTAAGGTACCCATTTAGAAACGCACTTTTAACATCCATTTGATATAACTTGATCTCCATGTGGGCTGCAAAAGCTATCAAGATTCGAATGGCTTCCATCCTTGCAACAGGTGCGAAAGTCTCTTCATAATCAATTCCCTCTTCTTGGTTGTAGCCTTGAACCACCAGCCGGGCCTTGTTCCTAGTGACTGTTCCGCACTCATCTAGCTTGTTACGGAACACCCACTTGGTTCCAATGATTGTTCTATCCTCTGGCCGTGGCACAAGGTGCCATACCTTGTTTCTTTCGAACTGATGGAGTTCTTCTTGCATGGCTGTGACCCAATCTGAATCTGCAAGAGCTTCATTAATATTCTTAGGCTCAATTTTTGAGAGAAAAGCATAGAAAGCACAGAAATTTTTAAGCCTAGATCTAGTTTGAACTCCTGCATTAATATCAGACAAAATTTGATCAAGAGGATGTGAACTTTGGTATTTCCATGATCGTGGTGAAAGTGGGTTCACAGATATGCTCTCCATCCTAGCTGGAATACTTGGCGAAACAAGTTCAGGTCCTGTTCCCAAGCCTGTTTGGGAGCCTGTTCCTGAAATTATCTCAGAAGGGTTCGGCTGATGTTGTCCCGAACAGGGTTCCACCCTGTTTCCCCCTGTTTGATTCACACCCTGCCTACCTTCCTGGAGAACAGCTTCAGGCCTTGATCTCTCAGGTTGATCCTTACCTGGTTCATCTTGAAGCAGCATGTCTTTTTTAACAAGACCTAGTTCGAGGTCTTCCTCCTGTGCATCATTCTCACTTAGAGAGTTAGTTTCATCAAAAAGCACATGCACACTTTCTTCAACACATAAGGTTCTCTTATTAAACACTTTGTATGCCTTACTATGTGAGGAGTAACCGAGGAATATTGCCTCGTCACTCCTTGGATCAAATTTCCCTAAGGCATCCTTTCCATTATTATGCACAAAACATTTACACCCAAAAACTCTCAAATGCAAAATATTTGGTTTTCTTCCTTTGAGGATCTCATAAGGAGTTTTGTTAAGAACAGGTCTAATCATGCATCTATTTATAATGTAACATGATGTGTTTAAAGCTTCAGCCCAAAATTTTCTAGGAAGACCACTAACAACAAGCATTGTTCTAGTCATGTCCTCTAGAGTACGATTTTTGCGCTCTGCCACCCCGTTCTGTTGGAGTGTTCTTGGAGCTGAAAAATTGTGATCGACACCATGCTCATTACAATAGTCAATAAAGCTCGAATTTTCAAATTCTGTACCATGGTCAGACCTTATGCATACCAAAGAATGTCCTACCCTCTTTTCAGTCTTTTTAATAAAAGCAAGAAATTTTTTTAAAGTTTCATCTTTAGAAGCCAAAAACAAAGTCCAAGTGAAACGAGAGTAGTCATCCACTATCACAAGCACATACCTCTTGCCACCTCGGCTCATGATCCTCATTGGACCACATAGATCCATATGTATTAATTCAAGGGGTCGAGTAGTGCTTATACACTTTTTAGACTTAAATGAATTTTTGACTTGTTTGCCTTTGGCACATGCATCACATACCTTGTCATCATTGAATTTGATGGAAGGTAAGCCAACTACTAAATCTTTGGTTACAAGTTTGTTCAAAAGAGAGTGGCTTGCATGACCTAGTCTTTTGTGCCAAAGCATAACATCATCTTTTAAGGCACTCAAACAAGTCAAATTATTTTGGGGAAGAGTGGAAATACACACTTTATAAACATTTTTGTGTCGCTTCCCCCTTAACACAACATCTTCTGTGTTCATGTTTACAACCAAGCAACGTGTCGGGGAGAACACTACTAGGTTGTCTTTGTCACACAGTTGGGACACACTTAGCAAGTTGTATTTTAAACCATCCACAAAATAAACATTGTCAATTGAATGGGAGAGTGACTCACCTATCTTACCTATACCGACAATTGTTCCAGATTTGCCATTTCCAAATGCCACACTCCCTCCTTCTGATGCTGTAAGTGAGAGAAAATTAGATTTTTCACCAGTCATATGCCTCGAACACCCACTGTCAACATACCACAGCTGCCTGTTCCCTAGACTGTTTCCTGCACTGTTTGCTGGGTTGTTCTCTCTCACTTCAGCCTGCAAAACAAATCAAGGGTTAGTTTTGGGAACCCAGATCCACTTGGGTCCCATTCCTTTAGACGTGTAAATCTCATCTTTCCTAACCCACATTTGTTTTACATGCACTGAGTTCTTTTTAATGGCATACTTTCTTATAGGACAAGCATATCGATAATGCCCCGTTTTACCACAATGAAAACAAACAATATTTTCAGGTAATCCCACATATTTGTTATTCACTGGGTAGGTCATCTTAGGCACAAAACCTAGTCCTCTTCTATTTTGACTATGATGAGTGTTTAACCATTCCAACGCCCTTGAGGACCTGTTCCAGAGCTTGTTTGTGGCAAGGTCCGATTCTAAGTGTTTTATTTTTCCAAGCAAGTTTCTGTTTTCTTCCAGCAAAGACTCGACCTTACCTTTTAAGTCAAGAGATTCTTTTTCTAGCTCAGTCAGTTTAGTGGAACAAGTCTCTTCTTTCATGAGTAGAGTTTCTTTAAGCACATTGATGTTTTCATGCAAGGCAAGAGTCTCTTTGTCAACTTCAAGCTTTTCTAATTTAAGGGTTTCATTTTCAAGTTCTAAATCTCGAACATCCCCTTTTAATTCAGCACATATATCCATTATATTGTACACTAATTTCTCAAGAGTTGATTTATTTAGACCACGCACCTTGTTCTTGAGTTGAGTCAGACTATCCGTTGACCCATCATCTGAATCAGTGTCACTCCTTGCCATGAGTGCTACATTAGTTTCCCCAGCTTCAGATCCTTTCTCATCCTCACTTGAATCTCCCCAGGCCGCGAGCATAGCTTTTGAGAATCTTTTCGCTGAGCTGCTTACACCCTGTTTCCTCCCTTGTTTTCTGGGGTGTTCGGGTTCTTGTTCTTCCTTGTGCAGTGGGCAGTTTCTCACAATGTGGTCCAGCTTACCACACTTGAAACACCCAGTGAACTGTTCCCGAGGGGTGTTCCTGGCTTTGCCGAAGTCCTTCCTTTTGATGTTTTCTTTGACTTTCTTGAAGAACTTCTTAAATTTTTGAGTCATCATGGCAATCTCCTCCTCCTCAGAATCAGAATCATCTTCTAAGGCCTTTAGTGCAAGACCTCGTTCTCTCTTTGTCTCATCTTTCTGTTGAGAATATTTCCTAAGTTCATATGTTTGGAGGTTGCCAATCAGCTCATCTAGGGTGATCTTGTTCATGTCCTTAGCTTCTTGGATGGCCGTTACTTTCGCTTCCCAAGAATGAGGTAAAATTCTTAGGATCTTCCTTACCAATTCTTCAATGGTGAAGGATTTTTCCAAGGATTTCAACTCATTCGTTATGTGAGTGAAGCGAGTGTACAAGTCCATCACACTTTCCCGATCACCCATCTCGAACAGCTCATACTTTCTCATAAACAATTCAATCCGGGATTGCTTTACTTGATTGGTCCCTTCGTGAGCTACTTGCAAAGCATCCCAGATTTCTTTGGCCGACTCACATTCAGATATGCGAGTATATTCATCAGGACCTAGGCCAAAATATAGGAGTTTCTTGGCCTTGGCATTCTTCTCCATCATCTTGTAATCTTCAGCATTGAACTCCTTAGGCTCCTTGGGGATTGACTTTCCATCTTCAGTTGTTTTCTTAGGGATGAGTGGTCCATGCTTGATGAGCATCCACAACTCATAGTCCTCGGCTTGGATGTAATTTTTCATCCTATTCTTCCACCAACTATAGTGTTGGCCATTAAAGTATGGTGGACGAGTTATGGATTGACCTTCAAGCATGCCTTATGGAGTGCTCATCTTCAAGGATCTCTCAAAGGTGTTAGCTTTTCAAAGGAGAACCTGCTCTGATACCACTTGTTGAATTAGAGAGTACATAACCACAAGAGGGGGGTGAATTGTAGTGTCCGATTTTCGCAAGTTGCTGACAAACAGTCTTAGACCCTGTTCGCACAGGTTGTTTCTGAGATAAGCAGAAGCGAAAATCCAACAAAATTAAATGCGGAAATAATGGACACAAGATTTTTACGTGGAAAACACCTCTAGCCCAACAGAGGTTAAAAACCACGACCTACCTCCTGTAGGATTTGCACACTTCACTAAACGGGCTCAACACGTTACAATAGTAACACACCTTGTTACAACTTGTAACACACGTAACTTGTTTTCTCTAAGATGAGTTACCCCACGTCCAAAATCCCCTTGATTTGGACACACACTCTTCTCACTCTTGTGAAAGAAGAATATAAAGGAAAAACACCCTATTACAATGCTTCTTTAACTAAGCTAATATAGGGTACAATGAAGTCCTAGTATGCCAACTTTGAAAGCTCAATTAATTCACTCACAAGGCTCGGTTTTCTTTTCAAACGTTTTAGCTCATGAACTCAGATTTTTTTCTCTTTGAAAACCGATGTCTCCAAGATTGTAAGAAGCCGCCTTTTATAGTGCTTGGAAAACAATTCATCAAATTTTTGGAAACTAAAAAATCTGAAGAATATAGAATCCTTTACCCACAAGGGATGGAAAAACTATTTCTGAAATTTTTGGAAACTAAAATCCTAGAGAAAATAGAATCCTTTAGCTATAAGGGGTAAGGTGACATGAGCTGAAAAACACTTCCTGAACCGCGTGCATAAGGCGGTGTTCTTTAGCAGCTAGCCCATGTTTTTCTCAACTACCTTATCCACTTGCCAAAAATTGGATATTCTTTTTATCCAAAAAGATTTTGCAAATCTCTTAAGATTTTTGATAACCGTTTTTAGGGTAAGGAATAAGATACTCCATAGAAAAATCTTTCTTGCAAATCTTTGAAGAAGCTGCTCAAAATCCTAAAGATAAAATTCGTGCAAAGCAGTTTTTCGCAACTTATTCGGGAAACACCCTGATCGCCCTGTTCCCAGGGTTGTTCTGAAGGGTGATCCGAAATATTTTCCGAAAAGCAAAACCGTTTCTAGTGAGTGGTAAATTAAAACTTTCTAATTGGAATATTAACAAGAGTCTATAAATATAAAACCAAGATCAAGACATCTTGTTGTAACCACTAGTCATCTTGTAGAACGACTTTGCTGCAAACACTTCACAGAACCTGTTTGTCACAGCTGCACTTATATCTTATGTTTCAAACACTTCACAGGATATGCTTCAAAATACCTTACAGAGCCTGTTCCTCATGGTTGTTCTTACATCGCTGACTTGAGTACCTGTTCTTGATAAACCATTAGTCAAGCAGTTTTAATATATTGAAGAACAGCAGTAAGACCCTGTTGGTAAAGCCTGTTTGGAACAACAACAACAATTACAACACTTGGATTTGTTATCATCAAAACCTTATACATTCTAACAATAAGCTTTAAAGGAGTTGGCGTGGATTACAAACCTTTCTTGGTATTTATCGAGAGTCACTATGTTTTTAAAAGTATGTTTGAAAGCTTTATACTCAATCCTTGCTGCTTGTTTGATTATGTGCCTAGCTATTTGTTAGTAAGGAAGTTTGGCCGTTTAAGGCCTAGAAACGAATTGAGGGGTTAGAATGAAGTTTTAAGGAGAGTAATCTATCCTTGGGGACTATGATTGCCTAATATGATAGTAAAGCATAAATACGTGATATGTGACTATTATTAGTATTATTGCCTGTAATTGTTTTGATTTTAAGGAGTAGGGGAATTCTCACTGAGCATATAGTTGCTCACCCCACTACTTTTTCCCCCTTTTCCCCAAGCTTTTGTTATGACGGGTGGAAGCCAAGTTACTTATGCGAGCTGGAGTCTACGCCCTACTTGAAAAAGGGTCATGTGCGCCATATAGAAGTAGATTCATGTATTTAACGATGTGATGTAACGTATTCCTAGTTTGTAATTGTTGTAAACTAAGTTTTCCAGCTCACATAATACATATTGTTATGAGTCGCTCTGTATGGCTGTGTAAGCCAACAATCTGACTAGTTAGATGTCTTTATTCAAAATTAGCTGTGTTTTGGGATGTAAACCCCAGTGCTTCGGTTGTGTAGACCATTGAGTTGTACCTCTTTACTTTTCCTGTATTAAAGAATTATTCTATTTGGTGTACTCTGAACGGGTGGCTTGTTGAGTTATGAACTCCGGCGTGTGGCCGTTGAGCTTCTTTTAAATGTTATGCACTTCCGTTGATTTGCAGGGGATTATTGTAAGGCTTTTAGCCTGGAAACGATCAGTTTTCAGGAGAAACTCTGTCCGTTTCGTCCTAGGAATTAAGTAAGAAGTAAGAAAGCGTAACGCTCCTAACCCTAGGGGCTGGGGGTGTTACATTGAGCTATTATTAATAACTTTAGTAATTTTTACGAAAGTTTCGGAGGAGCGTTACTGAATTATATTATCGAGTACTACAGCGACTAAATTTTTCCGAACGACCAGTAAATCGAACCTTGGGACTGAACCTGCAATTATTGAATCAAATTTTAACATAATCGAACGGCGAGTAAACTGAGCCACGATTATATTTAGGATCTCGGTTTAGAATTAGATGCCGGGAATTCGATTAATAATACAATAGACTGGTGTTTTGTGGATTAATTGAATCAAAAAAAAGGGGGAAAGGGGGCAAAAGCAGTCAAGGCACGCGACCCCCCCAAATTCCATCTTCTTCATTCTGCTTCCCCTGCCTCACGACACCTCAACCAGAGAACCTCCACCTGCCTTCCCATCTCCTCTCCTCGCTACCATGCCGCACGCTTGACCAAACCGGACCCTAGTGACGCCCTTCAGGTGCCAGCGAACCACCTCACGCGTGGCTGGGCTAGAATCGGCCGCAGGCAGGGGCAAATCGACGCAAGCTCGGCCGAACACCTGTCCGTTTTCGGGCATGCAAGGTGAATTCGAGCCTCTTCTTCTTCTACAAATTCAATCCTCGCCCTAATTTCATCTTAACTATGCCTAAAATTCTCAGAAATTGCGAATTAGGTTTGTGGGTCGGGGTGGTCGTGTGTCACGCGAAGAACAGAGGAGACTCTGAGCTTTGGGTGTTCGAACTTATCTTCAATCTAGCCCCTTTCGCATGCTATAACTCAGATCCGAGGTGGGTAAATCCTTAATCCCTCCTATTTTATGGATTTCGAATAATAATTATACGAATCAGTTTACTGAATTGGTAGATTTGATTGTTGTTGTATGAATTCGATTGTGTGTGTGTACAAACCTTGAATTTCCCTAATTTGTGGCTTCCCTTAATATTAGTGCGAATTCGTATGTGATATTCAGATTTTGAGCCTCAAAAATGGGTGGTTTGAAAGAAAAAGAAGGTTTTATTGTTTTGGTGTCCATTTGAGCCTAGTTTTAAGAAGTTTGCAAATACTAACTGTTTCATTCGAACAAACTTGGGTTACCTAGTCTAGGGTTAATGCGTTTGAAAACCCACTACTTCATAAGTCGGCGTCAAGGTAAATTTTGGTCAAACTTGAGTCTTTATGAAGTTTCGAGTCAAGAGCTAGTAAAACCGTTACATTTCAAGAAGCATTTACATAGAAGATTTATGAAGTGATGTTTGCCTCATAAACGAGCCAAGTGCTTTAAGTTTTTGAGTGATAGCAAGTTTGGGAACCTTTTAAGCCTTTAGTTTATTTTTACACCCATCTTGAGTTTTAAAATGGAATTTTCAAACGAATCTAGCTTGCATTTATTGCTAACTAAGTATTTAAGTCTCAAATGTGTTTTGATTTCGAACTTAGTTTGAATTAAATGTTAACTAAGCACGTTATGTCTCAAACGAGTTTCGATATATGATTTAGTAAACGTATTACGTTTAAAAGAAGCTTTTTAGCTAAAAAGTAAAGTCGTTTTATGAGTTAGTAATCGTTTTACATTTATAAGAAGTTTTAAAGTTGAAAACGAAGTCGTTTTACGATTTAGCAACCTTATACATTTGTATGTAGCTTCTAAATTGAAAAAGAAATTGTTTTACGATTCAGTAAACTTAATACGTCTGTACAAAGCGTCTAAGTTGAAAACAAAGTCGTTTTATGGTTTACCAACCCTATTACATTTATACGAAGCATTTTAAGTTGGAAACTAAATCGTTTTACGATTTAGTAAACATTTTACGTTTATAAAAAAGTCTTTAAGTTATTTATTAAGCCGATTTACGTGTTAACAGATCTTATTTCGTTTATAAGAAGCTTGTAAGTTTAAAACGAAGTTGTTTTACAAACTAACAAACGTATTACGTTATTAAGAAGCGTTTAAATTGAAAACTAAGTCGTTTTACGATTTAGCAAACTAATTACGTTTATACGAAACATTTAAGTTAGAAACTAAGTCGTTTTATGAATTAGTAAATGCATTTTACAAAGTTAGTTTACATGTTAGCAAATTTATTACGATTATGAAAAGCTTTCAAGCTATTCATGAAGCCGATTTATGAGTTAGCAAACTTGGCTTGTATAATGTTCATCTTTTTGCATTTGAAAGATTGAAATGAGCGTAAAAAGGGCAACTGAAGGTGATTATTTACGAATCCTAGCTTTGGAGTACATGCTGGTTAACTACCCAAGTTTTGAATCATGAGTTAGTAGACTCACCATGATTTTTAAGAGGCTTTTCTTGTTGTTTGCCTAAAAGCTAAAGTTGCAAGAGGATTATGTTTTTATGTTATGAGTTCAAAGTATATGTATATATATGTGAACAAGTTTAAGCATGATTGTTTATTAAGTATGTATGTGTATGAATGTTATAAGTTCCTAAGACATATATGTGAGTAAGTATAAGTATGTTTGTGTTCGAATAATTATGTTTATGTTTATGTTTATGTATACATGGAGGAGCTACTCTAGAAACTTTAAGCTTAAATCTGATACCCAGGGATGGTGGCTTCATTCCCGCCTGATATCACATAAGTTACGTTATGATAAATTCAGGGATGGTGGTTTGATTCCCGCCTGAAGTCCAAGTATGAAAATTATACCTCAGCATAGTATGATGTCCGTCTGGATAGGCATATGTTGCCGCTCGAGTTTGGCCAACTCGGGATGGCAATAATAAAGTACCTCTAAGAGTCTAGTCTCCTAATATACGTGATTAAGATACTACGTGAGATTTCAGTAAGCAGTACTTATGTATAAAACCTCTTTTATACTATGTTTTTGGGTTTTCGTAAATCTATTACGGTAAGTTGTTGTATTAGGGTTTCTTCTGAAGTTTAAGCCTTTTAGTATGACTACTCTCTCTCTTATATTATGGCTTAAGTATGATGTGTTATGTGAAAGCTCCCCAAATAAAACGAATTACAAAAGTCTTTCACAAGTTATTATGTATTTTGAGTATGTTTGGGAGCGAGAGTTTACTCACTGAGCGGTGGTTGCTCATTCCCATTACCTTTCCCCTTTTTCCCAGATCCACAGGTATGTGACTGATGCGTGGGAGCGCCCAGAGTGGATTTGCTTGGACTGTATTATTGTGTTTATGATATCGTTATGTAATGTCGATTTTGATTGTAAGGTTATGTAATTAATTATCTTTTTGTAAGGTTTATGAACGTTAGAAAGGCTCTGTGTTGATTATATTTAGTTTTGATGATAACAACTCCAAGTGTAAAAATTTGTCCAAGTAATGTTGCTCCGAACACGATCTCCAAACAGGCCTAACTGGTGTTTGTGATCTTTATTGTATTAACTGGTTTGCTACATGTGAGAACAAGTCTTCTAGACAGGTTTTACTTGGTGATTCCATATTAAGTCAAGAACACCATCTCGACAGTTGATTGTAAAGCGTGTTCCTGAACTCTAGCAATGCAAAGAACAACCCCAGCAAACAAGGTGGCCTTGGTGTTCACAGCAGCTCTACAAATCTCGGACAAGATGACTGGTTCAAAACAAGAAGTCTTGGGTATATAGGTTTTATTTAATTAGACTCTTGTTAATATGCCAATATTGAAAACATCATTTTAAACACCTCTTGAATCGGTATTTGCGCTAAAGTACTTCAGAACACCAGTTGCGAACAACCCTGCAAACAGGGTGCCTAGGGTGTTTCTGAACTGCAGTGGCCATACCCGATTATTTTTGAAAATTCATTTTGGTTGGCCAAGATCTCCAGAATACTTTCTTTGAATTTCAAAATTGCTATTTTTCTGGAGAGGATAGTTCTTGAAAATATTATGGAGATTTGCGAAAATAGGTTTGGGAGATTTGCCAAATCAAAAGATTCCTATGACTATATTTTCGGATTTGGTAAAAGCTGAAAATCTCTTTAAACCTCTTCACGGCTATGGGAAGATAAGGGTTATCTTTTAAGATAACAAAATCCCTTATATTTTGGGATAAATTCATCATTAGCCGTTGGAGAATATATTTTGTTTGTAAATCATTTTCCATACTTAGCTGATTCTTTGGTTTTTGACCGTTGGACCTTGTGTTTAAAAACCGCAGCTTTTCTCTCCTATAGAGAAGCCAAGAAGCAGATAAAAAAAACTCAGACTGAAAAAGAGAAGCAACACAGCTTTCTGAAAAATCTGGAAAAAATCAGGAAACTCGGTTTTCACATTAAAATTCTTGAGCTTCATTCTGAAAAGCAAAACCGTGACAAGCTGTGTTTGATTTGAGTTTTCAAACCATTGGCATAATAGGATCTTCATTGTACCTTACATCTGCTTAGTGAGAAGCACCCCCTGTAAGGTGTTTGTAACCCTGATCTTGGATCAGAAAAGTGAGTGAGTGTGTCCTAGTCGTGTGGACTTAGACGTGTCTAATCTTGCGAAGGTTGGACGTGGTGTAACCTGTCTTTGGGAAGAAGGTTACGTGGTTGCAAGTTGTAACAAGGTGTGTTACATTTGTAACGTGTGAAGCCCGTTAGTGAAAGTGGTTAAATCCTACACGAGGTAGGTCGTGGTTTTTCACACCTCAGTTGGGCTAGAGGTGTTTTCCACGTAAAAATTGTGTGTGCTTTATTTTTCGCATTTATCCTGGTGATTTTCGCATCTGCAATATTTGAGAACACCCCGTGCAAACAAGCTATCAGGGTGTTTGTCATTTGAGAACAACCTCTGTGAGGGTGTTTGTTATTTACAACGCGAAAATCAGACACCACAATTCACCCCCCTCTTGTGGTTGTATACTCACGAACTCAACAAGTGGTATCAGAGCAGGTTCTCTTACAAAAGGTTAACACCTTGAGAGATTCTGAAGATGAGTACCCCACAAGGAATTCTTGAAGGGCAATCCATTACTCGTCCACCCTATTTCAACGGCCAACATTATAGTTGGTGGAAGAATAGGATGGAGAACTATATTCAGGCAGAAGATTATGAATTATGGATGCTCATCAAGAACGGGCCCCTTGTTCCCACCAAGGTGCTTGAAGATGGTAAGAAGGTTCCCAAGGAATCCATAGAGTTTGATGCCGAGGACTACAAGAAAATGGAGAAAAATGCCAAGGCCAAAAAGCTTCTATATTTTGGCCTAGGACCCGATGAATACACTCGCATCTCTGAGTGTGAATCAGCCCAAGCTATCTGGAATGCTCTGCAAGTTGCTTATGAAGGTACGAGTCAAGTTAAACAATCTAGAATTGAGCTACTTATGCGACAATATGAGTTGTTTGATATGGGTGATCATGAAACTGTGATGGACATGTATACACGGTTCACCCACATCACGAACGAGTTAAAATCCCTGGGAAGATCTTTCACCACTGAAGAGTTGGTGAGGAAAATCCTCAGAATTTTACCTCGCACGTGGGAGGCCAAAGTAACAGCCATCCAAGAGGCTAAAGACATGAACCAGATCACCCTCGACGAGTTGATTGGTAATCTCCAGACCTATGAACTCCGAAAGAACTCACAGCAAAGAGAGGAGCAAAAGAAGGATCGTGGGCTTTCCTTGAAAGCACATGAGGACACTGACTCTGACCTTGAAGATGAAGAAATGGCCCTAATGTCCAGAAAATTCAAGAAATTCTTAAAAAAGGTTAAGGAAAACAACAAAAGAAAAGACTTCAGCAAGTCCAGAAACACCTCCAAAGAACAGCTCACAGGGTGTTTCAAGTGCGGCAAATCAGATCACTTAGTCAAAAATTGCCCTCTGCTTTGAGAAGATCAGACGCCCGAACACCCTCGAAAACAGGTTCGAAAACACCTTGTAAACAATCTGGGCAAGCGATTCTCGAAAGCTATGCTGGCTGCTTGGGGAGATTCCTCTGAGGATGAAGGAGAATCTGAAGCTGAAGAAGGGGTCGTAGCACTTATGGCACAAAGTGATTCAGATTCAGATGATGAATCAACAATCAGCCTCTCAGATCTCAAGAGCAAGGTACATGGTCTTAACAAAGCTACTTTAGAAGAACTTCTATATAATTTGATAGACACTTGTGCTGATCTAAAAAGAGAAGTTCGTGACCTAGAACTTGAAAATGAAATTCTTAAAAATGAAAACCTCGGTTTACATGAGAATATTAACTTGCTCAAAGAAAACCTCTTTATAAAAGAAGGAGATTATTCTCGAATGGAGGAAAAACTCTTTGAGGTAGAAGGAATGGTTGAGTCCTTGCTCAGGGAGAACAAAGGTTTGCATGCTGATATAGAAAAACTGGAAAACGAGCTCACCACAACCAAGCGCTGGAACGAGTCCTCACAAGCCCTTGATTGGTTAAACACTCACCACAGTCGAAACAAAAAGGGACTTGGGTATAAGCCTAAACGAACAGTCTACCCAATTCACAGAAAGTATGTGGGATTACCTGAAAACATTGTTTGCTTTCATTGTGGCAAAACGGGTCATTATAGATACACTTGCCCTTTAAGAAAACATGCCAATGAAAAGAATGAAAGGTATGTGAAACAAATCTGGATTAGAAAAGATGAGCTTTATATGTCTAAAAGAATGGGACCCAAGTGGATCTGGGTTCCTAAAACTAACCCGTGATTTGTTTTGCAGGCTGAAGTGAGAGAGAACAACCTTACGAACAACCCCACTAACACCCTTAGAAACAGGCAGTTGTGATTTGTTGATAGTGGGTGTTCACGGCACATGACTGGTGAAAGATCAAACTTTCTCTCACTTACAGCTCTGAATGGTGGGAGTGTAGCATTTGGAAACGGCAAGTCTGGGACAATTGTCGGTATAGGTAATATTGGTAAAACTCTCTCCCACTCAATTGATAATGTGCACTTAGTTGATGGGTTAAAGCACAATTTGCTAAGTGTGTCCCAACTGTGTGACAAGAACAACCTAGTACTGTTTTCAAAAACACGTTGCTTGGTTGTGAATGACGACACAGGAGATGTTGTGTTGAGGGGGAAGCGATGTCAAAATGTTTATAAAGTTTGTATTTCCACTCTTCCCCAAAATAATCTGACTTGTTTAAATGCATTAAATGATGATATAATGCTATGGCACAAGAGACTAGGTCATGCAAGCTTATCCTTGTTAAACAAACTTGTTTCAAAAGACCTAGTTATTGGACTACCTTCCATCAAATTTAATGATGACAAGGTATGTGAAGCTTGTGCAAAAGGCAAACAAGTCAGATCTTCTTTTAAATCGAAAAAATGTGTAAGCACTACTCGACCTCTAGAATTATTACACATTGATTTGTGTGGTCCCATGAGGGTAACCAGTAGAGGTGGAAAAAAGTATGTGCTTGTTGTAGTGGATGATTACTCTCGATTTACTTGGACCTTGTTTTTGGCATCCAAAGATGAAACCTTTGAGAATTTTATTGCCTTTCTCAAAAAGGTTGAAAAGAGAGTAGGACACTCTTTAATTAGCTTGAGATCTGATCATGGAACTGAGTTTGAAAATGCAAGTTTTATTAACTATTGTAATGAACATGGTGTTGATCATAACTTCTCAGCCCCAAGAACACCCCAACAAAATGGGGTGGTTGAGCGCAAAAATCGAACCCTGGAAGACATGACCAGAACAATGCTTATAGCTAGTGGTCTTCCTAGGTATTTCTGGGCAGAAGCATTGAACACCTCATGTTACATTATAAATAGATGCATGATCAGACCCATTTTGAGCAAAACTCCTTATGAACTTTTCAAGGGCAGAAAACCTAATATTACGCACCTGAGGACATTTGGTTGTAGGTGTTTTGTGCATAATAATGGGAAGGATGTCTTAGGAAAATTTGACCCTAGGAGTGATGAGGCAATATTCCTTGGCTATTCTTCTCACAGCAAGGCATACAAAGTCTTTAACAAAAGAACCTTGTGTGTTGAGGAAAGTGTGCATGTGCTTTTTAATGAATCTAACGTGTTGAGTGAGAATGATGCACAGGAAGATGAACTTGAATTAGGTCTTGTTCGAAAAGAAGTGTTGCTCCAAGATAAATGAGGTAAGAACACCATGGAGAAAACAACTCCTGAAGGTGTTCCTCAGAACAGCAGGTAAGGTGAACACCAAACAGGGGAAAACACCGCTGAACCCTGTTCGGAACCGTGTTCTTCAGGAATAGACTTACAAACATATGCAGAAACAGGCTCGGGAGATGATCGTAAGCATTATGTTACGACTAGAGTAGAGCATGGGTCTATGGATCCTCTTACTCCACGACCATGGAAGCACCATAGTTCGCACCCTCTTGATCAAATCTTGTTAGATATTAATACTGGAGTGCAAACTAGATCTAAACTAAAGAATTTTTGTGCTTTCTATGCTTTTCTTTCTAACATTGAGCCAAAAAGTGTGAATGAAGCTCTTGCAGATTCAGATTGGATCACGGCTATGCAAGAAGAGCTTCATCAATTTGAGAGAAACAAAGTATGGCACCTTGTACCTAAACCTGCAGAGAGAACAATCATTGGAACCAAGTGGGTGTTCCGAAACAAACTGGATGAGTCAGGAACAGCCACTAGGAACAAGGCACGGCTGGTTGTACAAGGATACAATCAAGAAGAAGGGATCGACTATGAAGAAACCTTTGCACCAGTTGCTGGAATTGAGGCTATTCGAATCTTAATAGCCTTTGCAGCTCATATGGAAATCAATATCAAATGGATGTTAAAAGTGCATTCCTAAACGGATACCTTAAAGAAGAGGTGTATGTCAAACAACCCCCTGGTTTTGAAAATGGTGATTTTCCAAATCATGTTTTTAAACTTGACAAGGCACTTTATGGTTTAAAACAAGCTCCAAGAGCTTGGTATGAACGGTTGTCAAGTTTTTTACTTGAAAATGATTTTAGAAGAGGCAAGGTAGACAATACCTTGTTTCTAAAATCTAAGGGGGAACATTTTTTGATTGTCCAAATATATGTTGATGACATTATATTTGGTGCAACTCATCATGATTTATGTAATGAATTTTCAAATATGATGAGGAGTGAGTTTGAGATGAGCATGATGGGTGAGCTTAATTTTTTCTTAGGCTTACAAATCAAGCAAACTCCAAATGGCACCATGATCCATCAGCAAAAGTATATCAAGGAGTTACTTAAGCGTTTTGGGATGGAGTCAGCCAAACCCATAGACACTCCTATTTCTCCTTCAACCAAGTTGGTTATGGATGATGGGAGTCCCTCAGTTGAGGAGAAACTCTATAGGGGTATGATTGGGTCACTCTTATACCTAACCGCTAGTAGACCTAATATTGTTTTTAGTGTTGGTTTATGTGCCCGTTTTCAGTCTAACCCTAAGGAAACTCATCTTAAGGCTATTAAACAGATACTAAGGTATTTGAAACATACACCCAATTTAGCTTTATGGTATCCTAAAGGTTGCAATTTTGATCTTGTTGGATATGCTGACGCTGACTATGCTGGATTCCTAGTTGATAGAAAGAGTACCTCAGGTATGGCTCACTTTCTTGGACCTTGTTTGGTATCTTGGGCTACCAAGAAGCAACATTCAGTTGCCATGTCCACAGCAGAAGCTGAATATGTTATAGCAGCTTCATGTTGTGCTCAACTGTTGTGGATAAGGCAACAGCTTAAGGACTTTTGTGTTGACATTGGATGCATTCCTATTTTTTGTGATAACACAAGTGCAATTAACATTGCCAAAAATCCATGTCAACATAAAAGAACAAAGCATATTGACATTCGACATCATTTCTTGAGAGATAATGTTGAAAAGGGTTTAATCTCTATGAATTTTTGCTCAACGAAAAATCAAATTGCTGATATATTCACTAAGGCACTCACTAGAGATCATTTTGAAAGAAATAGACTAGAACTAGGGTTGGTGAGAACACCCTGAGATACCTGTTTCCAGAACATGAACTGGGTTTGGTAAGATCAACCTTTACACCGTGTTCTCTCCCCCTGTTTGCAAATTTTATTAATAACGGATGTGATTGCATACACCCGAATTGCGTGCATTTTTTTCTCTTATCTACTTAGTACAGCATAAGGGGATGTACTGGAGCCGTCTTAATGCCATTCAGTCGAATCAGATCAGACGGCAAAGAACAGGCATAATACAGAGAACAGGTACGCCCCTTGGTTGCTCGGTGTGTTTTCTTTCCTTCCCAAGGCACAAGATGTTAATGCTCCTACCCGTTGCAAATCAAGAAATCTTCTCAAAGATTCGGCTGCTCTCTTTCTCTCTCTCTCTTTATATGCCCTGCTCTCAGTACTATCGTTCATCTCGCCCTCAAGCAAAAACCGAACATCCTGCAAACACCTTAAACCCTAATCTCTGTCTTCTAGCAACAATGGCTTCCAACAACTCTTCTCAATCAAAAGCCCTCGTTCTTGCAGCCTCAATCCCTGCTCCCCCTCGCCCAATTCTTTACAAGCCTTTCAAGTTCCTGAATCGCTTGTCCCTAAAATCAGTGGGAATGGGGATGGATGATATTCCCTTTGAATGTGGAAGGGAATTGGTGTTCCTCGTAGGGGCAATTGCTTGTCCCATTTTAGTTGAGTCAGAGGGAACAAAGTCGGGGTCTCAAGAACAATTCTTGGAAACCCCTGAAGGGTTTAATTTTGAGCCCTGTTCTTCTGGGTTGTTCTCTGACACCGCGACAGAAACAGGGGCTGCCTCTGTCGAAGGTGTGTTTGTGGAGGATCTGCATGTCGACTTCCAAGGGAACTCGAATGAGTCGTCAGAGGAGAGTCTAGAGAAGAATTCTCTCCCTGCGGCTAAAATCTCCACTCCAGACTTTCAAACTGGAGAGAAAAGGAAGAGGGTGAAAATCGTGGCTAGGCGTAGCAGAACGCCAAGAACAAGGCCACAACCAAGGTCTCAACCCTCTCAAACTCCCTCTTCTCTTCAATCCTCTAAGCCCACTCGAAAATCTGCAAGGCTAGCGTTTCAATCCTCTCATCGTCCCTCCAAACCCTCTGCTCCTATCATCGAGGAGATTTCTTCTTCTTCTGAAGGGTTCTCGAGTTCTGACTCTGAGAACACCACCTTCAAACAGGGGACACCGGTGTTTTCCGAGTCCTCTGAAGAACAATCTCCTCCAAAACCAACCAATAAACCTGCTGTGAAGCCCTCTCCTGCCAAAACACCCCTCAAGCGAAAGCCCAGAACAGCCCCCCTACCAGAAACTACCACCTCTGTTCCTGTCCTTAAACGCCCAAAGCAGTTCACTCCCTCTCCTATGTCTGACAAACATGCGCAGTTGCTGAAGCGCAATGTCGTAAGGGGGAAGGTAGTGAATGTAAGCTTTTTCGAGGATCAGGGTCTGGGGGTGTTCTTGAACAAGCTTCGAGCCCAAGGCCGGCTTGAGTTGTTTGCAAACACCCAGCAAGGGTGTTCTGTGCCTGAGTTGGCTGAGTTCTATGCCAACTGCTCTGTCACAAATGGGGTGGTGACAAGTGCTGTCAATGAGTGCCATTTCTCCTTTGATGCAGCCACCCTTGGTGACATTCTGGGCATCCATTCTCGTGGATTTGCTGTGTATGTGAGGGAAGACAAAACTGCCCTGGAAACAGCCAGGCTCTTAGAGGTGTCCAAACGCCTTAGTCAAAAACAGGGCCTGAGAACACCCCTCTCGGTTAAGAAGGGTGAAATGACCTCCCTGCACCAACTACTGTTTATGTTCACCATCAAGAACATAATACCGCGAGGTCAAGGGCGAAACTCAGCAGATGCCTTCGATCAATGTCTGGTGGACCTACTGGATCGGGAGGAACCAGTAAACCTCCCTGCAATCATGATTCGCCACATAGAGCGAATTGCAAACACCACCCGGGCACATGATCTTGGCTATGGGTTTCTGTTGACAAGGGTGCTTGAGCACTTTGGGATAGTGCTCACACGAAGAGTGGCGGCCCAAATCATTGATGAGATTGGGATTGACACTCTGCTAGGGTGTGGCTATGAGGTTGGCGAAGGGTCAGTCTCCAAACAGGGTCGTCGACCACCTCGACCACCTGTTTCTGTGCAACCTTCCGTCAAGGTTGAGGCTGTTCTTGAGGACAATGCTCGCCTCAAGGATGAGCTCTCAGCTGTTAAGGCTGCTCTTGCTGAGGAACGAGCTCTCTCGGCCAAACGCCATGAAGATTTGCTTGCACTTCTCTCCACTCTTGCCCCTAGCATCCCTCCTCTGCAAACGAAACCACCCCCTGCTCCCTGATTCTCTAGGCTGTTCTCTTGTTTCCTCTCATCTCAGTTTTTTGGCATTGTAATGTTTTTAATGCAATATCCCTTTATTAATGCTACTTGCACCTTATGCTCTATATTGCTTTTCTTGCATTACTCCTGTTGCTTATGCTTTTTAATGATGCCAAAAAGGGGAATAAGACCATATGGACAGATATGACCTAGCACCTAGAGGATCCCAGATATGCACCTAGAGGATCCCAGATATGACCTAGCACCTAGAGATCCCTATCAGCAGATCCCTATCAGCATTAAACGTTGTTAAGCGCGTTTAAATTTTGTCAATATGGTCACTTGGTTTGTCATCATCAAAAAGGGGGAATTTGTTGATTATATTTAGTTTTGATGATAACAAATCCAAGTGTAAAAATTTGTCCAAGTAATGTTGCTCCGAACACGATCTCCAAATAGGCCTAACTGGTGTTTGTGATCTTTATTGTATTAACTGGTTTGCTACATGTGAGAACAAGTCTTCTAGACAGGTTTTACTTGGTGATTCCATATTAAGTCAAGAATACCATCTCGACAGTTGATTGTAAAGCGTGTTCCTGAACTCTAGCAATACAAAGAACAATTTCAGCAAACAAGGTGGCCTTGGTGTTCACAGCAGCTCTACAAATCTCGGACAAGATGACTGGTTCAAAACAAGAAGTCTTGGGTATATAGGTTTTATTTAATTAGACTCTTGT
Source organism: Carnegiea gigantea (assembly GCA_029747015.1). NCBI lineage: Eukaryota > Viridiplantae > Streptophyta > Magnoliopsida > Caryophyllales > Cactaceae > Carnegiea > Carnegiea gigantea. Next base: position 987,525 of record JAKOGI010000088.1, on the reverse strand, counting down.
TAATATGCCAATATTGAAAACATCATTTTAAACACCTCTTGAATCGGTATTTGCGCTAAAGTACTTCAGAACACCAGTTGCGAACAACCCTGCAAACAGGGTGCCTAGGGTGTTTCTGAACTGCAGTGGCCATACCCGATTATTTTTGAAAATTCATTTTGGTTGGCCAAGATCTCCAGAATACTTTCTTTGAATTTCAAAATTGCTATTTTTCTGGAGAGGATAGTTCTTGAAAATATTATGGAGATTTGCGAAAATAGGTTTGGGAGATTTGCCAAATCAAAAGATTCCTATGACTATATTTTCGGATTTGGTAAAAGTTGAAAATCTCTTTAAACCTCTTCACGGCTATGGGAAGATAAGGGTTATCTTTTAAGATAACAAAATCCCTTATATTTTGGGATAAATTCATCATTAGCCGTTGGAGAATATATTTTGTTTGCAAATCATTTTCCATACTTAGCTGATTCTTTGGTTTTTGACCGTTGGACCTTGTGTTTAAAAACCGCAGCTTTTCTCTCCCATAGAGAAGCCAAGAAGCAGATAGAAAAAACTCAGACTGAAAAAGAGAAGCAACACAGCTTTCTGAAAAATCTGGAAAAAATCAGGAAACTCGGTTTTCACATTAAAATTCTTGAGCTTCATTCTGAAAAGCAAAACCGTGACAAGCTGTGTTTGATTTGAGTTTTCAAACCATTGGCATAATAGGATCTTCATTGTACCTTACATCTGCTTAGTGAGAAGCACCCCCTGTAAGGTGTTTGTAACCCTGATCTTGGATCAGAAAAGTGAGTGAGTGTGTCCTAGTCGTGTGGACTTGGACGTGTCTAATCTTGCGAAGGTTGGACGTGGTGTAACCTGTCTTTGGGAAGAAGGTTACGTGGTTGCAAGTTGTAACAAGGTGTGTTACATTTGTAACGTGTGAAGCCCGTTAGTGAAAGTGGTTAAATCCTACACGAGGTAGGTCGTGGTTTTTTACACCTCAGTTGGGCTAGAGGTGTTTTTCACGTAAAAATTGTGTGTGCTTTATTTTCCGCATTTATCCTGGTGATTTTCGCATCTGTAATATTTGAGAACACCCCGTGCAAATAAGCTATCAGGGTGTTTGTCATTTGAGAACAACCTCTGTGAGGGTGTTTGTTATTTACAACGCGAAAATCAGACACCGCAATTCACTCCCCTCTTGTGGTTGTATACTCATAAACTCAACACTCTGCATACTCCGCGCGTGTCGCCCGTAGAGCTGTGGACTCCGGCGTGTAGCCGTTGAGTTTTTGGTATTCTTTTATACTTTTATGCAATTTAGGGAGGCTCGCCGAAATCTGCCCTACCTGTGCCCGAATTTTGGCTCAGTCACGCGTAGGAGGCTCGCCGGCACCTGGGTTGGTCGGGTTGGGGCTCGATTTGGCAGGTCGTGGATGAAGGTAAAAATTCGAACACCCTTGCCTCTGTAAATTAAATCCTTGCTTCAATCTCCTTCAAATTGAGTTAACCGTGCTTAATTTTCACAAAAATCATGAGTTAGGGTTTTGGGTCTGAGTTGATCGAACCTTGCGCGGAGAATAGAGGGATTTTATGGGTGTGTGGAGTTTGATTCTAACTTCAATCCAGCCAATTCGCGTGCATATAGCTTGGATTTGAGGTGGGTTTTCTCCTCTCCTAAATTACTATTAATTTCTAACTGTTTTCGACAATCATGTTAGATTAGGCAGTTTTACTGAGTTTGGGGGTTAAATATTGATGTTTGGGGCAGAATTGAGAAATTTAGCTTTCAAATTGGGCAAGTTTGATGTTGGATAACTGTTGCATGTCATTGATTAGGCGAGCGGATCCATAAATTGATATGCTTGACGATTAGGCCCGAAAGGAAATGGAGAGAAGGCGGGTAGGGCACTGTCTGTGTCTGGGCATTTGGGCTGGTCTTGAGGAAAGCAGAGCAGGCCCATAGAGAGAGCAGGGGAGGAGGGAGGCACTCAGGTTGGGCCTTCAGTTCGGGCCTTCAGTTCAAGGGGGTGGGGTCCAGCTTTCTTCTCTTCCTTTTTCCTCCTTTGACTTAATTTTTTCAATTCCTACAAAATAAACAAAACAACTTTAAAATCCTAGTTTAATTATTTATTTTGTGCAATTATTAAATAATAAAATGGTATAAAATATTATAATTTCTGGTTTAACAGTAAGGACTAAGACTAATTTATGTAATGGATAGTGAGCTTCAACTATCAACCTGGATTTCATTTGAGTCTAAAAGATGAATTTGCTATGAATTTCCTTTCTCTTAAGATAAAAATAGTTGGGATGGATATGAAAAAAATGAGGATACCCACTAAGAATATTTTGGAAGATAATCTACGAATTAGATGATACTATAGATCCAAAAACTAAGATAACAATGATAGAGGGAGAAAAATTTGAAAGTACTATCACTATAAAAACAATCCAGTGGACTAAATCCAATCCGCAGGAGAAAAAGATTCATCATTCATGGATATTTAGCTTTGCCAACCCTACAAAAATCAATTAGAAAAATGTGATAAGAATACATTAGAGTGGTAAAACTACCATAAAATCCCAATTATTAAGGAGCATGAGTGTAAGATTAGAATGGAGAGAAGGATCTTCATTAGCTAAAGAAGAGTTTAATGACGATGACAAATTAGCATAACCAATGAAATGAGCAGAATGAGTTTTGAACCCATAATACGCAGCGTAGATCGAAGTATGAGCCTACATAGAAAAGTCATTGGATATAAAAACAAAAATTATTAATGAGCCAATCTATGAAGATGAATTAGTTAAGAACATGGCTATGGAGATATGCTGTGAAGCTGCCAATACAAATCTGTTGAGTTATTATATTTAGTTTTGATGATAACAAATCCAAGTGTAAAAATTTGTCCTAGTAATGTTGCTCCAAACACGGTCTCCAAACAGGCCTAACTGGTGTTTGTGTTCTTTATTATACTAACTGGTTTGCTACATGTGAGAACAAGTCTTCAAAACAGGTTTTACTTGGTGATTCTATATTAAGTCAAGAACACCATCTCGACAGTTGATTGTAAGGCATGTTCCTGAACTCTAGCAATGGAAAGAACAACCCCAGCAAACAAGGTGGCCTTGGTGTTCACAGCAGCACCATAAATCTTGGACAAGATGACATTCAAAACAAGAAGTCTCGGGTATATAGGTTTTATTTATTTAGACTCTTGTTAATATGCCAATATTGAAAACATCATTTTAAACACCTCTTGAATCGGTATTTGCGCTAAGTGCTTCAGAACACCAGTTGCGAACAACCCTGCGAACAGGGTGCCTAGGGTGTTTCTGAACTGCAGTAGCCACACCCGGTTATCTTTGAAAATTTATTTTAGTTGGCTAAGATCTCCAGATTACTTTCCTTGAATTTCAAAACTGCTATTTCTCTGGAAAGGATATTTCTTGAAAATATTATGGGAGATTTTCGAAAATAAGTTTTGGGAGATTTGCCAAAACTTAAAGATTTCCTTTGACCATATTTTCGGATATGGTAAAGTTTCAAAAGCTGAAAATTTCTGGTTGCTTTTTTGAATCCACCTCACGGTTATGGGAAGATAAGGGTTATCTTTTAAGATATCAAATCCCTTATATTTTGGCAAAATTTTATCACTTGCTGTAGGAGAACATTTCCTGATTGAAAATCGTTTTCTATACTTAGCTGATTCTGTGGCTTGTGACCGTTGGTTTTTGTGTGTTTAAAAACCTCAGCTTTTTCTCTTCCAGTAGACACACAACACACGAGAAAAGAGCAGATAGAAAACTCAGGTTGAATTTGCTTAAACACAGCTTTTTGAAAAATTCAGGAAAAATCAGAAAACACGGTCTACACTCAAAGATTCTTGAGCTTCATTCTGAAAAGCAAACCGTGACAAGCTGTGTTTGATTTTGAGTTTTCAAACCATTGGCATAATAGGATCTTCATTGTACCTTACATCTGCTTAGTAAGAAGCACCCCCTGTAAGGTGTTTGTAACCCTGATCTTGAATCAGAAAAGTGAGTGAGTGTGTCCTAGTCGTGTGGACTTGGACGTGTCTAATCTTGCGAAGGTTGGACGTGGTGTAACCTGTCTTTGGGAAGAAGGTTACGTGGTTGCAAGTTGTAACAAGGTGTGTTACATTTGTAACGTGTGAAGCCCGTTAGTGAAAGTGGTTAAATCCTACACGAGGTAGGTCGTGGTTTTTCACACCTCAGTTGGGCTAGAGGTGTTTTCCACGTAAAAATTGTGTGTGCTTTATTTTCCGCATTTATCTTGGTGATTTTCGCATCTGCAATAATTGAGAACACCCCGTGCAAACAAGCTATCAGGGTGTTTGTCATTTGAGAACAACCTCTACTAGGGTGTTTGTTATTTACAACGCGAAAATCAGACACCACAATTCACCCCCCTCTTGTGGTTGTATACTCACGAACTCAACAAGTGGTATCAGAGCGGGTTCTCTTACAAAAGGTTAACACCTTGAGAGATTCTGAAGATGAGTACCCCACAAGGAATTCTTGAAGGGCAATCCATTACTCGTCCACCCTATTTCAACGGCCAACATTATAGTTGGTGGAAGAATAGGATGGAGAACTATATTCAGGCAGAAGATTATGAATTATGGATGCTCATCAAGAACGGGCCCCTTGTTCCCACCAAGGTGCTTGAAGATGGTAAGAAGGTTCCCAAGGAATCCATAGAGTTTGATGCCGAGGACTACAAGAAAATGGAGAAAAATGCCAAGGCCAAAAAGCTTCTATATTTTGGCCTAGGACCCGATGAATACACTCGCATCTCTGAGTGTGAATCAGCCCAAGCTATCTGGAATGCTCTGCAAGTTGCTCATGAAGGTACGAGTCAAGTTAAACAATCTAGAATTGAGCTACTTATGCGACAATATGAGTTGTTTGATATGGGTGATCATGAAACTGTGATGGACATGTATACACAGTTCACCCACATCACGAACGAGTTAAAATCCCTAGGAAGATCTTTCACCACTGAAGAGTTGGCGAAGAAAATCCTCAGAATTTTACCTCGCACGTGGGAGGCCAAAGTAACAGCCATCCAAGAGGCTAAAGAGATGAACAAGATCACCCTCGACGAGTTGATTGGTAATCTCCAGACCTATGAACTCCGAAAGAACTCACAGCAAAGAGAGGAGCAAAAGAAGGATCGTGGGCTTGCCTTGAAAGCACATGAGGACACTGACTCTGACCTTGAAGATGAAGAAATGGCCCTAATGTCCAGAAAATTCAAGAAATTCTTCAAAAAGGTCAAGGAAAACAACAAAAGAAAAGACTTCAGCAAGTCCAGAAACACCTCCAAAGAACAGCTCACAGGGTGTTTCAAGTGCGGCAAACCAGATCACTTAGTCAAGAATTGCCCTCTGCTTCGAGAAGATCAGACGCCCGAACACCCTCGAAAACAGGGTCGAAAACACCCTGTAAACAATTTGGGCAAGCGATTCTCGAAAGCTATGCTGGCTGCTTGGGGAGATTCCTCTGAGGATGAAGGAGAATCTGAAGCTGAAGAAGGAGTCGTAGCACTTATGGCACAAAGTGATTCAGATTCAGATGATGAATCAACAATCAGCTTCTCAGATCTCAAGAACAAGGTACATGGTCTTAACAAAGCCACTTTAGAAGAACTTCTATATAATTTGATAGACACATGTGCTGATCTAAAAAGAGAAGTTCGTGACCTAGAGCTTGAAAATGAAATTCTTAAAAATGAAAAACTCGGTTTACATGAAAATGTTAATATACTCAAAGAAAACCTCTTCATAAAAGAAGGAGATTACTCTCGAATAGAGGAAAAACTCTTTGAGGTGGAAGGAATGGTTGAGTCCCTGCTCAAAGAGAACAAGGGTTTGCATGCTAATAAAGAAAAACTGGAAACCGAGCTTAGCACAAACAAACGCTGGAACAAATCTTCACAGGCCCTTGCTTGGTTAAACACTCACCACAGTCGAAACAAAAAGGGACTTGGGTATAAGCCTAAACGAACAGTTTACCCAATTCATAGAAAGTATGTGGGATTACCTGAAAACATTGTTTGCTTTCATTGTGGTAAAACTGGTCACTATCGATATTCTTGTCCTTTAAGAAAACATGCCAATGAAAAGAATGAAAGGTATGTGAAACAAATCTGGATTAGAAAAGATGAGCTTTACATGTCTAAAGGAATGGGACCCAAGTGGATCTGGGTTCCCAAAACTAAGCCGTGATTTGTTTTGCAGGCTGAAGTAAGAGAGAACAATGCCACAAACAACCCAGCAAACAGGGTAAGAAACACCTTGTCAAACAGATCAGAAAACAACCTTGAAAACAGGCAGCTGTGGTATGTTGATAGTGGGTGTTCGCGGCACATGACTGGAGAAAGATCAAATTTTCTCTCACTTACAGCTTTGAATGGTGGGAGTGTAGCATTTGGAAACGGCAAGTCTGGGACAATTGTCGGTATAGGTAATATTGGTAAAACTCTCTCCCATTCAATTGACAATATGCACTTGGTTGATGGTTTAAACCACAATTTGCTAAGTGTGTCCCAACTGTGTGACAAGAACAACCTAGTGGTGTTCTCATGAACACGTTGCTTGGTTGTGAATGACGACACAGGAGATGTTGTGTTGAGGGGGAAGCGATGTCAAAATGTTTATAAAGTCTGTATTTCCACTCTTCCCCAAAATAATCTGACTTGTTTAAATGCATTAAATGATGATATAATGCTATGGCACAAGAGACTAGGTCATGCAAGCCTATCTTTGTTAAACAAACTTGTTTCCAAAGATTTGGTTGTTGGACTACCTTCGATCAAGTTTAATGATGACAAGGTATGTGAAGCTTGTGCAAAAGGCAAACAAGTCAGATCTTCTTTTAAATCGAAAAAATGTGTAAGCACTACTCGACCTCTACAATTATTACACATTGATTTGTGTGGTCCCATGAGGGCAACCAATAGAGGTGGGAAAAAGTATGTGGTTGTTGTAGTGGATGATTACTCTTGATTTACTTGGACCTTATTTTTGGCATCCAAAGATGAAACCTTTGAGAATTTTATTGCCTTTCTCAAAAAGGTTGAAAAGAGAGTAGGACACTCTTTAATTAGCTTGAGATCTGATCATGGAACTGAGTTTGAAAATGCAAGTTTTATAAACTATTGTAATGAACATGGTGTTGATCATAACTTCTCAGCTCCAAGAACACCCCAACAAAATGGGGTGGTTGAGTGCAAAAATCGCACCCTGGAAGACATGACCAGAACAATGCTTATTGCTAGTGGTCTTCCTAGGTATTTTTGGGCAGAAGCATTGAACACCTCATGTTACATTATAAATAGATGCATGATCAGACCCATGTTGAATAAAACTCCTTATGAACTTTTCAAAGGCAGAAAACCCAATATTACGCACCTAAGGACATTTGGTTGTAGGTGTTTTGTGCATAATAATGGGAAGGATGCCTTAGGAAAGTTTGACCCTAGGAGTGATGAGGCAATATTCCTTGGCTATTCTTCTCACAGCAAGGCATACAAAGTCTTTAACAAAAGAACCTTGTGTGTTGAGGAAAGTGTGCATGTGCTTTTTAATGAATCTAACATGTTGAGTGAGAATGATGCACAGGAAGATGAACTTGAATTAGGTCTTGTTCGAAAAGAAGTGTTGCCCCAAGATAAACGAGGTAAGAACACCATGGAGAAAACAAGTCCTGAAGGTGTTCCTCAGAACAGCAGGCAAGGTGAACACCAAACAAGGGAAAACACCGCTGAACCTTGTTCGAAACCGTGTTCTTCAAGAATGGACTTACAAACATGTGCAGAAACAGGCTCGGGAGATGATCGTAAGCATTATGTTACGACTAGAGTAGAGCATGGGTCTGTGGAGCCTCTTACCCCACGACCATGGAAGCACCATAGTTCGTACCCTCTTGATCAAATCTTGTCAGATATTAATACTGGAGTGCAAACTAGATCTAAACTAAAGAATTTTTGTGCTTTCTATGCTTTTCTTTCTAACATTGAGCCAAAAAGTGTGAATGAAGCTCTTGCAGATTCAGATTGGATCACGGCTATGCAAGAAGAGCTTCATCAATTTGAGAGAAACAAATATGGCACCTTGTACCTAAACCTGCAGAGAGAACAATCATTGGAACCAAGTGGGTGTTCCGAAACAAACTGGATGAGTCAGGAACAGTCACTAGGAACAAGGCACGGCTGGTTGTACAAGGATACAATCAAGAAGAAGGGATCGACTATGAAGAAACCTTTGCACCAGTTGCTAGAATTGAGGCTATTCGAATCTTAATAGCCTTTGCAGCTCATATGGAAATCAAGCTATATCAAATGGATGTTAAAAGTGCATTCCTAAACGGATACTTTAAAGAAGAGGTGTATGTCAAACAACCCCCTGGTTTTGAAAATGGTGATTTTCCAAATCATGTTTTTAAACTTGACAAGGCACTTTATGGTTTGAAACAAGCTCCAAGAGCTTCGTATGAACGGTTGTCAAGTTTTTTACTTGAAAATGATTTTAGAAGAGGCAAGGCAGACAATACCTTGTTTCTAAAATCTAAGGGGGAACATTTTTTGATTGTCCAAATATATGTTGATGACATTATATTTGGTGCAACTCATCATGATTTATGCAATGAATTTTCAAATATGATGAGGAGTGAGTTTGAGATGAGCATGATGGGTGAGCTTAATTTTTTCTTAGGCTTACAAATCAAGCAAACTCCAAACGGCACCATGATCCATCAGCAAAAGTATATCAAGGAGTTACTTAAGCGTTTTGGGATGGAGTCAGCCAAACCCATAGACACTCCTATTTCTCCTTCAACCAAGTTGGTTATGGATGATGGGAGTCCCTCAGTTGAGGAGAAACTCTATAAGGGTATGATTGGGTCACTCTTATACCTAACCGCTAGTAGACCTGATATTGTTTTTAGTGTTGGTTTATGTGTCCGTTTTCAAGCTAACCCTAAGGAAACTCATCTTAAGGCTGTTAAACGGATACTAAGGTATTTGAAACATACACCCAATTTAGCTTTATGGTATCCTAAAGGTTGCAATTTTGATCTTGTTGGATATGCTGACGCTGACTATGCTGGATTCCTAGTTGATAGAAAGAGTACCTCAGGTATGGCTCACTTTCTTGGACCTTGTTTGGTATCTTGGGCTACCAAGAAGCAACATTCAGTTGCCATGTCCACAGCAGAAGCTGAATATGTTGCAGCAGCTTCATGTTGTGCTCAACTGTTGTGGATAAGGCAACAGCTTAAGGACTTTTGTGTTGACATTGGATGCATTCCTATTTTTTGTGATAACACAAGTGCAATTAATATTGCCAAAAATCCATGTCAACATAAAAGAACAAAGCATATTGACATTCGACATCATTTCTTGAGAGATAATGTTGAAAAGGGTTTAATCTCTATGAATTTTTGCTCAACGGAAAATCAAATTGCTGATATATTCACTAAGGCACTAGCTAGAGACCAATTTGAGAGAAACAGACTGGAATTGGGGTTAGTGAAAACACCCTGAGAACACCTGTTCTCAGAGTTAGATCAAGCTGACAAAACACCCTATAATACCTGTTCTATCCACTTGTTTGCAATTATTGCTATCAAAACAGTGGTCTATGCTTAACAAATATGTGTAGTCTTGTGTGCTATTATGATTATTCATGAAGACTGCTGCCTTGGGAGATGGAGAAAGAGTATTCATGACAGACCTTGGAATGAGAGAAGCATGTTCAAGAACAGATGGCTCGAACAGGTATGCCTTAATTGTCATTAATGTATGCTGCCTGCTTAAATTCTAGGTGTTTCCTAGGTGGCCCTTCATAACGGGTAGGGAGTTTAAAAACCCCCTTTGCGTGTGTCTGTTTTCCCCGTCTTCTCTCTCTCTCTCTCTCTCTCTCTCTCTCTCCTCTGTTCTTGCTTTCAAACCCTAGCAAAACCCTCTAAACCCTAATCTCTCTCCTCTAGCAAACAATGGCTTCCAACAACACCTCTCACTCAAAAGCCCTCGTTCTTGCTTCCTCAATCCCTGCTCCTTCTTGCCCAATCTCGTACAAGCCTTTCAAATTCCTGAAAAGCTTGTCCCTAAAATCAGTGGGAATGGGGATGGATGATATTCCCTTTGAATGTCGAAGGGAATTGGTGTTCTTCGTAGGGGCAATTGCTTGTCCCATTTCAGTTGAGTCAGAGGGAACAAATTCGGGGTCTCAAGAACTATTCTTGGAAACCCCTGAAGGGTTTAATTTTGAGCCCTGTTCTTCTGGGTTGTTCTCTGACACCGCGACAGAAATAGGGGCTGCCTCTGTCGAAGGTGTGTTTGTGGAGGATCTGCATGTCGACTTCCAAGGGAAGTCGAATGAGTCGTCAGAGGAGAGTCTAGAGAAGAATTCTCTCCCTGAGGCTGAAATCTCCCCTCCAGTCTTTCAAACTGGAGAGAAACGAAAGAGGGTGACAATCGTGGCTAGGCGTAGCAAAACGCCAAGAATAAGGCCACAACCAAGGTCTCAACCCTCTCAAACTCCTCAATCCTCTAAGCCCTCTCGAAAATCTGCAAGGCTAGCGTTTCAATCCTCTCATCGTCCCTCCAAACCCTCTGCTCCTATCATCGAGGAGATTTCTTCTTCTTCTGAAGGGTTCTCGAGTTCTGACTCTGAGAACACCACCTTCAAACAGGGGACACCGGTGTTTTTCGAGTCCTCTGAAGAACAATCTCCTCCAAAACCAACCAATAAACCTGCTGTGAAGCCCTCTCCTGCCAAAACACCCCTCAAGCGAAAGCCCAGAACAGCCCCCCTACCAGAAACTACCACCTCTGTTCCTGTCCTTAAACGCCCAAAGCAGTTCACTCCCTCTCCTATGTCTGACAAACATGCGCAGTTGCTGAAGCGCAATGTCGTCAGGGGGAAGGTAGTGAATGTAAGCTTTTTCGAGGAACAGGGTCTGGGGGTGTTCTTGACCAAGCTTCGAGCCCAAGGCTGGCTTGAGTTGTTTGCAAACACCCAGCAAGGGTGTTCTGTGCCCGAGTTGGCTGAATTCTATGCCAACTGCTCTGTCACAAATGGGGTAGTGACAAGTGCTGTCAATGAGTGTCATTTCTCCTTTGATGAAGCCACCCTAAGTGATATTCTGGGCATCCCCTCTCGTGGATTTGCTGTGTATGTGAGGGAAGACAAAACTGCCCTGGAAACAGCCAGGCTCTTAGAGGTGTCCAAACGCCTTAGTCAAAAACAGGGCCTGAGAACACCCCTTTCGGTTAAGAAGGGTGAAATGACCTCCCTACACCAACTACTGTTTATGTTCACTATCAAGAACATAATACCGCGAGGTCAAGGGCGAAACTCAGCAGATGCCTTCGATCAATGTCTGGTGGACCTACTGGATCGGGAGGAACCAGTAAACCTCCCTGCAATCATGATTCGCCATATAGAGCGAATTGCGAACACCACCCGGGCACATGATCTTGGCTATGGGTTTCTGTTGACAAGGGTGCTTGAGCACTTTGGGATAGTGCTCACACGAAGAGTGGCGGCCCAAATCATTGATGAGATTGGGATTGACACTCTCCTAGGGTGTGGCTATGAGGTTGGCGAAGGGTCAGTTTCCAAACAGGGACGTCGACTACCTCGACCACCTGTTTCTGGCAACCTTCCATCAAGGTTGGGGCTGTTCTTGAGGACAATGCTCGCCTCAAGGATGAGCTCTCAGCTGTCAAGGCTGCTCTTGCTGAGGAACGAGCTCTCTCGGCCAAACGCCATGAAGATCTCCTTGCACTTCTCTCCACTCTTGCCCCCAGCATTCCTCCTCTGCAAATGAAACCACCCCCTGCTCCCTGATTGTATAGGCTGCTCTCTAGTCTCCTCCTTTCTTAATTTCGTTTTTGGCATTGTATTTTTTTAATGCAATATCTCATTATTAATGCTTCTTGCCCCTTCTGCTACATACTTCTTTTCTTGCATTCATAATGTTGTTTATGCTTTTTAATGATGCCAAAAGGGGGAAGAAGAGTGTAACCCTCCTATTGACGAATGAACCTAGCATTTGACGAATGAACCTAGCATTGACTTAAGTGGACCTTGACTTACGTGGATCCCTATCAGCATCCAATTTTTTTTGTCAAGATGGTTACTTGGTTTGTCATCATCAAAAAGGGGGAATTTGTTGAGTTATTATATTTAGTTTTGATGATAACAAATCCAAGTGTAAAAATTTGTCCTAGTAATGTTGCTCCAAACACGGTCTCCAAACAGGCCTAACTGGTGTTTGTGTTCTTTATTATACTAACTGGTTTGCTACATGTGAGAACAAGTCTTCAAAACAGGTTTTACTTGGTGATTCTATATTAAGTCAAGAACACCATCTCGACAGTTGATTGTAAGGCATGTTCCTGAACTCTAGCAATGGAAAGAACAACCCCAGCAAACAAGGTGGCCTTGGTGTTCACAGCAGCACCATAAATCTTGGACAAGATGACATTCAAAACAAGAAGTCTCGGGTATATAGGTTTTATTTATTTAGACTCTTGTTAATATGCCAATATTGAAAACATCATTTTAAACACCTCTTGAATCGGTATTTGCGCTAAGTGCTTCAGAACACCAGTTGCGAACAACCCTGCGAACAGGGTACCTAGGGTGTTTCTGAACTGCAGTAGCCACACCCGGTTATCTTTGAAAATTTATTTTAGTTGGCTAAGATCTCCAGATTACTTTCCTTGAATTTCAAAACTCTATTTCTCTGGAAAGGATATTTCTTGAAAATATTATGGGAGATTTTCAAAAATAAGTTTTGGGAGATTTGCCAAAACTTAAAGATTTCCTTTGACCATATTTTCGGATATGGTAAAGTTTCAAAAGCTGAAAATTTCTGGTTGCTTTTTTGAATCCACCTCACGGTTATGGGAAGATAAGGGTTATCTTTTAAGATATCAAATCCCTTATATTTTGGCAAAATTTTATCACTAGCCGTAGGAGAACATTTCCTGATTGAAAATTGTTTTCTATACTTAGCTGATTCTGTGGCTTATGACCGTTGGTTTTTGTGTGTTTAAAAACCTCAGCTTTTTCTCTTCCAGTAGACACACAACACATGAGAAAAGAGCAGATAGAAAACTCAGGTTGAATTTGCTAAAACACAGCTTTTTGAAAAATTCAGGAAAAATCAGAAAATACGGTCTACACTCAAAGATTCTTGAGCTTCATTCTGAAAAGCAAACCGTGACAAGCTGTGTTTGATTTTGAGTTTTCAAACCATTGGCATAATAGGATCTTCATTGTACCTTACATCTGCTTAGTAAGAAGCACCCCCTGTAAGGTGTTTGTAACCCTGATCTTGAATCAGAAAAGTGAGTGAGTGTGTCCTAGTCGTGTGGACTTGGACGTGTCTAATCTTGCGAAGGTTGGACGTGGTGTAACCTGTCTTTGGGAAGAAGGTTACGTGGTTGCAAGTTGTAACAAGGTGTGTTACATTTGTAACATGTGAAGCCCGTTAGTGAAAGTGGTTAAATCCTACACGAGGTAGGTCGTGGTTTTTCACACCTCAGTTGGGCTAGAGGTGTTTTCCACGTAAAAATTGTGTGTGCTTTATTTTCCGCATTTATCTTGGTGATTTTCGCATCTGCAATAATTGAGAACACCCCGTGCAAACAAGCTATCAGGGTGTTTGTCATTTGAGAACAACCTCTACTAGGGTGTTTGTTATTTACAACACAAAAATCAGACACCACAATTCACCCCCCTCTTGTGGTTGTATACTCACGAACTCAACAAAATCCTAATAGCATATTTATCCCAATAAGGGTATGGTTAGAGGGATATAATAAATATGAATTATGTGCCTATATAGATAATTGTTATTTTGCATGCTTTGAAAAAAAAAGCATTATTTCCAGAATTTGTATGGAAAAAAGCAAAGAATCCTTTACAAGTAAGGATAGCTGATAATAGCATTATGAACCATAACAAGGCAATAGAAGGATTATCCATAGATATAGGAGGAGTCCAAACACATTATACCAATTCTATGGGCTACTGATCATGATATGATTATTGGAAATAATTTTTATAGATTATATTCTTAATGCACACAAACCATAAACCAAATAATATTTATAATTATTGGTCACTCAGATCCTATTGAGAAATTAAGCAAGGCTTACACTCGTTAGAAAATTGAGTTTACATGTAGCCAGCGTGGTAAGAAGGTAATGTCTGCACAACGTGAGATAGCACTGGCAATCTCATTACTTCAGTGATCTATTAAAGAGTAAATTATTGAACAATAAGAGCAATTATGTAAAGAATTCTATTCTGATAATCCACTAAAATTTTAGGATAAAGATAAGACATTTGCAAAAATTACTTTTTTATATCCCAATACTATTATTCGAGTCAAGCAATGGTGTATACACACCAAGATATCCAGGAAATTGATAAATAAATCAAAGAAATTCCACACAAAGGATTAATCAGGAATAGCAAGAATCCTCACACCAGTCCTGCTTTCATGGTAAGAAATCATAATGAAGAAAAAAAAAAGGAAAAGTAAGGATGGTGATCAATGACAAAAAGCTTAACAATAATACTATCTTTGATTTTTATTATATTCCTAACAAAACAATCCTTTTTAATAGAATTCAAGGAGCCTTTTGGTTCTTGACAATGGATTACAAACGCTGATACTGGCAGATAAAAATGGATGAAGAAAGCATTCTTTTAACTATGCTTACTGTCCCTCAAGGGCATTATGAGTGGATAGTAATATCATTTGACCTAAAGAATGCACCTCAAATATTCCAAAGAAAAATGGATAACATCTTCAAGGACCTTAATCACTGTTGTTTAGTTTACATTGGTGATATCCTCGTCTTTTCTAAAACTATAGAATAGCACAAAGATGATGCCTTAGCTGTCACCCAGAGATGCATTGATAATGTATTATACTTGGTCAGAACAAGCGCATTTATGTTAAACAAGAGATTGAGCTTTGAGGTCTATAAATAAAAGTTGAACAAATCATTCTACAAAGGCATATTCTAGAAAAAAAAAATAAAAAATTTCCCTAAAAAAATTGGAAATAGGAAGCAGTTAGAAAGGTTTCATGGATGCTATACCTATGCTTCAGATTTCATTAAAGATTTATCCAAACTGAAAAAGCGGTTGCAGTAAAAACTCAAGAAAGAAGTAAGTTGGACATGTATCCTACTGATATAAAGATTGTTCAAAATTTTATAAAGACGTGTACAAATCTTCCTATTCTTAATTTGCCTAATGAAGAAGATTATTTAATTCTTAAGATAGATGTTAGCAATGAGCAGTGGTGTACCGTACTCAAAATCAAAGAAGGAGAAAAGCTCTGCAAATTTTGCAGTGAAAGTTTTAATAAGGTAGAATGCAACTATCCAACGATGAAAAAAGAAATTCTTGCAGTCACAAGGGTAAGTGAAAATTTCTTAATCTTTTTAGTTCCAAAACCTTTTCTTAATCAAACTGATTGCAAAGGATTACTTGGTTTTGGGAAAAACAATTTATTAAATATGCAAGCGTAAGGGCGACTTTTGCATTGGAAATTATGGCTTAACCAGTTTTCATTCTCTATTGAACATGTATATGGATCGAAGAATTCTTTGGCAAATGGTTTAACTCGTGAGCTTGCCAATAGTGGTCATCAACGTAGAACTCTTGTAGGAAAAGGAAGAAATCCAAAATGAAATGCCATTACTACTAGAACGGGTTTCTCCTTCTAGTAAAGTTCTTATAGATACTTTGGAATTTCATCCAAAAAGTAGATCATGTTTTGGTCTACTATCTTCAGCCTACCTAATAGCCTAAGATTTTCCCTTCTACAATTACAAATTAATCACTTAAAGTGTCCTTATGATATATAAGGAAATAAGTTCTAATGTTTAAGAAAAATGATTTAATGAGTGGTATGCAGCCTGTATTGACTATTATCATAATTATTCTTATGATATTCAGGAATGATGAAGTACTACCATCTATTTCCCGATATGTATGGAGTTGGCGGTGTTAGTTTTTCGGCAAATTCAGTTCCTCTAAATGACCCAGTCAGGAGAGCCTGGGAATATGGAATGGTAGTCTATCTTATGGAAATCCAGATCCGAAGGACCCATTTTTCTCAAGACTAATTAAATTTCAACAGTGCATGTTCAAAAGGATCTATTGGATTCTCACATCTCTTGATGGTCCAACAAAAATTTCATACATTATGTAATAGCCCAACCCTAAAATTATTTAATTATATTTATTTATTTAATTACCTCATGTTCATGATCTTTTTCTCATAATTATTTATCGCATTATTCACCCCGATAGGGAAAGTTTTATTTGGGCCCTTACGTGGGAATTCGAATTTCATTTGTTTATTTAATTGATTAACGAAAACTTTGGAACAATTAATAGTAGGCCCTAACAAGTTTAATCTAAGTAATTTATTTTATTTTCCGCAACATTACAAAAATTTAATTTTAAGTTTCGTTAAAACGTCATCATTACGAATCGTTTTATTTCCGAATCTAACTTATTTTGGTCGTTCTGAAGCCCAACAAGTTTGCTTATTAATCTAACAAATTACCATGGTT
This sequence comes from Carnegiea gigantea, assembly GCA_029747015.1. Lineage (NCBI taxonomy): Eukaryota > Viridiplantae > Streptophyta > Magnoliopsida > Caryophyllales > Cactaceae > Carnegiea > Carnegiea gigantea. The sequence goes on along the minus strand of JAKOGI010000088.1, from coordinate 970,895 downwards.
AAACTTAACCATGGTTAGCTCAAAAAGTGGCTTTACTAGATAAAAACTCAGCTAAGAGAGAGTTAGATTAGTCAACAAAACATAACTCAATCTAGAGCTTCACTTTCTCTCTCCTCTCTCTCTTCCCTCACGACAGCAGCATAGTAGCAGCTTTTGGGTTGTTTCCTGCCAGCTTTTTGGCCAGCCTTTGTGATTTTTAACCCCTCCCAACATCCTAGTACCTCAAGCTACCATCCTCCATCATCAAAGCGACTAAACAACACCTCCGTCTCTACTTATCTTCAATCAAAGTGAGTAATCTTGAAACTTGATCTCGTTGGTTTTGCTTTTTATTTGAGTTTTGATTCTTGTTTTGATATTTTTGAACTTTGATGATGATGTTTTGATAAGAAATAAGAGTTGTTTTGATGTTGATCATGGTGGAGTTGAGGTTGGATCATGCTAGGGTTAGGATTAATTCTTAATCATGCAAGCTTCATGTTAAAGTGTTGGATTTTTATTGTTTTATCTTTGATTTGGTCATCTTCTAACTTATTAGTGTTTTTTACGATGTTTTTGGTGATTTCAAATGAGTTGGAGTGACTCTAAGTTGGCCATAAACTCGGGTTTTGGCTAGTAAAGTATGGTTTGGATTAAACTAGCTTTAAGCTTGGTTTATGTGCATATTAGATTGAAAAATGATCTTTATTGGATATGATTACGAAGTGCATTTGAGTGTGGTGATTTTGAATGACGATGGGATAGACCAAAGCTTATTCATATGCATTTACGGAATGGTTTAGGTTGAGAATTTGTGTAAAAAAGAGAGGGAAAAGCCAAAACAATGAGGGCTGGAAATTTCGAAATAACAGGATAGAGTTTATGATTAAACTGGTAATGATTAACCCATTGGAAAATTATTATTTTTGGTGGGTAGATAGTTCAGTGTGTTAGCTTTCAAATTCCTTTTGAATTGCCTTAATCCGAAGTCTATGGAAAAAGTTATAGTCATTTTACCAAAACTGCGCAGAATGGACCAAAATTAATATGCTTGTGTTCTAGCCTCATTTTGGGAATTCTATTGTGGGAACCAAGCTTGGTGTTCTAAATAAAATATTTTTGGGACTTTCTAAGTTTTCTATATTAGGGTTTTGAGTCTCAATCAGAGGTCAGATGATTAAGGTATGAGTTATTCTTTCTAAACCACTATTATGCTTTTACTTTTCTTCTGCTAAATTATTAGATATGAAATAAATATGTTTGCTAACCGTATGTTCCTACAACAATAATTTTGTACAGAATCAGGGCCTAAGCTATAATTCCTTCCACTTTTGTGCATAATATTATTTAGTGAGCTTACATTTAAAAATTCCAAGTATGTTCATTGTCAGATGTACACCCATCTTCAGATCGTAACAGTTACCAGGGGTTCACTATAAGATAATAACTGACAAGGCAGTTTCATATTTATCTCATTCCCTCTTTTTAATTAAAAATAAATTACAATATAGGCCCAACCAATTTTCCATGAACGTTTAACAATATAGGAATGCATGTATTGAGCTCCGGCTCACAGCTCGAAATGTTTTTATGTTTTGTTTTAGGAATGTGTTAAGTGAATCACCCTGAGGCGCGCAGGATGGCTGAAGATGATAAGTGAGCCGGGAAGTCTATATGAAATGGTGGTGTATCATCGTTGAGATGTTTATAACACTGTAATGTGGTATATTTTGGTGTTGAGACTGTATATTGTATCAGAATTCTATATTTTGGTGTAATCCTTGAGATGTTTGAATGATTTTGATGTTGGAGCAATTTCTATATTTATCTAGATGATTTAATGGGTTGTGATGGTGTGAATGCCTTTGATGGTAAACATTAATTATTATGGACAAACTTATCATGTATAAGCAAAGCCTTATCCTTGTTGGACAGCGGTAACGCCTAATTATTTGTGTTATCATTTCTAATTGGGGAAATTAATGAAAGAAATGCAAACAGTGATTTATGTACATTTGGGGCGTTACAGATTTGGCATCAGAGTCAGGTTGAGATTTTTCTTTATGGAATGTAGAGTTTAGAAATAAAAGGGTGAGAATGATTGGTAATGAGGGTCATTGTATACTGCTAGAGTGATATTAGAAGTGCAGTAATGATATTAGAAATGCAGGTTGCTTACATTTTCATGTTCCTTAATTATGGTTATATATGCCTCTTATATATGTCTTTTCTATGTTAGATGGACCCTTATGGTGTGAACATGATGCCGGGTGCATCTATGGCTACTCACATCGTGCTGTTGCATGCTAGTATAGAGGCTCATGCGTAGGACCCTTTTTCTGAGTTTCACAGTGTTACGGTCTGTGCACATAGACTACTCTGGTCCTTACCCGCAGTTCATCCGTGGATGGAGTTTAGGCTCCGTTATCATCACTATATGGTAATAGGGAACCCAGGTTGGGATGAGCCTAGGTTCAAGGCCCAAGGGGACTTAGACTACTATTGCTACAGAGTTGTTATTGAGGGAAGAGTTTGAGTAGAAGGGGATTACCATGGAGACTCTGCAGCATGTCTTTTCATTACATCAGGTACATCCCCCGCCTGCAGCCCTAGCACCAGCATAGGGACTACCCTCCCCGCCCACACCAGGTACACCATTGATGGCTGACAGTCCTGGGGAGGCTCATGTAGCGATAGACCTCCCTGATACAACAGAGATAGTGGTGGTTAGTTCTGAGGACGAGGGCCATCAGGAGGAGGAGGATGATCCCGAGGAAGATCAAGACAATAATGAGGCAGGGGTAGAGCAGCAATGGGATCAGGAGATTAACAAGATGATAGTGGAGCAACAGGCTGAGCAGGAGGTTGGTGATGCCGAGTTTGAGGCATCGACTAGCAGCTTCGATTCAGCGAAGAGCCTGATGATGAGTCCGACCCGGATTATGATCCATCTAGGGATCGTTAGGTGCTTCTAGGGGTTGGTGTTAGTAGTTTTCTTTTGTGCCCTATTTGTCTATAGCACGGTAGGTTTGGATGGATGTATTTTGTGTAGGATATAACATTGTATATAGTTAGTCCAAACCTCTCCGGCCGTGATGACATAGTCTGTATCTCTTTTTGGTCATGTGGCGGACCTAGTGTCTCGGGGATAGTTAGTGTTTGGGGTTAAGGTAAGAGCCAAAACTGACTTTGCCTAGTCAATTAGATGTAATATGTTTTGCTGATCATGTGTATAAACAGGCAGTTATGTATGTAAATAAGCAGTTAAGAAATAATATAATGAAGCTTTGAGTTTGTTTTCGATAATCTTTGAGTTATATTAAATGTATTTATTGGGCATGCTTATCTTATATGTTTGGGTATTCTAATGATTGAATTGTTTCATTAATGTATGATCAGAATGTTCGAATCAATGTACAACAATGCAGAGATTCATATAGAGAAAATCCCGGATCATGGCCAAGGATTGGGTGATCAAGCCTCCCATCTTGTGCCACTAAGCTTTGGCAAAATACCACCGATTCCTTCTGAATTAGCTAACAACATTGGGGACTCAAACTACTAGTCAACTTTAGTAACTGAATTGATGAAGGGGATTCCCCAAGCACCTACTAAAACTGCTCCTAAAGAGGATAAGTTAGCAGATAGGGTAGCGTGACGCAACCCTAAAGTTTATGATGGATCTTATGATCCAGTAGTATTGGAGGAATGGATAAGGGGAATGGAGAAAATTTTTACAGTGATAGAAGTGCGAGAAAGAAAGAAAGTAAACATTGGGACGTATTATTTGATATGTGACCTGACATCTGGTGGAATACTGTTAAGGATAAGCTCGTAGGGCCTAAATTCACCTGGAATAAATCCCGAGTGAGTTGGGGGCAAAATTGTACCTAGTTGTGGTCCAAAGGAAATAGGAGAAAGTGTTTATAGAGCGGAAGATGAGTGGCACAATGACTATGATGTACTATGCCAGTAAGTTCACAAAATTATCTAGGTTTGTTCCTGAGTTTGTATCATCTGAAAGGTTGAAGATAAGAAGGTTTGAAGAGGGTTTGGCCTTCTATATTCGAAATCAGCTAGCTAGGCAACCAATTCTGACTTATCAAGAACTATATGAGCAAGCGGTTGAAGTTGAATGAGTAAAGACATAGTTGAGAGCACTGAATCCAATCAACCAAAAGAGAAAGGAGTTTGAACGAGGAACTCCAAGTGAGAGTATAAACCAGAAGAAACCTTCTCCTGTTCCCCCCAAGAGCTATCTTATAGGCTCGACAGCGCCTTTTGCGAAATACGGTAGAACAAATCACACCACCCCTGAATGCCGAGTAGGAACTAATAAGTGCATGTGGTGTGGAAGCCCTGAGCACCTGATTGCTGGGTGCCCCCAAAGGATGAAGGCTATAGACAAAGGTGCAGCAAAACACTTTGCCCCACCTCACCAAGGGGCCCCACCACTAAGGCCTATAATAGTAGGACGGGCGTATATAATGAGCTAGAAGGAAGCCGCCACCTCTGGTACGGTAGTCACTGGAACTCTCTTTTTAAATTCAAAGCTATTTTGTGTATTATTTGATTTAGGTGCTAGTCATTCATTTATATCCACCCGATTTGCCATGCACTTGAACCTGGAAGATAAGAGGATAGAAACTAATTATAGGATTAAGCTACTCAATGATTGTGTGATTGAATGTCCTATCTCCTATAAACTTGTTCCAATTACCATTGGTGGAACCACCTTCCCTATGGATTTGATTTAATTTGACTTGTTTGATTTCGACATCATTTTGGGAATGAATTAGTTGCACGCCTGTGGAGCTAAGATTGACTGTGAGGATCTTAAGGTTATTTTGAAAGATGAACAAGGGGGAGAAGTATTCTTCTATGGGCAGAGAAAGGAAAAATCCTATTCCTTGATTTCTGCTATGAAAGCAAGTAAGCTATAATGTTAATGGTGTATGGGCTATTGGTGTTATGCTATTACCTAAGCAAAAGAAGAGAAAGCTGGAAATATTCTTGAAGTATGTGAATTTGAGGATGTTTTCCCAAAAGAGTTACCAGGATTACCCCCACAGAGGGAAATTGATTTTGGAATTGAATTAATCCCTGATGCCCAACCCACTTCTAAAGCCCCATATTGTGTGGCCCCAACTAAGCTTAAGGAACTGAAGCTTCAATTAGCTGAGCTGTTGTAGAAGTGCTTTATTAGTCTAAGTGTATCACCATGGGGTGCCCCAGTGTTGTTCGTAAAGAAAAAGGATGGAACTTTAAGGCTGTGTATTGACTACAGGGAGTTGAACAAGATTACCATAAAAAATAAATATCCTTTACCGCGAATCGATGACCTGTTTGATCAATTGCAAGGACCAGGAGTCTTCTCTAAGATTGATTTGAGGTTAGGGTACCACCAATTTTGGATTAAACTGAATGACATCCCCAAGACTGCGTTTAGAACTAGGTATGGTCACTATGAGTTTACAGTGATGCCATTTGGCCTCACCAATGCTCCCACAGCCTTTATGCATCTTATGAACACAGTCTTCAGACCCTACCTAGATAAATTTGTGGTGGTGTTCATAGATGACATTCTTATTTATTCAAAGGACAAAGATGAATATGCTAATCATTTGAGGATGGTGTTACAAACATTGAGGGAGCACCAACTTTATGAAAAATTAAAGAAGTGCTAGTTTTGGTTGGAAGAAGTGGTGTTCTTGGGACATATGGTTACAAAAGAAGGAATCAAGGTTGACCACCAAAAGGTGAAGGTAATCACGGAATGGTCAAGGCTTACTAACATCACTGAGATTAGAAGCTTTCTGGGTTTAGTAGGTTATTATCAAAGGTTCATCAAGAACTTTTCAAAAATAGCTTCTCCCATGACCAATCTACTGAAGAAAGCAATTAAGTTTGAGTGGACCAAAAAATATGACAAAGCTTTTCAAGAGCTAAGGCAGCGACTAATTACCGACCCAATCCTAATGCTACCAATGGAAGGTAAGGAGCATGCCATTTACAGTGATACTTTAAAGAACAGATTGGGGTATTTCCTGATGCAAGAAGATAAGGTAGTAGCTTATGCATCTCGATAGCTCAAGCCCTATGAGAAAAACTATTCTACCCATGACTTGGAGTTAGCAGCCATGGTATTTGCACTAAAAATTTGGAGACACTACTTATATAGAGTACCATGTAAGATTTATATTGACCATCAAAGTTGAAGTATATCTTCACCTAAGAGGAACTCAACTTGAGGTAACGGCATTGGCTTCAGCTGCTTAAGGATCATGATTTGCAAATTCAATATCATCCAGGAAAAGCAAATGTCATAGCAGATGCCCTGAGTAGGAAAGTGCAACATAACTCAAATACTATGGCGATTACTCAGTTGGGTCTCTTAAAAGAACTTGAGGACTTGAGAATTCAAATAGTGTCCCATAGGCAAGCACATGTTCAACTATCAGCACTTACTTTACAACCTTCCATAGTGGAGAAAATTTAAGTGAGCCAAGAAAGTGATCTTGAACTCCAAAGAATTAAGTAAAATTTAGAGAAAGAAAAGTCTCCTAGGTTTGTAGTACATAAGGTTGAAACCCTGCGATTCCAGAGTCGCCCATGTGTGCCACGAAATGAGGAATTAAGGAAATAAACCCTAGAGGAAACTCATAATACTCGCTACTCGGTGCATCCAGGAGGCACCAAGATGTACAGAGATTTAAGGCAATATTTCTGGTGGAATAATGTGAAAAAGGAGGTTGTAGAATATGTAGACAAGTGTCTGAGCTGCCAGAAAGTCAAAGCAGAGCATCAGCGTCCCGTAGGTGAATTACGACCCCTAGAAATTCCCACTTGGAAGTGGGATTCTATCTTAATAGACTTTGTTATGGGTTTATCCCTTTCTGCCTCGAAGAAGAATACTATCTGGGTTATAGTCGATCGGCTTACCAAGTCAGCCCATTTTCTACCAATCAAAGATACCTGGGGAGTCGAAAAACTAGCCTTGTTGTATGTTAAAGAGATAGTCCGACTATATGGAATCCCCTTAAATATAGTATCAGATAGGGATCAAAGATTTCAAGTACGTTTTTGGCAAGTACTTCAAAAGGCCTTTGGGATCAAGTTGAACTTCAGCAGCTCTTATCACTATAACGCCCCAAATGTACATAAATCATTGTTTGTATTTATTTCACTAGTTTCCCCAATTAGATATAATAACCCAAATGATTAGGTGTTACTCCTGTCCAACAAGGACAAGGCTTTGCTTGTATATGATAAATTTATCCATAATAATTAATGTTTACCATCAAAGGCATTCACACCATCACAACCCATTAGATCATTTGGATAAATATAGAATTTTTTCTAACAACAAAACCATTCAAACATCTCAAGGATTACACCAAAATATAGAATTTTAATACAATATACAGTCTCAACACCAAAATATATCACAATACAGTGTTATAAACATCTCAACGACAATTCACCACCATTTCATATAGACTTTCCAGCTCACTTATCATCTTCAATCGTCTTGTCCTCTTAAGGGTGATTCACTGAATACTTTCCTAAAACAAAACATTAAACATTCCAAACTGTGAGCCGAAGCTCAACACATGCATTCTTATATTGTTAAACGTTCATGGAAAATTGATTGGGCCCGCATTGCAATTCATTTTTAATTAAAATTAGGGAATGAGATAAATATGCAACTGCGTTGTTAATTATTATCTGACAGTGAACCCCTGATAACTGTTACAATCTGAAGATAGGTGTACACCTGCCAAGCCGATCAGAACCTGGCCTGACGCCGCGTGGGTAACTGAAGGGCTATGCCCTATAACTGATTACTGATGAGGTAACTAATTATGTGATAAATCACTGATTAAACTAATTCATTGATGTACTTACCAAAACATTATAGTTTTTATAAATACGTGCTGATTTCTAAAGATACAGGCAATGAACATACCTGGAATTTTTAAATGTAAGCTCACGGAATAATATTATGCACAAAGTGAAAGGAATGATATATTAGACCTGGATTCTGTACAAAATTATCATTGTAGAACATACGGTTAACAAAATTATATATATCATAACTAATAATTTATTAAAAGAAAAGTAAGAACAGAACAAGGGCTTAGAAAGAATAACTCATAACTCAATCATCTTTTCTCTAATCGAAATTCAAAACCCCAATATAGAAAGCTTAGAAAGTCTCAAAAATTTTTCATTTAAAACACTGAGCTTGATTCTCACAATAGAATTCCCAAAATGAGGTTAGAACACAAGCATGTCAGTTTTGGTCATTTCTACGAAGTTTTGGTAAAACGATCATAACATTTTCCACAGACATCGGATTAAGGCAATTCAAGAGGCATTTGAAAGCTAACACACTGAACTATCTACCAACAAAAAATCAAATTTTTCAATGGGCTAATCATTACCAGTTTAATCGTGAACTCTGTCCTATTTTCCTGAAATTTTCAGCCTCACTATTTTGGCTTTTCCCTCTCTTTTTACACAAATTCTCAATTTAAACCATTCCTTAAGAGCATGTAAACAAGCTTTGATCCATCCCAACATCATATAAAATCAACACACTCAAATTCACTTCATAATCACATCCAATAAAGATCATTTTTCAAACTAATACATACAAAAACAAAGCTTAAAGCTAGTTTAATCCAAACCTTACTTTACTTGCCCAAACCCTAGTTCATGGCCAACGTGGACTCACTCTAACTCATTTGAAATAACCAAAAACATCATAATAAACACCAATAGATTAGAAGAAGACCAAATTAAAGGTAAAACAATTAAAATCGAACACTTACACATCAAACTTGCATGATTAACATCAACCCTAACCCTACATAATTCAACCTCAACTCCACCATGATCAACATCACAAAAACTTTTATTTCTTATCAAAATATCATGATCAAAGATCATAAACATCAAAACAGGAATCAAAGCTAAAATAAAAAGCAAAACCAACAAAATTAAGTTTCAGATTACTCACTTTGATTGCAAATAAGTAGAGATAGGGATAACGTTTAGTTGTTTTGATGATGGAGGACGGTAGCTTGAGGTACCAGGATGTTGGGTGGGAGGGGTCGAAAACCACCAGGGCTGGTCAGAAAACTGGCCAGAATCAACCCAGACCTACTGCTGGTGCTGCTGTCGTGAGTGAAGAGAGAGAGAGGAGAGAGAAAGTGAAGCTTTGGATTAAGTTGTGTGTGTTTTCACTAATCAACTCATTTGGCTAAAATTTTATCCAGTAAAGCCATCTTTTTTTAACTAACCATGGTTAAGTCAGCCATGGTAATTAGTTAGATTAATCGACAACTTGTTGGGCTTCAAACCGGCTGAAATAAATTAGATTTGGGAATAAAAAGCTTCATAACGATAATATTTTTACGAAACTCAAAATTAAAGTTTTGTAATGTTATAGAAAGCAAAATAAATTTCTTACATTAAACTTATTTGGGCCAATTATCAATTCTTCCAAAGTTTTCGTTAATCAATTAAATAAACAAATAAAATTCGGATTGCCAAGTGAGGGCCCAAATAAATTTTTCCCCATTGGGGTGAATAATGCGATAAATAATTATAAGAAAAAAATATAAACATGAGTTAATTAAATAAATAAATATAATTAAATAATTTTAGGGTTAGGCTATTAAAATCACCTTGAGATAGATGGACAAACGGAAAGAGTGAATGAAATTCTAGAGAACATGATAAGAGCTTGTGTGTTGAAGTGCCAAGGGAAGTTGGAAGACGATTTACCGTTGGCAGAGTTTTCTTATAACAATAGCTATCAGTCCACTATCAGAATGGCCCCATTTAAGGCTTTATATGGAAGAAAATGTAGAACCCCACCGTGTTGGAGCGACCTGGATAAAGCATTGATTATAGACCCTGAAATGATCAAGAAAACCATGGAAACAATAAGAAGGATTCGGGAGCACATTAAGGTTGCTCAGAGTCGTCAGAAGAGTTATGCGAACAAGAGACGGAGGCCTTTGGAGTTTCAAATAGGCGATAAAGTTTTTTCTGAAAGTATCATCAACTAAGGGTATCAAGAGGTTCAGGGTACGAGCCAAATTGAGTGCACAATATATAAGACCATATGAAATCATTGAAAAGTTAAATCCTGTAGCTTATCATCTGGATCTGCCGGTAGAACTAGGACACATGCATAGCGTGTTTCACATCTCTCAGCTTAGAAAGTATACTCCAGATCCAAACCACGTCATTATTTCTGAACCTATTAAAATCACTGTGGATTTAGTATATGAAGAGCAACCAATCCAAATACTAGATCGCAGGATTATGCAGTTGCGCAACAAGAAGATACCTCTCATCAAAGTACTATGGTCAAATCATACCTCCCAAGATGCTACTTGGGAGACTGAAGAGGAAATGAAAGCCAAATATCCACAATTATTTGAGGTAATCTTGCATTGCATGGAAAAATCATAAATTTTGAAGGTGAAACTCTTTAAGGGGGGAAGGCAGTAATAACCCAACCATAAAATTATTTAATTATGTTTATTTATTTAATTACCTCATGTTTATGATTTTTTTCCTCATAATTATTTATTGCATTATTGACCCCGGTGGGGAAAATTTTATTTGGGCCCTCATGTGGTAATTCGGATTTCATTTGTTTATTTAATTGATTAATGAAAATTTTGGGAGAATTGATAGTAGGCCCTAACAAGTTTAATCTAAGTAATTTATTTTTTTCTGTAATATTACAAAAATTTAATTTTGAGTTTCGTAAAATCGTTGAACGTTTTATTCCCAAACCCAACTTATTTCAGCTGTTTTGAAGCCCCACAAGTTTTTTTATTAATCTAACTAATTATCATGGTTAAACTTAACTGTGGTTAGATCAAAAAGTGACTTTACTAGATAAAAACTCAGTCAAGAGAGAGTTAGATTAGCCAACAAAACACAACTCAATCCAAAGCTTCACTTTCTCTCTCCTCTGTCTTCCCTCACGGCAGCAGCACAGCAGCAGCTTCTAGGTTGTTTCCGGCCAGTTTTTTGGCCCCCCTAACATCCTAGTACCTCAAGCTACCATCTCCCATCGTCAAAACCACTAAACAGCACTTCCATCTCCACTGATCTTCAATCAAAGTGAGTAATCTTGAAACTTGATCTTGTTGGTTTTGCTTTTTATTTTAGTTTTGATTCTTGTTTTGATGTTTGGAATCTTTGACCATGATATTTTGATAAGAAATAAGAGTTATTTTGATGTTGATTATGGTGGAGTAGAGGTCGGATCATGCTAGGGTTAGGGTTAATTCTTAATCATGCAAGTTTTATGTTAAAGTGTTGAATTTTGATTGTTTTATCTTTGATTTCATCATCTTCTAACTTATTGGTGTTTTTGATGATGTTTTGGTGATTTCAAATGAGTTGGAGTGAGTCTAAGTTGGCCATAAACTAGGGTTTTGGCTAGTAAAGTATGGTTTGGATTAAACTAGCTTTAAGCTTGGTTTATATGTGTGTTAGATTGAAAAATGATCTTTATTGGATATGATTATGAAGTGATTTTGTCTAATGATGGGATGGACAAAGCTTGTTTACATGCTTTTAAGGAATGGTTTAAGTTGAGAATTTGTGTAAAAAAGAGAGGGAAAAGCCAAAACAGTGAGGGCTGAAAATTTTAGGAAAACAGAACAGAGTTCACAATTGAACTGGTAATGATTGGCCCATTGGAAAATTATGATTTTTGGTGGGTATATAGTTCGGTGTGTTAGCTTTCAAATGCCTTTTGAATCACCTTAATCTAAGGGCTGTGGAAAAGTTATGGTCGTTTTACCAAAACTATGCAGAATGGACCAAAACTAACATGCTTGTGTTCTAGCCTCATTTTGGAAATTCTACTGTGGGAATCAAGCTTGGTGTTCTGAATGAAAGACTTTTGGGACTTCCTAAGCTTTCTATATTGGGATTTTGAGTCTCAATCAAAGATTAGATGATTAAGTTATGAGTCATTCCTTCTAAGCCTCTGTTATGCTTTTACTTTTCTTGTACTAAATTATTAGCTATGAAATAAATATTTTTGCTAATTGTATGTTCCTACAATGATAATTTTGTACAGAATCACGGCCTAATCTATCACTCCTTCCACTTTTATGCATAATATTATTCAGTGACCTTGCATTTAAGAATTCCAGGTATGTTCATTGTCTTTATCTTTAGAAATCACCACGTATTGATCGAAATTATATTGTTTTGGTAAGCACATCAATGAATCAGTTTAATCAGTAATTTATCACATAATTACTGATCCCATTAGTTATCAGTTACAGAGCATAGCCCTTCAGTCACCTCAAGACTTCATGCCGGGTCCCGGTTGGCTTGGCAGGTGTACACCTATGGCCGAACCAGTTTTTCATGAACATTTAACAATGCAGGAATGCATGTACTGAGCTTTGGCTCATAGTTCAAAATGTTTTTATGTTTTGTTTTAGAAAAGTGTTCAGTGAATCGCCCTCAGGCGGATAGGATGGCTGAAGATGATAAGTAAGCTGGGAAGTCTATATGAAATAGAGGTGTATTATGGTTGAGATGTTTATAAGACCGTATTGTAGTATATTTTGGTGTTAAGACTGTATATTGTATCAGAATTCTATATTTTGGTGTAATCCTTGAGACGTTTGAATAGTTTTGATATTTGAACAATTTCTATATTTATCCAGATGATCTAATGGGTTGTGATGGTTTGAATGCCTTTGATGGTAAACATTAATTATTATGGATAAATTTATCATGTACAAGCAAAGACTTGTCCTTACTGGATGGCGGTAACACCTAATCATTTGGATTATCATTTCAAATTGGGGAAATTAATAAAAGAAATGCAAACAGTGATTTATGTACATTTGGGGCGTTACACATCAGATGCCTATATGTGGAGGCACATTATGCATTAATTAAGTATGAAAATAGAAAAGTCAAACCAACCCATTATCTGGTTCAACTAGTTGATTTAAACAATCCTAGAGATCAACAACAAGAATGTTTTCTGTGATGACATAAGTTACTTACTGATTCTACTTTAGCAAGAGCTATTGCTTTTTCAATATTTACCATCAAATATGGGCATTGATTGAGCAAGGACTAACGCTAATAGGCTATGGAAATACTACTTCGCCTACCATAATGAATTTAACGAATATATGAAGGTAGAACGAGCTACTTCAGAAGATATCTTTGATTATCTCTTTGACGTTGGAGCTAGAAAATTCTTATCAAAAAAAAGAAAGAAATATCTCTATGAATTATTTGAAAAATGGGATCCAGGGCATCTTCATGTAGATGAAGATTTTGATGATTATTTGGATAATGATGCACTGAAAGATATTATTAGAGATAAGGGTATACAAATTCTCAATATAGATGACTAGTCTTGTCAGCATTAAAAGGCTCCAAAATAGGGTTGCTCCATTATTATATTATTTTGACAAGTTGTCTGTAAAATAAGACAGTCTCCTATAGCCATGTGAATGTAACTGTAGACATGTGTAAGATCAGTGCGTACTATAGCCGTTAGGGCATCATATGTATTCCAACTCCTCCATAAAAGGAGAGGTTTGGTGCTGAGAAGGGACACGGTCATTTGAGCATTCTTGAGCAAAAGAGAAGGTGGGGTTCTCCATTTCACTATGAGCAAGCATATCTGATGATCATAGTTGTTTAAGTCCCTCTTCCAATCTTTCCATTATAATATTTCCACTTTTAAGATTTCAATAAAAGAATTTTTCTAGTAGAGAATGTTATTCAATTGAACCTTATATCTTAAATGTTATAATTTCTTGATTAAAGCTCCACTATCCTTAAAAAGATTAAAAACTTTATTAGTTACTACAGTCCAAGATAGGAAACGAAATGATATATGTTGCGCCTGATCTAAGCAAGGTGGGGTTTAGCATAGCAATATCTATGAGCCAAAAGCTAGAGGAATGCTAGGATCCAATGCTAACTAAGTTCAGATAATGGTCGAAACTCTCTGATTAAATTTTAATTATTTTGCTAAGCATGGTGGGCCTCTAATCACAAAAATATAATATTTATGACTGAAGTAGTAGATTGTGATAACTAGCACTATTAAAGTTATTATAAGAAGTCCAAACATAAATATAAGCTTAGTTTTGCAAAAGAGCCTAAAACTTTGAATATTTGCATTTTGAACCCCTATTGGGCCAAAAGCAGAAACGTCATAAAGTTCAAGGGCATAAAAATAAATATATGTCGCCTAGAAATTAGTTAACCAAAGATTTTTGTGCGACGTAAAACATTTATGCTAAACTAAGTAGTCCTATAAATATTTTTCTAAAAACGTGCGATCAGTAAATCATTTCATCAAACCTCAAGGGACCGAAAAGCAATTTATTCTCAAGCTAGCAAGAGTAGTAGCTAATAGGCACAAACTTACTTACTTCACTTGAAGCATCAAATTATACACGTAGAACCTAGAGGAAAGGACTCGAGGAAATGATGTATATGTGAATATATCCTATACTTTTGCATCGCATATTCTAATGAATTCTAGGGGTCATAATTTATATTCTAGCAAATAAGTGGACAGAAGTTATGGATAGGACTGGAGTATCAAATGAGACATGGAGAACATAACAAAAGTATAATCCTTTCATTGCTTGAACTTTGGATATTTCATCTCATTGCCCTGTGGCCCTTTTCATTAGGGAATCAAAACTATTAGATGTTGTATGGATTGCATGCTATAAGTAGTGATTCTTCAAAAGTAGACTATCCTATTCAAAAAGGTATCACCATGGCTTAACCTCAGATGTTCAATAAAAGGGTCACAGAGTAAGTAGGATATGGGAAGTTCCATTTAAGTGACTTTCCTAAAGCATATCAAACCCACATAGTTACAGCTATGTAAGTCTTTGTATCTATCTAAAAGAGCCTATAATGACCTTTGGTCAGCTAACATGAAGCTTTCCTTATAATGTATAAGTACATACTACATAGGCCTTCATCGTGAACCCTACATTTCTTTTGTAATTACAACTAGGTGTTAGCGGTTCCTAAGCCATGTTCTAGCTTAATCTAACCTGCAATTCCTATTTAAGTACTATTAGCCTATTCTTTTATAAAATTTCCTAGTATGTTAACAATCCTTTATTGAATATCCTTTTAACTATGAAATTGTTTTGTGACACTAACCTTTTTATGAAATTATGACCTTCAAGTTAAAGTGTCATGCCCTTACTTCGATTAATTATGTTTGCTTGGGTTGCTTTGATTAATTTATGCCTATCTTTATTATGGTAAATCTTAACTTCTATTATCTCCTTTTGCCGGCAGACTGAACTGAAGTCATTTATCCAAAACTCTTCACCTTGTCATAGAGAATTTTGAATGAATAAGCTAGGAAGTAGAATTTTTTCCTATTATAATGTTTTTGCACGTCTCTTTATTGTTTCCAGAGTGTTTTCTTATGAGCATTGCTTAAGGATCTTTGTCAACCCTTTGAATATAAGACTACCCTGCGATCACATCATATGCCACTCCCCTTTCTGGTGCTCTTATAACTTGTTCAACTCTACAACCTTAATCATTTGTTTTGCGCTCTTCAGCCTCGTGAATAAAATTAGGAAATATTATAACTCTCCCTTTTATAACTGAAGAAAGAAAAATATGGATGCTAGTGAAGAAAATTAGGAAATATTGTTTCTTTATCCCCTCAAAGTGGGCTGAAAAATATAGACCCCTTCCATTACTTTTCATCATCTTCTTCCTTATTTCATTGCAATGTACTCATACATATAGCGTGTATCACATTCATCTTTAGTAATAAGTCTAAACAGCTTGTTTGGATTACCAATGCGATTCAGCTTTCACTAATGTGGGTGAATGTGTGATTATTGCAATTCCACCATTTCCTTACTTTCAAATTCCGTTCTTCCTAAAAGATCTTGATCCTTCTTTATCGAATCTTGCTACTTTACCCTAACTTGCTTCCTGTGAGCAAGAGCATATTTCTACGAATTAATTTTATAATAAATCCAGGATGATCTACACTCAGCTTATCCAGGTCAATCCATTGCCCTTATCACAATGATTTTTTTGGCTAAAGGGACACCTTATTGAAACCCAACTTCTACTATTTTGTTTGTAGTTCAACTACTAAACCTAAGTGTAACTAAACTACCTCTCTCTAGGATGGCTCCGCCTATTTCCTTCAAACCTCTCTTGTGTCAATATCGATATGCCCTATGTTAGACATGATGATTATTCCATTCTTTACAATATGATTACTAAATTTATAATTTTCACATTTTCCATGCATTAATTACGAAGATCATATGACAAGTATACCCTTTATCTACTGTATAGCTTAAATAGCCTTATTTTAATTCCACTCATGTGGTTGTTGAACAACTTGGTCGAGCAATTAGAGCTATTATTAAAAGTACCATTAAGTAAGAAAATAATCTTTTGTTCTTATTTCGCTGGTTATTCTTCTAAAGTAATGATTGTCTAGGTTACCATTTTTCATCATTTTTACCCTTGAACATATTCATTTTTAATGTCAAATTCAGGCCTAGCAAGCCTTTGACTAGTTAATGACGGTGATTATTTAAATAAGCGAGTTTAGACATGCTAGATAGGACACAAAATACCCCTCATTGTTAGCATAAAAGGTACTATAGGTGATCAACATCAATGACATACAGTGTTTTGTAATTTTAGAGCAACATCTAGTGGACTGATGCCTACCACTATATTGCCCATGAATTCAGATTTGGAGGCTATGAAAGAAAGGAAAGCACATAGGCTTTTGAGTTTTATGAGATTATACTTCAAAGAGAAACAAGGATGGATTCAGTACATGGCTATGTATTACTGTCTGATTCTAGCTTTATGAGGGTTTGTGCAAAGTACACATTGTTTTGAAAGAGGATGTGAACATGAGTCCGTGGAGTGTGATCTTGTTCCTTATTGGTGTGATCTCAATTACATAGGCTGAACTTGAAGAAGAATAACTAAAGAGGATCTTTATCAAGCAAGTTTCCCTGTTGCAGAGAAATCTGTGAAGCATGTAGTGATTAATAAGGCACGAGATGGTCATCATTATTGCGTCCACTCTTTTGCTATTTTTCCATGACTGCTTCATCAAGCTAGGTGCATTTACATCTTTAATAATCTCACTTTCATACGTTGTCTTTTGAAGAAAAGCATCATACATTGAATTCACTTAGGGCTGATAAATGCAGGACTATAGAATGTTAATATTGGGTTGCATATAATGCGTCAATATACAAAGCAATATATGTATTAAAATAGTCGAACAAGTTACTTAGGCTTAATTAATTTGACCCGAGGTTAATGCAACATTAGGTGGACCAGTTTCCTACCTAGCCATTTCTAATTATACTGTGGGTCATATTAAGTGTTACAAATGGTTTGTCTACTATTTTGCTAAAAAAACACAATAAAACTTTGTTACACAAATTTCAAGTCAGGGTTAAGTATTAAGTCGGGAAGTAACACTTATTTTGGTCAAAATTAGGCTGCCTCTTTTTAGGCATAGATTAAAATACATACTAAGTCATGAAAATAGTTATTTACACAACCCCAAAGTGGTCTTAACTTGTCCAATCACGAAAAGATAACACATTAAAATTAAATCCTCTATCACTTCATCTTATCTAGAATACAGGAAACGATAAAGGAGCTTGATGCTTAACGTTTATGTTCTCCAAGGCTATCATTTATAGTTCCTCTATGATGATACAAATGTGATGCTTCAATAGTGACATTCTTCCCAACAGGAGATGTAGAAAGGGATGCAGCAGATTATCTGCCAGTTGTAGAAGATGGCTTCGACGTCAGGATAAAGGCAAAGAAAGCAGCATAAGTTAGATACCCTAGGATTATCTCTTGTACTGACATATTAGCTCTTATAGCTCAAGATGTCGTTATGATGCATGCTAAAGCCAAAACCAACACTTGGCTACACCCTTACTGAATTCCAAGCCAACCTCCCGTTGTTAAGGTGGTCACTACTCTAGCACTTCATTCAGGTTTGACTAGGCCTCTTACCACCCAATCTAATTGGGGTAATCCTTACTCTATTGGGACGCTTAGGCAGTCAACACTAGGACAAATCAATAAAATTCTAAGTTGGGCAGCATCTTAGTTCTCTAAAGTGATTAAAAAAACCCCCTAACTCCTATAGAGCAGGTTTTTTATCGGTAAACTTGCTGAATTAGGGTCAGGTGTAAATCCTATGTAATGAAGCCCAATTGATGCAAGCTCAAGTTTTGATGATTCCCTAAGATGTCTATTTTAGGCCCATGTACCATAATTTGGCATTTTAAATTTTGGTAGAAATGGCTAAAATATGTGGACTACGTACAAAACTTTAGTTTTGGAACAATATGAAAATTGGCATTAATTGAGGTGGGTGCAGTTATAATCTTTGAGATTACTTAGCATACGGTGATTCTACATCCATCAAGTATGACATGCCAACTTTTAGTACCCTTTCGGTGGAATAGAAGCATCTAAAAGCTTCCTAGAATCTGGGGGATGAGTTCTTGAAAAATACAGCTCATCTTAGTTAAAATTATCTTAGCATTTCGATTTATTTTTCTAAGATATTTTATAAGCCCCTTATTTGCCTGCTTGCCCCACTAAGGTAATAGGCAATGGCCTCGATTTTGGGTATTAATAGATCCAGTTACCTCCATTTGTGCTCAGCATGAGTTTAATTATTCAACGAAAGACAAAAGCTCATCTTCTCTCTAAAAATCTCTATATCTTTATTTCTTAAATTAAGAGGTGTGATGAGAGTCTTTCCTTTAGAATTCTTATTTGACGGCTAAGATAGGAAAGGAATTTAGTGGGAAGTAATTAGTCTATTAATAGGGTCTTATCTTAGGCACAAATCTCACAATCTTATTGATTGTTTGAGACTGAATCCAAGAGGAGCATCCTTTGGGTGTGATTATCTCCTTGTCACATTGATCTTTGGAGTTTAAGCATCTATCGTTATCAATTTAATATTATAGCTGGAGCCCCTCTTGGGTGATTGCTGGATCAAAACCTTTATCTCCATTGATTCAATCAAAAACTCTTACCATCCTTGTATTTTCAGGCTCAAAAGTTGACACTTGGACTCTTCAAAATTTTTCTTCATTTACGCACCTTAATTAACCTTCATTAGCCCAATAAGAACACCTAAAATAGCCAAACATCATCCCTAAGTTAAACACAACCCAAAACACACAACAAACAGCTTTTATTAAAATGGTAAAAAATTACAAGCAGTGCCTTACATGGACTATCCATAGCAACCACCACAAACTGTGGTAGGATTTCCTCTCCTTCATGGTCATTCTTTCCTTCTTGCCGAGGCTCTCATGATCCCTCCATGGTAACCCCCACGACCCATGGTGACCCTATTTCATCCTATACCTTTTTTCTTAGCTCTACTATGGCCAATAAATGAGATTCCGCTCATTTTTTAGGCATTCCACTTGAACAAGCCCATGAAATAAGAAGAGATGGAGCCATCCTTGAGCTTCTAGGCCAAGTGAAAACACTCACAGGGAATCATGAACAAATGAAGGGATCTTGAGAACAAAACCTTACCATCGGGGTTATGATATTACTCCCATTAACATAACTTACTCATCTTCTCATGAAGATTATGATGATGAGGATAAAGGTGCTATGAGAAGAAGGAATCCAAGCGATCATTTATAGACTTCAAGATTGAAGCCCTAGAGTTTGATGGAAACCTCAATCCAAAAAACTACCAAGATCGGGTTTAATCTATAAAGAGGATCTTTGAGCTTAAGGAGTATAATGATGAGACGGCTTTAAAATTTTCCATTCTAAATATAAAAGAGTGCATCATCGTGGTATGTTAACTTGAAGAGGGATGAGGAATGGAATAACGGAAGTCAAGTCCAAAATCAAGACTTAGCCAAACCACCCTCCTACAACTAAGAGATCTACCTCAAGTTCGATTCTCTTGGCCAAGAGAATCTCGATGTTAAACAGTACATTAGAAAGTTTGAGCAGTGCTAAATGAGGGTCAGATTGGATGGAGAGTCCGAGCTCACTAAAGCTAGATTTGTTAAGGGTTTATCCCCTATCATTGTTGACAAGGTAGGGTTGCAACCTTATCTCTCATTTCATGATGTTTGTAATCTAGCCATTAAGGTTAAGAAACAACTCGAGGATAGAAAATCTTTCCCTACCCCTTCCATAAAACAGACTCACATCTTCACAAAGAGTTTTTCTTCTCATCTTATGATGGAGATTACTCTAATTCCCACTAAGGCATGGACATAGGAAAGGGTATTGCCAGTGAGCCACTAGAGAGGTTGGAAGGAAAAAAATGTTGTAAGCATCATGGCTATGATCACTTCCAAGCCTACTGTCCAAATAGAAAGACTTTCACCATTAGATAGGTGGATGAGATCCAAGCTCTTAAGGAAGTAACTCGTGATGCACTATTTGAAAATAAAAATCTTCAGTTGGTCACTCTGAATGTTGTTGAACTATTGGTGATCTGAAGAACAGTTCATGTGAAAGAGGTTTCTCTTGAACCTAGTCAAGGGGAATAAAATCTTCCATAGTCAGTATATCATTAGAGCTAAGGTGTGTTAGCTCTTTATTGATGGTGGACATTGCTTTAATATGGCTTCCTTGACTCTCATTGATAAGCTCCAACTGCTAATTAAGGTGATCTAACCCCCTACACTCTTTAGTGGCTTAACCAAGGGAGCAAGGTAACCATTTTTAGTCAAGCGCTTATTTCATTCTCAATTGATCCATATTGTGGTGAGCGCTATGTGATGTTCTAACTATGGATACATGTCATTTATTGCTTAATAAACCTTGGTTGTAGGATAATCATATGATTTATGATGGGCATGCCCATATATATGTTTTCAAACATAATGGTCGTAGTCTCAGCTTGGACTTTGGCTCCACCCCCCTAAAACCTATCAAAATTGATTGGAGAAGGGAAGTCAGAAAAGCCTATATATGAGTGAGACATAGGTAAAGAGAGCTATTAGTAGGAGCAACCCTTTATGTTTCTTACTCACGGTAGAATCAAATACAAGTAAGGTAGTGAAATCGCTGCACCCTCTAACTCAATCAATCTTTAAAGAGTTTGCAGATGTATTCCCAAATGATTTACCCCTAGGACTCTCTTCCTTGAGAAGCATAGAGCACTAACTTGGTCATCTACCAGGTGCTATTATGCCTAACAACCCAGCCTAATGATGCAATCCTACTGAGTCAAAAGAACTACAAAGGCAAGTCCAAAACCTGCTTGGCTGTGGGTACATTAAGGAGAGCATGAGTTCTTGCTTGGTTCTCGCCCTTTTAGGAATTAAGCAAGATGGGACTTAGAGTATGTATGTTGATTCTAGGGCTATAAGCAACATCTCCATAAGGTATAGGTTCCCCATTCCTCGATTGGACGATACACTTGATGAATTACATGGGTTTGAGGTCTTCTCCAAAATTGACCTTAGGAATAGGTATCACCAAATTAGAATGAAAGAAAGTGATGAGTGGAAAACCACTTTTAAGAACAAGTCTGGATTATATGAGTGGCTTGTTATACCTTTTGGCTTATCCAATGCACCTAGCAACTTTAAGACTGAAAGAGGTTTTGAGGCCTTTCATTGCGAAGTTTATTATGGCGTACTTTGAGGATATTTTGATGTACATCCATGATGAAACTTCTTATGCTAAGCATCTCCCCCAAGGGTCTCATATCTTAAGTTGGCAAAAACTATATGCTAAGCTTGAGAAATGTGACTTATTCTTATGTCAAGTTGTTTTTCTTGGCTATCTTCTTTTGGAAGAGGGCATACGAGTTGATAAGCCCAATGTTGAAGCCATCAAGAGTTGGTCCATGCCTACCTCTATCACTGGAGTGAGTAGCTTCCATCACTTGGCATCTTTCTGTCGTTGGTTCACTAAAGACTTTAGTTCTATCGTGGCTCCCTCGAATGAGTGCATGAAGAAGGGGAGTTTGAGTGACCAAGGACCGTGCAAAGGGCCTCTGAGATAATTACAAGCAAGCTATGCTCGGCTCCTATCTGGGCTCTCCCTAACTTTAAGCTCCTTTTTGAAGTTAAATATGATGCTAGTGGTGTTAACATTGGGGAAATCCTCACCTAAGCCAAATAAACCTTACCCTATTTTAGTGAGAAGTTGAGGGGCCCTAAACTTGACTATTACACTTATGGTGAGGAGTTTTATGCTATCATCTAGGCTCTTACGTATTAGAGTTGGTACCTCATGCCTAAGCCCTTTGTGATATACTCGGATCACAAGGCCATGTCTTTCACCATTGGATGAGCCAAGCTCAATTCATGGCGTGCCAAGTGGGTGGAATTTCTCTAATCATTTTCCTTCGCTTCCTAGGACAAAGATGGCAAGGAAAATACCGATGAACTCTCAACAAGATGCACTCTTCTCTTTAGTCTTTGGGCCAAAACCTTGGGAATTTACGCGATCCAAGATCAATACAAAGAAGATGAGGATTTCTAAGGTATTGTTTCAAAACCTAAGGACTGTGACTCTTGTATCTTACAAGATGGATTTCTCTTTAAGCACAACAAACTATGTGTTCCTAGGGGCTCTTCAAGGGAGGTATGAGAGAGGCCCATGGTGCATTACATAGTCATTTTGGCATCAGCAAAAAAATTCAAATCTTGAAGGAGCAGTTTTATTATCCTGGGAAAGCAAGCCATATCGATAGAGTTGTCTCTAAGTGTGTTATATGTCATAGAGATAAGAGCACCATTCATCAAGGGTTGTACGTTCCTCTTCTAACATCAAATTGTCCTTTGGAATATGTGAGTATAGATTTCATTTTGGCTCTACCAAGGATGGGGACATGAGGCAATCATAGTTTGGTTAACCGGTTCTCCAAGATGGCCCACTTCATTCCATGTCACAAAAGTGATGATGATTCTTATATTGATCATCTATATTTCATGGAGTTCAACAAGCTACATGGAGTGCAAAGAGTATTGCCTCTGATAAGAACACCAAATTCCTTTCCATTTGGAGGTGCGTATGGAGATTATTGGGAACTAAGCTCTTATTTAACACTACTTGCCATGCTCAAATTGATGGAAAAATAAAGGTTACCAACCGGACTCTATCTGCTCTACTTAAAGGATTGGTAAGTAGAACCTCAAGTAATGGGATTTAAAGCTTCTTTATCCCGAGTTTCCTTATAACCGGGCTCATACATATACTACATCCGGCTCGGCTCTTCCTTTGAAGCATGCTATAGAGTTAATTATTTTACTCTAATAGACCTTCTTCCTCTTCCCATTGAGCATATGGTCAACTTTGAGGCCAAAGTGAGAGCGAAGAAAATGAAGAAGCTCCATAAATGAATTCGAGCTCAAATATAGAAGGTCAATGCCTATTATAAGGCTAGAGCAAACAAGCATCGAAAGCCTATGGTTTTTAACATCGGAGATCTGATATGGTTGCACCAAAGAAATTAGAGAATCCCTTTTAGGAGGTGAAACAAACTCATGACTAGAGGAGAAGGCCGTTTTAAGGTGCTTGAAAGGATTGAAGACGGTGCCTACAAGATATAGCAACTGGGAGACATGAATGTGAGCGTAACCGTCAATGTGTGTAATCTAGCTCTTTACGTGAAGGATGACTTTAAGGATTTAAGGGCAACTCTTTCTTAATAGGGGCACGTTAATGCTTATAGGACCCCAAGCTAACCATTGGTACACCCTCATCTATACCGAAGTCTAACCTAACCTTCATTGGTTAAAAAGGTTACCACTCTAATACTTCATCTAAGTTTGACTTGGCTTCTCACCACCCACACGATGTCCAATTGGAATGATCCTTGCTTTGTTCGGAAGCTTAGGGAGTCAAATTTAGGATGATTTAATAACAATCTAAGTTAGGTTGCATTTTAATTCCCTAGAGTGATAAAAACCCCAACTCCTGGAGTGAAGGTTTTTATCATTTAACTTGTTGAATCTGGGTTAAATTTTACCTGACAAAGCTTAATTAATGTAAGACCAATTTTTTTCAATTTTTAATGTCTATTTTATCTCCATGTTCTAAAATTTGGCATTAGTTTTCAAATTTGGGAGAAATGACCTAAATATGTAAAGATTTCACAAAATTCTTGTTCAACAAAATGAAAATTGGCCTTGATTGAGGGGAATGCAGCTATAATCATTGAGATGACATGGCATAAGCTAATTCAACACTCACCAAGGAAGATGTTCTAAGCAACAGCACCCTTATTAGTGAATAAATACTTTTAATAACTTTATAGAAAGTAAGGGATGAATCCTGGACGAATACAGCTCATCTTGGTTATTACGTATCTCAGAATTCTAGTTTGTTTTTTCTATGATACATTATAACTCCCTCATTGGTCCACTTATCCCTCTAATATAATAGCTAACCCCACTTCATTTTGTGTATTTATAGTCTTAATTACCTCAATGTATACTTAGCTTAAGTTAAATTATGAAATGAAAGGCAAAAGGTCATCATTACTTTGAAAATCTCTACATCTTTATCTCCTAAATTAAAAATGATAATTAGAATCTTTCATTTAGAATTCTTCTTCGGCAGGTAAGAGCCCTTAGGAGAGGAGTTTGGTGGGAAGTAATTAATCTATCATTAGGGTCTTTCATAATCTTATTGACTATTTGAGATTGAATCTAAGAGGAATATCCTTTGGGTATGGTTATTTCCTTGTTATATTGATCTTAAGAGTTTGAGGATCCATCCTTACCAGGCTATCCTAGTGAGATCATTGCACTTATTTTCCTCAAAAACTGAAGTTCGTAAGTCAACTACATAGGACCAAAATGAAACATAGGGTCTGACTCCAAAACTTCAACGAGTTAATAAAACATGTTTAAAAATGACATTTATAGCAAATTATCAAATACTGTGTCCATGTTATCTCTTCTCTGGCTTTCTATTTTGTTTCTATTTAGTTCATTTAAACTTTAACAAACTTGAATAGTACTAGAAAAAAAACTCATAGCTAAAATACAAAGGTACATGAATTATGATAGAATAAACAAAGAGGGAAAACCTTTATAAAAGAAGCACTGTTATACACATAACTTTTGATTTTTTGAACACTAAGGCTTCTTATTGAAACTGATTCAACGCTAAACTAAATGCCACTATTAGCAGTGATGATTTTAATTATGATTTTGTAATACAAGCAGGTGGCCCCTTCTTCAGTGTGCAACTAGGATGTAGGGATTGTCTTATATTCTAAGATGTAAAGGTACATTGCCACTACTAGACTTTAATATCTACAAGCTCACAACCATTTTCGCATGAAACAAGCCTAACCAAATAGACATGATCATGTTATCCGATGCTCACACCCTTAGAGCCTTACACTGTAAGTGGTCTTCTAAGAATCTTTACTCATTCTCCCAACGCCAACCCATAGACCATCCATGGATCCAAACTATGCAAAGCAACTGATGCTTACCTATCCTGTTAATCCATACCTAACTATAGCTATACTTATAGACCCAAGTACCCCATTTGACTTTGAAAACATGTACTTCCAGGACCGAGTTTCAAGTAGAGAGTTGACTACCTCGCATGAAGTGTTGTTTACTGACCCCAAATCAAAGCAAATGGTTGGGATTAGAACTGGAACACAAGGGGAAATCTGAAGAAATTTTGCAGCCTTTAATCCATAAGTAAATGAAATGAATAATATAGATGCTAAAACATCTCTGTAGCATTGCTTTGCTATAAACATCATTATCCATTAAGTGAAGCATAACAAATTATAGGCCATATTATTTTCATTTTTGTGAACCTTATGAACTAGAAAGATCTCTACCTTGATAAGTATATGATAACAATGAGAGAATCCTATGACTATAATGTTGCCCAAGGCTATTTGGATCTTTAAATTCGATGAAGGATGGTTAAAGGCATTTTGATCTTTACTCAGGGCAAGATATGCCAGTCATGTTCCCTTTACAGTAATTAAATGTTGGAATTTTGGAAAGAGTAGAGACAAAGTGGAGTGCGCTGAACAACAAAAGTAGAACTTCATATTGAAGTTGGACAAAGAGAATATTATCAGAGAGACATATGATACATGATTGTGAAGAGAAAGCTCTTCTTGTGGGAGCTTTTACTCTACACCTATGAGCTTACAGTTGATGGTTATTTTTACGAAAAAAGAGGAATATAAGTTCTGTATGCTTTTTCATTTTTATATGTATGCCCTTAATAGTCTGATGACACATCGGATGTGATAAAACTGAAGGTATTTTTTATGGGAGTTAATGTTTCATCCGTATCCATCAAACGGAAAGGAAAAAACTAAAAACTGTTGGCCATGTGCAGCAGACAAGAACTACGAACAATCCATGGTCCCCACTATTAATTTTCTGCCAAGAAAAATTAAGCCAAGGGAACCACAGTCTATGGTGGGTACCGTGGATAGTCCATGGTGCCCTCTGGGTCTTAAAAATTCCCAACATTTGCCCACCATTTCACAACTTATACACGAAAAAATCCATTATTGAAATTTTCCCATACTCCCCTGTGATTTTAGGAATGAGAAAAATGCAAAGTAATGTTAGCGAAAACCTAGAGATCTATGTGTAATAAGAGTATCTTATGATTTAAACTTTTACTTAGTGACTATAATTTCAGCTAATTCGAATGTAATAGTAGACAAGACTTTAGGTATATATCCTGTCTAATCAATCAGATACATTTCACGCACAAATCTTAATTCACAGCTAAAATTTTGACATAATTAACTGGTCATATGTCTATAGCCTTAATGATTGCATCAAACTAAGCCCTATAGCTCTTTCAAGTAGCCACAATTCATACTTACAAAGGTAGATCTTAGAAACATGCTCATATAACACAAGTCATTCAATTATGGTCTTAAGAGCAGAACTCGCGCTCTTATAACATTACAGTTCATAAGCACTCTTACCATAGGATAAAATATGTTAGTGCTATCTATCATTATATATTGTTGTCACTTATTAAATATAAAACACCAAGTCATATTAAGAATTGAATTGAGGCTTCATTACTAGTGATTATGGATGTGGGCTCAAGTCCCATCCTCATTGATGTTCTCAACACCTTGTTTCTTGCTAAATCTTTTGTTAAAAGATCTGCAAGATTCTCCCTTATTTGTACATAATAAACAGTAATCACTCCATCTTATATCAATTAATGAACATAGGCATGTCTAAGTCAAACGTGCCTAGATTTGCCATTATAGGCATGATTATATATATACCTTAAACAGTGTCGATTTGCTATCACAATGGATGGAGAGTGGTGAAATTAGCTTTGGTCATGAAGGAACCTCTAATAACAAGTTTCATAATCGCTCTACCTCTTTACCTGCGGTAGCTAAGGCTACAATTTTAGCTACTAGGGTAGAATTTATTATGGAAGCTCACTTCGTGGATATCCAAGGTAGCGCTCCACCACCAAGCAAGTATATCCAACCTGATGATGAGGCACAATCCTCGCTGTCAGTCACTTAACTTGCGTCTGAGTGTCCTTCTAAGTCCAAAGGATAATCTAAATGAAATAGGCCATGGTCTTGAGTTTTCTTCAAGTATTTCAAAACTTGATGTGTTGTATGCCAAGGAAATTTACTAGGATTGCTAGTCAATCGACTTAATTTCCTAATGATAACTACAGTATTTGGCCTAGTGAATGTTATAACACACATAAAACACCCTATGACCTTTGCATACTCAAGCTGTATAATAAGTCTCCAACCATTTTGAGGGCACTTATAAGTTAGATCATAGTGGTTACAGAGGAGTAATCTTGGTATTTGAACCTCTCAAATATTTTCTCAATGTAATAAGATTGAGTCAAGCACATACCATAATTATCTCCAATGATCTTAATACCAAGTATAACATCAGCCTCCCCCATGTCTTTCATAGAGAACATGGAAGTTAGAAAACTCTTGGTTTTCTTTACTTCTCCAGAATTGGTACCAAAAATTAGAATGTCATCGACATATAGACATATAATCACACATTTTCCATGTGCAAACTTAGAGTAGACACATTCATTAGATTCATGATACTGAAGCCAAATCAAGGCAACCTCATCAAATTTTGATGCCATTGCTTACGTGCTTGCTTTAAGCCATGAAAGGATCGTATGAGTTTACGTACTTTCTTTTCCTGGCCTAGAATTTCAAAATGCTTTGGTTGTCTCATATGCACCCCTTCTTCTAACTCACCAGTTAATAATGTGATTTTTGTATCCATTTATTAGATCACTAGCTTTTGAATCTTAGTAAGAGCAATAAGTACTCTTGAAGTTGAAATCTTAGCTACAAGTGCCTAAGTATCAAAGTAATCAATACCATGTCATTATTTAAACCCCTCGTTACCAAATAGGCTTTAAGCCTTTCTATGGTGCCATATATAATTCTTTTCTATTTAAAGTTCCATTGTAATGTATTAGGTTTACATCTAAGTAACAAATCATCTAAAATCCAAGTATTCTTTTCCATTATTAAACCTATTTCACCTTGGATTGCTTCTATCTCGAAAGGAGCATCTTGAGATTACTTAGCCTCTTGAAAGGAGGTAGGATCCAAGTCAATTGTATAAACAAAAGGAATTTCATTTTAAATGGAGTACCTAGTCCCTTCTACTAACTAGACAAAAAAAATCTGCTCCAGAGGATTTCTACTTTCTAATTCGCTTAATTCTTCTAAACTCAACTCTGCCTCCATGTTCTTAACCATTAATTAAAGTCACAGAACTTAAAAGAAGATCATCGTCTTCTGAATTGAAGAAAATATGTTTTCGTTAAAAATTGCATCTATTAATTCAACCACAGTATTCACTGCAATTGAAGCATTTGGTTTAATGACCATAAACCTATTGGCCTTGCTATGTTTAGCATGGCCTTACAAATGCACTCAATTCCTCTTTATCCTAATTTTCTTCTCTTGGGTTCTAGGACCCTAACAATAGCCCTACAACCCTGAACTCTAAAATAACTCAGGTTTGGCGTCCTCTTATTCCATGACTAATATGAGGTAATAGAAATCCTCATGGTATGAACTCTATTTAGGACATAGCATGTTGTGAGTATTGCTTCACCATAAAACCCTTCACATAAACTGGAACCAGAAAGCATATTATTTACCACTTTAGTTAGAGTTCGATTTTTCTTTTTGCCACACCATTATGTTGTGGTGTGTGGTCTTGTGACCTGATGAATTATATCAAATGATTGGAAATACATTAGATCATAATACTGACCACTCCTATCTGATCTTAATCATTTGATTAAGGTCTCATAATGCCACTCATATTCATTCCTAAAGACCCTACACTTATCTAATGCTTTATTTTTAGAAAGCAAAAGATACACTTTGCAATATCCTAAAAAATCATGAATGACTATGACATAGTATTTCTTTTCTTTAAGAGAGAATAAGTGCCAGGACGTTACCTAAATTATTGTTAATTAATTCAAGTATTTTGGTAATCCTTTCAAGATTACGGGAAAAAATTTTAACAATTTTAGTTAACATGCAAGTCTTGTATTTCTCTATGTTGCTATCAAACTTTAGATTTAAATCAAGTCTAGAAATCTCTTTTAATCTTTTATAATTCACATGTCTAAGATGATTATGCTATATAAAAGAAGAAGAATGAACAAGTATGCAAACAACATCATTCATCTTACTAGCACTGGAAGCATTGATTGCATTACACTTGAACATGTCACCACATGCATAACTCTTCCCTACAAAGACACTACTCTTAGACAAAATAAACTGATAGACCTCATACACTTATCTGAAGCAAAACCTATTGAGAAGGAAATAGGAAACAAGATTTTTCTTAACTTTTCAAAGATAGCGTACACCACTTAAAGTAAGTGTTTTCCTGGAAGTAAAAAGTAATTCTACTTCGTATATCCCTGCGAAATCAATAATAGAAGTATTTTCTATGTAAAGCACTTTCACATCTTAAATAGGTACAAGAGTCTTGAAGAAGGAATGGTCCTTACATACACGATTGGAAGCACTCGAATCAAACCATCAATCATCGTCACTTTGGACAACATTGCTTTGATTAAAGATCATGGGTACAAAGTTATCCTTAGTTTTAGCGTTTTGGTTATTCAACCTATATTTTCACATCCAAATGGTGCAATGCCTCTTCTTCTGGCCCAGTTTGTCATATTCCTAACTAACCACTTTTGCTTTCTTACTACCGTTGTTGTTCTTGTTAGGCCCATTTTGTTTCCTTTTTGTCCTTATCTTAGCTCTCTATCTTTAGTCACGTTAGTCTTGGAGACATTCTCCTTTGACGCACCATCCATGCATAAGTCTTCTTCTATATGAAGACGATTAGCAAAATCCTCAAGAGACATTTTGATGCGTGGGCTTGGAACAATACGAAGCAATGGACTCAGTTTGTAATCTGATTCAATCTGTATTTGTGAAAGAGCAAGGAACTAATTAAGAACAGGGAATATGAATGGGATAGAGGGTGAGCCACCACCCAAAGTAGATTAGGATTTCACCCTCCAAATCATAAAGGCAATGCCACTAAATTTGGATTAAAGGAAACCGCTCTATTTAGCAAGCAAATCACATTGTTAAGAGAGATTTTGAGAGAAGTGTGCTTAAAACACAAAATTGAAGTTTTCAATAATGGATTCTACTGTGAATAGTCAGTCAGGCATCCTTATATACACGTTTGTTGAATTCCAAGAGTACACAACCACAAGGGGGTGAATTGTGGTATCCGATTTTCGCCAAGTAACTGACAAACAGCCTTAGACCCTGTAATACCCACCTTCGTTGTTTTTACGTTAACTTGCCTGTCTTGTTTTTTACGTTATGAAATCATGTTTTTAGTAACCGTGTAAATTTTCAACGATTAATTTCACTAAAAAAGAACGATTATTTGATTAACGTTATTATTGATGCTACTTATTTTTAAAATATTTGAATCAACGCTAAACCGAGTTTTTAAAATCGTTTTTCGTTTTACTTGATTAAATCCCAAAGTTTAAACTGAAATGTTGATTGTAGGTCGTTTCAGTTCGGGTTTAGCCTAGTCTTTAGCAGGTACGGGATCGGGATTCAGTTGAATGATGTTATTGAGTCACCAAAAAAAAAAAAAGGAAATTGAAAAGGGGGAAGGGGGAACCGAAGTCGGGCAGAACCCGACCCCCCCTGCACGCTCTCGCTCTCTCTCTCTGCCACGCTCTCTCTCTCCCTCGCTCTCTCCGGTCACCGGTCGCGGCCTGGTGACACCACCGGCCTTCACGTGTCGCCGGCGAGAGGAGGAACCGCCTGGTCCCCTCAACCACGCGTCCCAGCCACCCAATCCTCCAACGAACCTCATCCACTTCGCACGGCCAGTTACCCACGCGTCTCCTTCGCCAGAACCGGCCGCCCAGTTGCCGTTAACCGGCGGCCCACCTCCCTTTCGGCCTCCCCTCTAAATCTGGGGGTCGAATTCGACCCCAGACAACCCCAACCGCGACCATAACGCAAGTTAGGGTTTTGGGGTTCGGGCTAGCCGAGTCACGCGCGAAGGGCAGGCTGTTGGTGTTCGATTTTTGGCCTCAATTCAAGCTAAATTGCGTGTATCTAGCGTGAAATCGAGGTGGGTGTTCTCGCCTCCTAAGTTATTATTATTTTCGAAATTGATTTTCAGCAGATTGATGTTGCATGTCAAGTTAGGGTTTGTTAAATTTGTTAGAAATGTCAAGAAATTAGCTATTCATGTTTAGGTTCGATTCATTTGGTTGATTGATGCCTGAGATTGTAATTCGAAGTGAATTATATGCGTTTAGCATTAATTCGAATGCATGTAGTTAGTAGATGCTTAAGATTGTAAATTAATGCGAATTATGTGCGTTTAGCTTCAATTCGAATCAATAAACGTAAATCATGCCTGAGTTGTTAATTCGAAGTAAATTAAATGTGTTTAGCATCAATTCGAGTCCATGAATGTAAATCATGCTTGAGATATCAAAATCGAAGTTAATTTTAACATATTTAGCTTCGATTCGAGTTAAAGAATTATTGTTTAAAAACGGAATTAAAATCGAAATGAATTTAGCGTATTTAGTTTCAATTCGAGTTAATGAGTTATTGTTTGAAAAGGAATTAGAAACGAAGTTTGTTTGATATGTTTAGCATCGATTCAAGTTAATTAGTTGCTGCATGAAAAAGGATTACAAATGAAGTTAGTTTAACGTGTTCAGTATCGATTCAAGTTAGTGAGTTAATGTATGAAAAAGAATTAAAATCGAAGGTGCGTTAACATCCTTAGCTTCCCTTCGAATTAATTAACCAATGCGTGAAATGAGCTAATTTCAAGGTTAATGCAATGTGTTTAGTTTCGAATCAAGTGGATTAGTTATTGCATGTTAAAGGAATTAATCTCGAAGTTATATAAACATGTTTAGCTTCAATTCGAGTTAACCTAGCTAATGCATGTAAACGAATTAAATTTGAAGCTATTAAAATATGTTTAGCTTTAATACGAACCCTTTTTTTTTAGCACATTCATGCTTAGGAAAGTTACTCGAAATGTATCGGTTATGTTTAGAATCAAATTATGTTTGATTTATTGAATAAAGTATTGTCGATTCATGAATAAATGTGGCCATATGAACGCTTGTTGTAATGCACCGCTGAATGGTGTTGGTTGCTCAGGTAAGGGCCTAAAGTTCACTCCCTTTTTCATAAGCTAATATGATAATATGTTGTGATTAATAAATCGATGAATCGAGTTGGTAGTTGGATGGTTTGAGGAAAGAATCATGAGCGTTCGAGGTCTTGTGGTACGGTGCTTGTGAGGAGGGAGTTCGGGTTGTGAAATTACCGCAATCGTGTGGATTGCGAGGCCATGTGTGGCTTATTGTGTTGTTGAAATGATTACGAAGTGTTTAAATGTGATATGTGTAATCCCTTTTCCTTGTGTGTTTTAAATGTAACATGTGGGTGTGAGGGTAATGTTTTAGCAAATGACTTTTCATGTGTTTTAAATGAATAATAGCCATGTCTAGTAATGAGCTATGGCCTATTTTAGCTATCCAAATAGTGTTTGGAAGGAATCCCTAAAACGTTTTTAACAAAAGGGAGATGGGAATTATACGTTGAATGATTTTATTGTTTGAAATGGAAAATTACTAGCCGTTATGGCCGATACGCTTTAAGTGGCTAAGATAATGTGCTGCGGACAATATGATATGATGTAATGTTAACCTAGGGGATAAGTCCGGATAAACCCTAGAGGCCCTGACGAGGGCTAATGTAATGGTCCGATATGTTATATGTAGCCATCCCGGGAGTAAGAGCTTAAGCGTGAGCGTTAGGTCTCACTATGGGGTCGAGAATAGTTCTCACCCAATCAGCACCCTGTAATGATCTTATGCCAGAAGTACTTTCGTACTAAGTTAAGAAAAGCAATTGGCCTTTGCCATTTTATATGTTTTAAAGAAAAAGAATGTTTTATGGGCCCAAAGAGGCCGCATGGAATGGATATGAAATGCATACAAGGGTCGTTTTACGACGAATGCGAAATGTAAACTCTTTCAAAAGATTGAGAACCTCAAGGTTATGAAATGCTTTCAATGTGCAAAGAAAGTTTCATTGCCGATTTAAAGAAAATGTTCTTAAATATGATGAATGTGGATTCTTAGCCTGTGTATTAAAGGAAAGCTTTCAATGGATGCATTATGAATGATTCTTAAGTATGGTTGAATGTGGATTCCAATCTTATGTGGCATCATTCTTATCCATAGCAAATCTGTCTGATTTAAAGTGTACGAGATGAGAAAGAAAGTTATAGCACGTTGAAAATTCTATGAATGAAGGCGTCTCTTCCTAAAAGAATGAACGTTGATATGTGTTTATGTGTGTGATATGTATATCATATGAATGAAATGCCAAGAAAAGTGTATTTTTGAAAAGGGATAACCTTATATACACATCATATGATTGAGGGTTCATGTGTAGTTCAAATGGAGTATTAGGAAGTTATGTTATGAAAAGAAAAGATCCTTATACTTAGCCTTCGATACTCACATGCCTAACTGCTTGCTAGTAAAGAACTCCGTCGTTGAGGAACCTAGAAATATGATTGGGTGGTCGAAGTGAAGTTTATGTTTAGTGATCCTTCCATAAAGGTTCTATGAATATCTATTATGATAGTAAAGTATGGAAACGTGGTATGTGACTAGTAAAGATAGTATTGCTTGCAACGGTTTTGCTTTTAAGGGGGGGTTGGGGGACACTCACTGAGCGTGTGGTTGCTCATCCCATTACTCTTTCCCCTTTTCCCCAGATTTTCTTTCTGACAGGAAGAAGTTGAGTCAGATAAGCCCAGAAGGAACCTATTGTTGCTTACAAGGCGTCGTATGTGCTCATTGGAAGGGATCTTACGTGTTTAATGAAGTCATGTAATGTACTTTTAGTTTATAAAGGTCTGTAAACGATTATTCTAGTTCATGTATTGCATATGGTATAAAGGTCGCTCTATATGGCCGCTTGAGCCAACCATCAAGTTAGTTAGATGTCTTCTTGATTTAATTTAGCTATGTTTAGGGATGTAAATCTTAATACTCCGGTATTGTTAACCGTTGAGTTGTATCTTCTATTTCTTCTTTATTCATGAATCAATCTGGTTGGTGTACTCCGAGCGAGTGGCTCGTTGAGTTATGAACTCCGGCGTGTGGCCGTTGAGCTATGTTTCAAATGTTTGCGCTTCCGTTGATTTACAGGGACTTATTGTAAGGCTTTTAGCCTGGAAATGGTCAGTTTTTAGGGGGAACTCTGCCCACTTCGTCCCAGGATTTAAGTAAGAAGTTAGGAAAGCGTAACGCTTCTGGCCTAGGGGCTGGGGGTGTTACATTGATGGTATCAGAGCAAAGGTCCTGCGACCATAGGCCGCGACCTGAGTCTTGCATTCATATAGTCCAATAGGAACGCGTTCATAATGATGTGATATATGCTTACTAGGTCTATAATTGTGCGTTTAATGTGAATCTTGGTGTATTCAGCTAGCTAGGTACTGCTCGAGTGAGCTCACTAATCGAGTGAACGAACGAATTGTTAAGGGTGTTAGTCGAGTAACTTGTTTTCTCATGAATGAGTTAAGTATTAGTCTAATCGAAAGTTGTTTGTTTATTTGCTTATACACCTTGACGGTTTGGAATTACATGATTGGAAAGTCTTAAAGCTAAGCCCATCTTTGCCCCCGAAGTACGATTTGCTCCTCGGGCCCCGTAATGGAGTGAGTAGACGTACTTAATGGTTGGTAGGGATAGGCTAGAGGCAGATGGACTATTTCTCGTTTGAAAACCTAGAGATTTTGAAAGTTGAGACTTTTCTAAATAGTGAATTAAGATGTTTGCTTCGCATTGAAAGACCCTTCTAATTATGTGGTTAGGTTTTAATGCCGCATTTGAAGGCTTGCATTTGCTTTATCATCACACTTGAGTCTCTGCTACTGTTGTAAGTTTCCATGCGCAACTAAACGTATTGGATGCCTGTCTGCCAAGATGCATATGTTCCTTGATGTGTAAATGACAAGTTATAAGCGACTAAGAATTACCCCTCTTGACTAAAAGCTTCTTTTTGACAATAAACCTTTTAACGTGAATGTTTGATTGTTAAGAAGGCTGAGTGATAGCTTCGTGTGTGTGCATGCCAATATGAGTAATTGTGGCAGAGTTCTGTTGATTGTGACCTAAGTGATATCCCATACGTGTTATTGACACTTAGATTCGTTCTTACGCCTGTTAGTCGGCTGATGGCTAATTTTTAATGATTTTGACAAGTTTCAAGACATACCTTGACCTTAGTTTGCAAATGAGAAATGCAATCCTGTATGCCGTTCTAAATGACCCCCTACGTGATATTAGTTGTGAACTTGAAATCATGGACCTTGAAAGCTTATATAGTCACTTAGAATGACATGCAGGGCCAACTTTATGTTTATTAACTAACGGTAAAGTAAATAAGCTATGTGGTGCTTCTTCAACTTGATTCTTATGGGGTATGTCACTTAATTGGCCAAAGAATTCAACCTACATGAGTTGTTGCTTCGTGTAGTCATAGTTAGCTAATCACTGCATAGCGTATAGTCCTTATGTTGTGGTTAAATTGCTAATTGCGCACATATACCATGGTGTGATTTCGTGATTGTAACCTTTGCTTTGAAATGTTTATCTCCGAATGCATCATTGAATGGTATGCTAGAATAATCATGATTGTAAGGGAGTTACTCATCTTCTATTCGAACTAAGGTTTATGCCTCTTATGTTTGATTGGAGAGACGATGTTTTGGCTTGGACGAACCCTAATACACCAAGAAAGCGAAAGGGAGGAAGAACCTAGCAGACTTTGGAATTGTACATAGTAATGATCTCCACTAAGGTAAGCGAACTACAGTGAGACCCATATGATCACCTATGGGATAGGTGTACCTTGTAGACCCTCAACACATACCTATAAGACCATTAGCACCGTAGTTCTTACCAATGCTAGTTGATTGATGATCAGCCGTATGTTTTATGAGTGAATGGTATAGTAAATACATGTCATTGGAGTTGCTTATCATGAACTTTAGTTGCATAGTGGCTGGATTGATTAAGTGGTTTAACCTATGTGAACCATTGCTTGTACGATCTCTGAGTCATTACTTGTACTCCCCAAGTTCTATTATCCCATGATATGGTTTGAACAACTATACACATACGCACTTAATGCATGATGTGGTGACCTTAGGTGTCTATCTTCACCTTTGCTTGCCTATGTGCAATCCATGCTTGACTTGCGTTTGGTTTGGTAGGTGACTTGATTATCCAAACGAATGAAGTTTCATAGTACACGGCCTGACATGACCCTTGACTCGTTGTTTGCATGCACGTATTCTTGCCGTAGCATTATCTTCTCAGTTGTTTCTATCGACATGCCATGCTAGTTCATGCCATTTATGATTCTTCATCCTTAAGTGCTCTGTTGTAGACCCTACGTGATGCCAATGTTTTTACTGCTAAGGTGTGATGTGATAGCTTCCTGACCAATTGATTTGACTTCAGGGTGACCCAATATCTTGATGCCTTTGAATGGACCTGACTAAGTTAATTGCCTTCATGCGAACCTGACATGTCCTGAATAAGTTGTCATGAATGAAAGGGCCTAAAAGTTAGCTGGGATTGATGTACAGACATCGGAATGTTGGTGCATATGTTTTCCTTTTGTAAATTGCTTGCCATGTATGTTTTAGACGCGTTCATGCTCCCCGAGACTCCTAAGCTTAAGAATATTGGATTGCTAATACCATGCAATTCCATTGTGCTTAAATGGTACTATGTGGTGCTATGTGACATTTCTATTACTCTAAATGTGTTATAGTAGTCTCCATGTTAATCATTGTGATCCCAATAGTAACTTGAATTCATGTTTTAGAATGAGACCGCTAGTGTATGACCTGAAGATGTCATTGTCTCAATTGTCGTGCCTTTAGATGCCCACTTATAGATGCATATGCATAGAATTATTGCTTGCCATGCGAACTGAGTCTAGACCATTGGAAATCTATGTTTCATTTTCAAAGCAAACTCAATATGGTTGTCCATGCCAACTCATTTGCCCCTCTTCAATGCGATTTGCCCTCGGCGCCTAAATAGAGTGAGTAGACGCTTGAAGAGGTTGGCGAGGAGGAGACTGGATACCATAAGATATTTTCTTTTGATTTAGAAAGAAGTAGTGATTGCAAAATGGAACCTTCTGGAAACCTACCGTGTAGATCCTAGTTGTGTGCATGCATTTTAAGAAAGACCGAACTTAGATTTGGAATTTCGAGGACGAAATTCTTTTAAGGGGGGGAAGATTGTAATACCCACCTTCGTTGTTTTTACGTTAAGTTGCCTGTCTTGCTTTTTACGTTATGAAATCATGTTTTTAGTAACCGTGTAAATTTTTAACGATTAATTTCACTAAAAAAGAACGATTATTTGATTAACGTTATTATTGATGCTACTTATTTTTAAAATATTTGAATCAACGCTAAACCGAGTTTTTAAAATCGTTTTTCGTTTTACTTGGTTGAATCCCAAAGTTTAAACTGAAATGTTGATTGTAGGTCGTTTCAGTTCGGGTTTAGCCTAGTCTTTAGCAGGTACGGGATCGGGATTCAGTTGAATGATGTTATTGAGTCACCAAAAAAAAAAAAAAGGAAATTGAAAAGGGGGAAGGGGGAACCGAAGTCGGGCAGAACCCGACCCCCCCTGCACGCTCTCGCTCTCTCTCTCTGCCACGCTCTCTCTCTCCCTCGCTCTCTCCGGTCACCGGTCGCCGCCTGGTGACACCACCGGCCTTCACGTGTCGCCGGCGAGAGGAGGAACCGCCTGGTCCCCTCAACCACGCGTCCCAGCCACCCAATCCTCCAACGAACCTCATCCACTTCGCACGGTCAGTTACCCACGCGTCTCCTTCGCCAGAACCGGCCGCCCAGTTGCCGTTAACCGGCGGCCACCTCCCTTTCGGCCTCCCCTCTAAATCTGGGGGTCGAATTCGACCCCAGACAACCCCAACCGCGACCATAACGCAAGTTAGGGTTTTGGGGTTCGGGCTAGCCGAGTCACGCGCGAAGGGCAGGCTGTTGGTGTTCGATTTTTGGCCTCAATTCAAGCTAAATTGCGTGTATCTAGCGTGAAATCGAGGTGGGTGTTCTCGCCTCCTAAGTTATTATTCTTTTCGAAATTGATTTTCAGCAGATTGATGTTGCATATCAAGTTAGGGTTTGTTAAATTTGTTAGAAATGTCAAGAAATTAGCTATTCATGTTTAGGTTCGATTCATTTGGTTGATTGATGCCTGAGATTGTAATTCGAAGTGAATTATATGCGTTTAGCATTAATTCGAATGCATGTAGTTAGTGGATGCTTAAGATTGTAAATTAATGCGAATTATGTGCGTTTAGCTTCAATTCGAATTAATAAACGTAAATCATGCCTGAGTTGTTAATTCGAAGTAAATTAAATGTGTTTAGCATCAATTCGAGTCCATGAATGTAAATCATGCTTGAGATATCAAAATCGAAGTTAATTTTAACATATTTAGCTTCGATTCGAGTTAAAGAATTATTGTTTAAAAACGGAATTAAAATCGAAATGAATTTAGCGTATTTAGTTTCAATTCGAGTTAATGAGTTATTGTTTGAAAAGGAATTAGAAACGAAGTTTGTTTGATATGTTTAGCATCGATTCAAGTTAATTAGTTGCTGCATGAAAAAGGATTACAAATGAAGTTAGTTTAACGTGTTCAGTATCGATTCAAGTTAGTGAGTTAATGTATGAAAAAGAATTAAAATCGAAGGTGCGTTAACATCCTTAGCTTCCCTTCGAATTAATTAACCAATGCATGAAATGAGCTAATTTCAAGGTTAATGCAATGTGTTTAGTTTCGAATCAAGTGGATTAGTTATTGCATGTTAAAGGAATTAATCTCGAAGTTATATAAATATGTTTAGCTTCAATTCGAGTTAACCTAGCTAATGCATGTAAACGAATTAAATTTGAAGCTATTAAAATATGTTTAGCTTTAATACGAACCCTTTTTTTTAGCACATTCATGCTTAGGAAAGTTACTCGAAATGTATCGGTTATGTTTAGAATCAAATTATGTTTGATTTATTGAATAAAGTATTGTCGATTCATGAATAAATGTGGCCATATGAACGCTTGTTGTAATGCACCGCTGAATGGTGTTGGTTGCTCAGGTAAGGGCCTAAAGTTCACTCCCTTTTTCATAAGCTAATATGATAATATGTTGTGATTAATAAATCGATGAATCGAGTTGGTAGTTGGATGGTTTGAGGAAAGAATCATGAGCGTTCGAGGTCTTGTGGTACGGTGCTTGTGAGGAGGGAGTTCGGGTTGTGAAATTACCGCAATCGTGTGGATTGCGAGGCCATGTGTGGCTTATTGTGTTGTTGAAATGATTACGAAGTGTTTAAATGTGATATGTGTAATCCCTTTTCCTTGTGTGTTTTAAATGTAACATGTGGGTGTGAGGGTAATGTTTTAGCAAATGACTTTTCATGTGTTTTAAATGAATAATAGCCATGTCTAGTAATGAGCTATGGCCTATTTTAGCTATCCAAATAGTGTTTGGAAGGAATCCCTAAAACGTTTTTATCAAAAGGGAGATGGGAATTATACGTTGAATGATTTTATTGTTTGAAATGGAAAATTACTAGCCGTTATGGCCGATACGCTTTAAGTGGCTAAGATAATGTGCTGCGGACAATATGATATGATGTAATGTTAACCTAGGGGATAAGTCCGGATAAACCCTAGAGGCCCTGACGAGGGCTAATGTAATGGTCCGATATGTTATATGTAGCCATCCCGGGAGTAAGAGCTTAAGCGTGAGCGTTAGGTCTCACTATGGGGTCGAGAATAGTTCTCACCCAATCAGCACCCTGTAATGATCTTATGCCAGAAGTACTTTCGTACTAAGTTAAGAAAAGCAATTGGCCTTTGCCATTTTATATGTTTTAAAGAAAAAGAATGTTTTATGGGCCCAAAGAGGCCGCATGGAATGGATATGAAATGCATACAAGGGTCGTTTTACGACGAATGCGAAATGTAAACTCTTTCAAAAGATTGAGAACCTCAAGGTTATGAAATGCTTTCAATGTGCAAAGAAAGTTTCATTGCCGATTTAAAGAAAATGTTCTTAAATATGATGAATGTGGATTCTTAGCCTGTGTATTAAAGGAAAGCTTTCAATGGATGCATTATGAATGATTCTTAAGTATGGTTGAACGTGGATTCCAATCTTATGTGGCATCATTCTTATCCATAGCAAATCTGTCTGATTTAAAGTGTACGAGATGAGAAAGAAAGTTATAGCACGTTGAAAATTCTATGAATGAAGGCGTCTCTTCCTAAAAGAATGAACGTTGATATGTGTTTATGTGTGTGATATGTATATCATATGAATGAAATGCCAAGAAAAGTGTATTTTTGAAAAGGGATAACCTTATATACACATCATATGATTGAGGGTTCATGTGTAGTTCAAATGGAGTATTAGGAAGTTATGTTATGAAAAGAAAAGATCCTTATACTTAGCCTTCGATACTCACATGCCTAACTGCTTGCTAGTAAAGAACTCCGTCGTTGAGGAACCTAGAAATATGATTGGGTGGTCGAAGTGAAGTTTATGTTTAGTGATCCTTCCATAAAGGTTTTATGAATATCTATTATGGTAGTAAAGTATGGAAACGTAGTATGTGACTAGTAAAGATAGTATTGCTTGCAACGGTTTTGCTTTTAAGGGGGGGTTGGGGGACACTCACTGAGCGTGTGGTTGCTCATCCCATTACTCTTTCCCCTTTTCCCCAGATTTTCTTTCTGACAGGAAGAAGTTGAGTCAGATAAGCCCAGAAGGAACCTATTGTTGCTTACAAGGCGTCGTATGTGCTCATTGGAAGGGATCTTACGTGTTTAATGAAGTCATGTAATGTACTTTTAGTTTATAAAGGTCTGTAAACGATTATTCTAGTTCATGTATTGCATATGGTATAAAGGTCGCTCTATATGGCCGCTTGAGCCAACCATCAAGTTAGTTAGATGTCTTCTTGATTTAATTTAGCTATGTTTAGGGATGTAAATCTTAATACTCCGGTATTGTTAACCGTTGAGTTGTATCTTCTATTTCTTCTTTATTCATGAATCAATCTGGTTGGCGTACTCCGAGCGAGTGGCTCGTGAGTTATGAACTCCGGCATGTGGCCGTTGAGCTATGTTTCAAATGTTTGCGCTTCCGTTGATTTACAGGGACTTATTGTAAGGCTTTTAGCCTGGAAATGGTCAGTTTTTAGGGAGAACTCTGCCCACTTCGTCCCAGGATTTAAGTAAGAAGTTAGGAAAGCGTAACGCTTCTGGCCTAGGGGCTGGGGGTGTTACAGACCCTGATTGGAGAGACTGTTTCTGAATGACGAACAGTCTTGGGCCTTGTTTGCAGTGGCTGTTCCCAATTGGTTCAGAAGAGAAAATCAAAGTAATAAATGCGGAAATAAAGCACACAAAATTTTTACGTGGAAAACACCTCTAGCCCAAATGAGGTGTGAAAAACCACGACCTACCTCGTGTAGGATTTAACCACTTCACTAACGGGCTGAACACGTTACAAAAGTAACACTCCTTGTTACAACTTGTAACCCACGTAACCTTCTTCCCTAAGACAGGTTACACCACGTCCAATCACACTATATTGGACATGTCCAAAGTCCACTCGACTATGGACACACTCACTCACTTTCTGATCTGAGAACAGGAGTACAAAACACCTTACTGGGGTGCTTCTGACTTAAGCAGATGTAAGGTACAATGGAGTCCTAGTATGCCAATAGTTTGAAAGCTCAATTTTTGCACAATCTTGTCACGGTTTTTTCTTTTGAAATGAAGCTTTAGAAAGCTCTCAATGCTCTGTGAAAAACCGATTTTTCCCTTGTCTGTCTCTGCTGAAAGGAGTGAAAAGATTTTCTAATTTAAGCAAGCAAACCCAACGGCTAACTCCTTCAAAAAAGGATAGAAAAATCTTCTGATTTTGGCAGCTTAGGAGATTTCTTCAGATTTCCAACGGTTAGGAACAAAGAAGATAAGATTCTCCTAAAATATAGGGATTTTGAAACTTATGGGATAAAAACTGATTTAGCCACTTAATATAGCCGTGTAATTTAGCCCAAAAAAGATAAAAATCTTGGTTTCAAAATTTGAATCAATCATGGCCTAAAAATAAGGAATAAAGATTTTTCGGATTTTGAAAAAATCTCTAGCAAAAATAGTTTTGCAATCTGCTAAATAAATAATAAATAATAATCTAATCAGCCTAGGATTTCATAAAAAGATTCTTAGAGCAGCCAGCCAACCAAAAGAAATTTTCAGGTAAAACGGATGTGGCCGCTACAGTTTCAGGAACACCCTAGGCACCCTGTTTGCAGGGTTGTTTTGGAAATGGTGTTCTGAAACAAATGTCGAAAACCGTTTTAAGAAGTGTTAAATTGAGACTTTCAAGATTGGCATATAAACAAGAATCTAAAAGATCAAATCGAGACTTCTTGTTGTAAGAATCAGTCGTCTTGTCAAGAACGGATGTGCAATTCCAAACACCTTAGTCACCTT
This sequence comes from Carnegiea gigantea, assembly GCA_029747015.1. NCBI lineage: Eukaryota > Viridiplantae > Streptophyta > Magnoliopsida > Caryophyllales > Cactaceae > Carnegiea > Carnegiea gigantea. The sequence continues at coordinate 927,636 of JAKOGI010000088.1, read as the reverse complement.
GATTACTCTGGTGATCTTGTATCGCTGAATGTAGGAACTTGTTCCTCAAGACTTAGCCAACTGTTTGCTGATCTTGTATCACTGAAGCTTGGAACCTGTTCTTAAAACTTGTTCTCAACATTTAGTAGACAGAACAGGTAAGTAGGATCAATACAAACAACTGTATAGGACCTGTTTGGAGAGCTTGTTTGGGACAACATTACTCAAGCAAGTATGCTACACTTGGATTTGTTATCATCAAAACTTTATACAGTTAGGTCAACAACGTTCATAGGACGGCAAGCAGGTAAGCTAGCTCCTAGGCTAAACTAATCTAGCGTGCCTAAATTGCATTGCAAAATAGGTTTACCTTAAGCTAATTACAAACTTGAGTCTAGCCAATACAATCTATTTAGAGCTGATCCAAACCTAGACCATGCTTAAGTACCTCCAATCAATTTATTTGCACATGGTAGAGAGAGAAAAGGCAGGCTACAGTAGGTCACTTTTCAGCCATCCTATTTAGAGGTAAAGTCAAAAAAGCCTGTTTTAGCTTGATAAACCTATTATAGTGCTAGAAATGATAAAGCTAGTTCCTAACATATACTTGACTTAGAACTGCTGGAAATGATAAGCCCTAAATCAGGTCTAGGTGGGAGAACCAACCAGAAACTTTAACGGGTCTGGATTGGCCTCAAATACAACAATTAATATAATGTAGCTGAGACTCCATATAGAACTGCTCATGATTTGGATTTCTCTTCATGGGTTGATACCATAGGATGTTGGCTATCAATATAAGCAAAACTTTTGGTCCTAAACTAGGTTTTAGGTTGTGATCCCACCTAATCTTTCAATGCGGGTAAATTAAAATCTTCACTGTTTGGGACTAATGTAGCAAAATGCTTATGACTTAAGCTAAAAGTGAATTTCCTCAGTGAAACTAGACATCTTAAGAGTCCAACAAAGTAACACTTGCCTATAGGATGGCTTTGAAACTCCAAGAAGCAAGCCATCCAAAACCACACTTAGTTCTAGATTGGAGTAGGGGAACAAGGAACGAATTGGTAGTGTTATGGCTTGTTTCCCTTGATCCTCCATAGTGGGTTAGCACCATGACCTTATTTTGGATTAAAAACTGTAACACCCCAAAATCCACATGGTTTGCTGTTCACATTCTCCTTAATAAATCTCTTAATTATGACTAATAAACTCGATAACAGGGGCTTTACAGTCGTCCAAAAAGACAAGGTTTGAAGCATGAGTATTAGAAATAACATAGTTAAGCATAGCTTCAACCATACACACTCACACATAATCAAACCATATATAATCAATTGTTAACCAACAGAAGGTTTATACACCACGTTAAGCAATTCACGATAAAATTTACACCTACATCCACTGAAGATTTCAAATTATAGCTCCAAACATGAGGGCAATTCACTAAGCATTTGCCTAAAACAAAACATAAAAAATATTTCAAACTATGAGCCGAAACCCAGTACACACATTTCTGCACTGTTAAATGATCTCTAGATAAATTGGTTGGGCGCCATCTTTATAATTCATTTTAAATTAAAACAGTGAATGAGACGAATGTAAAACTACATTGCTAGTTATTATCTAATAGTGAATCCTTTGATAGTGTTATGATCTATGAATAGATGTACACTTGGCAAGCAAATTGGAAGGTCTGGCCTGAAGCTGAGTGGGTAACTGAAGGGCGAATACTCTATAGATGATAACTGGTGGGGTTATTAATCAAATGATAAATCACTGTATAAACTAATTCATTGATGTACTTGCCAAAACATTATAACTTTCATAAATACATGATTGATTTCTAAAGATACAGGCAATGGATGCACCTGCAGTCTTTAAAATGCAATTTCACTTGATAATACTTATACACAATGGGAAATGATAGACTAGGCCCCGTTTATACTTAAGAAATGTAGTTATAGGTAAATCCAGCTAGTAGACAACATTCACCTCCATAATTTGTAACTTTAATAGAAACTGATTAATCAAAAGGGCATCCATGATTCAAACAATTCAATATAAGAAAAGTTACACCAAAATGATTTGAAAAATAAATAAGCTAGGGTCATTGAACTTGACGTAAAACAAATTGGAGGTAAACAGACCAAAATGAAATGATTGAGGTGATAATGAAAGGACTGTGAATGGAATATAGGTTTTTCATATTTCTTACACCGATAACAAAAGGTTAAATGCCAAGAGGGGTGTTGTGAGGTTCAGAAAAGCTCATGTAACTCTAGCTTGGCCCGATAGACATTGATCTTGAGTTATTACTCTCCACACTTCTCAAATTTCATTCTCATACCCACTTAACTCGGTTTTTCAACCCAAGTGTCTATACACAATCAAAGTTGTTGAACTCACTAAACTTTGTAATTTCTTTGCAATATCTATAATTATTTAGAAACTCCTACTAATATCTCCAAATCTCACAATTTCTTTCTTCCCTCATATTACCGTTTCAAGGTCTGCTTTAGAAAATTCATATCTTTCACCCCTGTCCTCAAATTGAGCACTAAAACCCAATATGAAAAGTTTAAAAAAATCTGTAACCCTTTTATTCACAGTGTAAAACCCAATTTCCACCACACAACCTCTAAAATTAAGCTTAAACAAAACCGTGCACATCTCTAGTTTATTCTGCACAGTCTCTATAAATTGATCATAACTTTTTCCACAAAACACAGAACTAAGTAATTCTAGAGACCATGGAAAGACATCTCCTTGAGCTACTGGCCCCTGAAAAATCATAATTTTTTGACGTGCCAATTATTACCAGTTTATTCCCAAAGCTGCCTGTTGTTTTTAGGTGCGTTTCCTAGCTCTAAATGCCCCTTTTCTTCACATAACACTCAAAATGCTCCCATAAACTCACTTATTTACCTTAATAATTCAAGAAACCTCTTTTGGCCACTTATGGAATTTTTCATAATCCACTGATTTTGACAAAACTACATAACATCATTCTTTTAAGTCAATAACACATCCAACCTCCAAATTTCACCTAATTCAATCTAAATAACATACTTGATTCCAAAAATCCAATTAAACCATGCTCAATTGAAAGTCACATCCAAAATCATCTTACACCACCATACATACAATTCATGCTAAAGATTGAAAGATTAGAGCACAACACCTAAAATTCATCAACCTTATACATAAAGCTTACATCATCATGCATGGATTCAATTTTACACAAGACTTACACACTTCCATAATCAACCAAACTCAAAAAAACATCAAATTTACATTTATTTTATCAAGATAACGTGATCCATAAACAAATCCATCATAAAAATTCAAAATTAAACAAGATTAGAATTAGGATTTATCTCACTTAAGCTTGAATTTAAGGAGATGGAAGTGGTGTTTGGGGGTAGTAGGAGTTCAGGCTTCGCGGGTGGTGGGGCTGGCGGATGGAAGCCCTGGGCTAGTAGCAACAGCTACAACACAGCAGTAGTGGCCAAATTAGATTTTAGTAGCTTAGGATATTTTAACAAGTCTTCCTTCATTGGCTGCATTTATGTCATCAAAAAAAAGGTTTAAGGTAATTATAATTAGGCTTAAATAATGACAATTAGCTAAATTTAATCATACAAACTTATTGGGCGTCAAATTGGGCCCAAAATGAATTGGGCTTGAAAATAGAATGCCCCGTTGCGATAAAATTTTTGCATAGCTCAAATTTAAATTGTTGTGATGTTATGGAAAAATAATTTAATCACTCAAAATCATAATTGTCGAGGCCTATTATCGATTTTTCTAAAATTTTACGATAATTAAAACTCGAATTGCAAAGTGGAGCCCAAATGAATTTTTCCCAAGTGGGATGATTAAATGCAATAAATGCGAGGAAATTAATAGCACGACTTAATTAAATAAATAAACATGACTTAGAGTCGGGCTATTATAGCTTTCCATCCTTGAAACTTATGAGCTTTGACAAAACAGGCAACTTTATCTGAAATAGATGTGGGTACTTGGCTTGCATTTCTTCCTCAGTTTCCCAAATGGCTTCTAAGGATGTATGATTTGCCCAAGGCACTTTGATTAATAGTACCTGGTTGATGCTTAGCTGCTTAATCCTGCGATCTAGTCTCTGGACTGGGCGCTCCTCAAACACTTGACCTTCAGTAACCAAATAGGTTTAGTTATAAGAGTGTGGTCAGGATCGGAAATATACTACCTGAGTTGTGAGCTAAGGAATGCATTGTGCGTGTGTTTTAGTTATATAGGCAGATGTACTCGACAAGCTACGGGATTTAATCTTTCAATAAACTTGATTAGTCCAATAGATCTTAGGCTCAATTTAGCTCACAGTTCAAACCTCCTTATACCCTTAGTTAGTGAAACTTTCTGAAAAACCTTGTAATCTGCCTAAAACTCTAGGGATCTCCTTCTTTTATCAGCATAGCTTTCTGTCAGTTCAAATAGTTTGTTTTCAAGAGTCTCTTCATGTCTATCATCTCATTGAGTGTTGATTCCTCATGACCCAAAAGATGATTTTATCGTCAATGTCTACCATCATTTTACCCTCATGTTTCATGTAAATTTTTCTGCTAATACTTTCACAACATCGACCGCTTGGAATAGCATGCTTTCTTTAAATGAAAATATTGGTCCTAGGTCACAAATTATTATAAGCTTCAATTGACATTTTTAGATGCTTGCCCATGTGACACTAATTAAACCTATAGGTTCTCAAGCCCTCTCTAGAGGTTCAACTCAATAACCACTACAGTGTTTAGGGTATGTTTTGTCTTCCTAGTCAGGGCATCTGCCATAATATTGGCCTTTCCTGAGTAATATTAGATTGGCAAGTCGTAATCTTTAAGTAATTCTAATCAACGCCTTTATCTCAGGTTGAGCTTCTTCTAAGTGGAAATGGACTTCAAGCTTTGATGATAAGTGTAGATCTCACATGGTACTCCATACAAGTAATATTTTAAAATTTTCAGTGCAAAAACTACAACTGCTAGTCCTGGGTCATGGGTAGGGTGATTTCTCTCATAAGTCTTAAACTGTCGAGAGGCATAAGCTACCACTTATCTTTTTGCTAACTTTGTAGCTTCCTTCAACAAATTGGTCAAGGAAGATGATCTTTGGTAAATCCTTTCAGAAACTTGATAATGCCCAACTAAACCCAAAAAGTTTCTAGTCTCAGGAACATTGGTGGGCCTTGGGCACTCTATAATTGCTTTCATCTTCTGTAAATCAATCTTAATCCCCTCGTTTGAAACCTCTTGTCCCCAAAAATACCATTTCTTCTAATTAGAACTTATTGAACAAAAAATTTTGATAAATCATAAATTTTTAATATAACATTAGCTATTATGTCTTAATATAAAAGACAAATACAAGTGAATCCGATTACGTAGCAAAAGATAGTAAAAAAATAATAATAATAATAAAGCGTATTATTTTTATGTGGCTACAAATGAATTTTTTGTTTTAAAAAAAAAGACCAAAAAAAGGAGCGCTCAAGATCCCCTTGGGCTTCTTCGGATATCTTCTCAAAACCCTCCAGAAGACACATCAACTCTAAAAAGGACACTTTTGGGTATTAAAAAAACTAAAGCAACACTTCTTAGTAATTTTTCCAATAAAATAAAAAAAAAAAGCAAAGTTTTGTAGGGGTGGTTAGCAAACCTACGTTCTCCAACTCTGCCATTAGTTTTGCAATATGGGTGACAATCGTCGCTTACTTTCTCATAAAAACATAGGAGACTCCAAAAAAAAGGGGGTTGACAGTGAAAATAGAGACAAAAAAAGCAGAGAGTGTAAGAAGAAGCAGAGGGAGGCACGAAAAGAAACATACACAGAGACTTAGAGGGATTGAAGTGAAGAACAAAGGAGAAGAAAAATAGAGTGTGAATAACTGCAAATTAAGGGAAGTACCAAAAGGATACAACAATTTAGAGGTATTGAAATCTCGTCATGTTGGATCTTCTGCATGGTTGTTCTTCCTTATGAATCACCTCTCTTCTCTCATGTCTACTCTTCCATGGCCAAGTACAACAAAATAGACTCATCATATAATCAAAAAATGATGGGCCATTGAAGCAACAATAATCAAGTTCAATCCAAACCCACAAACTGATCCAAGTCTTGCCGGACTTATAAATCTATGGATTCTGCTAAATCCCGGATCCTGCTGGATCCATAAATAACACAAAAAAAGGGAAAAGGAAGAGCTTAAAAAAATTATCATTATTTAAAAAGAAACAAAGATGAGAAAACAAGAACAGAGATATACAAATCAAATGCTCACACTCAAATTTTGGGCAACTTGGCTGTATTGATTTGGCAACAAGCACAAGGCATCCAAATAAGATACGTTTGGTAAAGAAAAAAAATCATCATCTCTTGATTAGTCATGCAAAATGACAACAATCTGCACCTCATGGAGAAGTGGAGGGCACTGAGGACTTTAATAAATGGGCAAGGACTGGACAAGTGAGTTCTGGCTATGGTCAGTTACTGTCTAAACGCAGGAAAAGGGTCTTAACGCATAGGGTATAAACTCTCTGGTTTAATAAATTAATATGCCAAATATAATTGTCAAAATAAACTTATAAAACAGAGGGCCAAAAAAAATAAACAAAAAGAGAAATCAGGGAGCAAAGAAAGAAAAGGTTGAAACTGGGTAAAAAAAAAAAAAAAAGGAGAGGGGTAAGTTAAAACAATGAAAATGAGATTAGAAGGTGTGTCATCTACAAACAAGTCCCCTGACACAGCTCTCTGTTTTGAGGACCTGATGCTCTGTTTTGGGCACTGGTCGTGAATGCAGGCCTTCTTTCACGAAAAGGAAAATCAGAAACTTTGCTTTCTGTCAATTGAAGAGAGAATTGAAGAGACAATTACCAGCAAGTTGAGGAGTTATGCAATTGTTTTCCCTAAACAACCCCTGTAGCGCTATTAAAACTACGGTGACTTGATTTCATTAAGGATATGTAGAAAGTTCAATATAAAATTTTCCGAGTTCAGTCTAAACCGAAATCTTCAAATGGGCTCAACCCGATACCCCCCTCTTTCATAAAGTACCAAAATTACAATCCTGTAACTTTTTGTTACACGTCACGTGAACAAAGCAAATAAAAAAAAAAAACCAAGCTTCGCAAAACGTCGAATCTTTTTTTTTTTAATAGGTGTGGCAGAATGGAGCAAAGTCGAGCCGAATATACAACCAAGCCTACTAAATTTTTCCCTTTCCTAGATGTAAGCCTACAAAAAATTCGGGCTAAGAACTACGTCGATTTGATCCCACTAAGGGTACGTAGAAAACCCATAAATAAATTTCGGCTGCAATCGCAAGTTAAACAAAATTAATGGACTGACCCCATTAAAGGTTAAAGTCAGCAAATAAAAAAAATCATGCAGTGGCTAAAAATATAACCTAGCCATTTTTTTAAAGTCCAAGTACCAAAATTAAATCAAAATTATCCTAACATAAATAATATAACCAAAATAAAACGCAAATTAAAGCAAGTTAAACTTTAAAGAACTATGACTGATTTGATCCTCTATAAAAGAGGTACGTAGGCAGTTCATGATAAAAAAATGAGTGCAACCCAAATTTCAAATCAAATAAAATTACCCGTTCCTTAACCTGCACATGAAGAATGTGTATGTATAGTACCCTTCCTAGAAGGTGCCTATGCAGCCACTATCTGATGCAACTAAGTTTTGAATACGAGAGATTCGACCTTAAAAATACGATAATTGTCGATTCAAATTACATAAAGTCTTATTAACGCAAAACAAAACAAAGAAAGAAAAGGTAAAACAGAACGAGTCGGAATCAAAAGGTGGTCTCCCGAGAGGGGGACGTAATTAAGGAGGTTTATCCCCTTGATTAGGGCCGTACTCAAAATAAACCGATGTACATTTTTTTGTACGTCGGAAAGTTGTATTATGTATAGGGTTTATTTTTATTAAATTTTTACCCAACAAAATTTTGGACACCTGGTGGGACCCTATTTTCCTTTTCATTACCGATTTGTTTATGTTTAACTTATATTTATTATTTTCTTTCTTTCCGCTGTTTTTGTTTTGTGTGATGTTTGCAGAAAAATGGCACCTCAAGTCATCGTCAATTTCAATGAACTTCCCGTCACCTTCATGATCAAACGGGGGATATTCCAGGCAAGGAAGAATGTGCAGGTGGTCTTCACTGTTAGGCCACGATCCATCCTTGCTGAATTTCCATTGTCAAACTCAATGTAACCTGTACGAGGCCTTGAACGGCAGACAACCTCGCCCCTAGCAATGATAGACCGCTAACCAAGAAAGCGGTTAAGAATCAAAAGCGCAACAAGCGCAGAAGCGACAAGCGCTGCGCTAAGTCTGGCACACCCAAGTTAGCTCCATCACCAGCCTTGGAGCTAGCCAAAACAGCTTTGAGGAGGGCTTCTCAACAAAGGTCTTCCGTCCTAGCATTTGGGAGGGGAGCCCTAAGGATGAGGACATCAGCAAGCCGAGCCGTAACCCTACCAAGGCAGGCTCGGGTTACTAACATGGCCCTGAGGCATGCTCGGGTCCCTACCTTAGCCCCAAAGCAGGTTTTGCTCCCTATACCCACTGGAAAGGGGGCAAACCCAAATAAGAAACCCCCAACCTTGAAGAACCCCAATAAGCCATTTGGGGAAGGAACCTCAGGAGTTAAAAAGGCTCCTCAAGTTCAACCTACGAGGCGGATCTTCTTCGGGACTATCCCCATTGACGTTCCCATGGCTGGGGTTATGATGACCACTTACTCAGAGGAGGTAATAGCACCTAAAACTCCGAAGGTTAAATTCGTTAGACCTTCGGCCTCAAGCACCTCCTACTGTGGTGCCCGGGACCTTACAGGTCAGGGAGGCTACTTCTACTCCAGTTCCTTCGAAAGACAAGAGGATATTGCCTTCCAGATCATAGAGTCAAAGTGATTCGACCTCAAACGGGGCTGAATCACAAGTATACAGTGGGCCGATCAGAAGATCAAGGGCCAAGACATTAACATATGCCGAGGTAATCTTGCAATCTTCGGTCACTACCTTTAATCAAGGGCAGGACGAATCTGAAGAACAAGATGAGGTTACAAGCCCCACCTTTTATGACCTCAGAACATTGTTCCAAGAAGAGGAGTCACCAGCTGTCATCCCACAAGTCCGAGTGACCAATGATGACCAAGCAGAAAACATGCCAGTCTTGGTGACCAGCACTTCGAGCCTGGAGGAACAAATGCAAGAACTGCAACGGAAACTTACAAAAAAAGAGGCTGAAATTGCTGAACTCGCCACCCGCCTTGAGAACAAGGAACGTGAGAAAGTTAATGAGGTTAGTAGTAGCAAAACAGCCATCACTCCGTAAGATATCAAGGAGTTGGTCACTCAGGGAATTAAAGAGTACCAAGCTGCCATGAGTCCTCCAGTGTTGGGGTATAGGAACCCCTATCCAAGTCATTATGACTCGGTTCCTTTCCCCAAGGGCTACCAAAAACCAAACTTTGAAAAGTTTGACGGGATAAATGGGTCACCATATGAACATTTGGCTCATTTCTACTCAGCATGTGGCGAAACTGCCTTGAATGATGCATTGCTAATTAGGCAGTTCGTACAGTCCCTTAAAGGGGCAGCCTTTACATGGTATACCTAGCTTCAACCTGGGTCATTACATACTTGGGATGACCTCCAAAGGGCATTCCTAACCCAGTTTGTGAGTTCAAAGCGAAGAGTTTCTATAATAGACCTTGCTAATGCTCACCAAAGGCCAAATGAAAGTGTTAATGATTTCATCATGAGGTGAAGAAGCTTAAGCTTGCAATGCCCAGAAAAGCTAAGTGAGCAATCAACAGTTCAAATGTGTGCAAACAATTTAGACCCTCAAATTACCACGTATATTGGTACTGCTGAGCCTCAAAACTTCAATGCCCTTGTGTCTAAGGCGAGTAATGTAGAAAGACAACTAGCCCGCCAGAAAGCCATACAACCCAAGAGGGAAGAAATCAAAAGGCCAAACAAGAAGGGAGAGTCAATGGCTACGTTTGTCAGAGCAAGCCCAAAGCCAACTAATGGCAGAAATTTCAACAACGGCAAAGGCAAACAAAAAGAGGGAGCTCGATGACTCACCCTCCAGGAGAGGAAAGAAAAGAAATATCCCTTTGATGATGATGATGTTCAAGGGATATTTGATGAGTCAATGGCCGCGAAAGCCCTTTCTCTTCCAAAGCCAAAACGACCTGCCAAGGTCAATATGACAAATGATCCTAAGTATTGCTCATACCATAGGATCATTAACCACCCTATAAAAGATTGTTATGTCTTCAAAGACATAGTCGAAGATATGATTAGAAGGGGAGAAATTGAGATAGAAGGGGCTCCAGCCAAAGGACCCACTGCATCATCAAATGCAACTTCAACGATGGAACAGAGGGATAAATCTCATCCATCATCCTCAGAAGCTAATAATGGGATCCCAACGGTGTCATTACCACCTCATGCGGTCTCCATTAAGTTCATTGTTAATGATGATGTAGTAATAGTATGGGCGTATCCAGATATGCCTACACTGTCACCAGGAGCACCCACCTTATACGATTTTTACCTAGACCCAAGTCTAGAGGCATAGGCAACATCAGAAGATGAGCATGATGATAGCTTTAGGTGGCAAACCTACTCCAGCAGGTGATCATTTCGGCAGGGAATAGTCCAAGCTTCTCAGTCCCCAAGAGTTAAAATAAGAGGACAGAAGCCGCCATAAAAGAAAAAAAAAGAAAAACAAGAAAAAGAAGTCAAGGGCCAAAAAGAATCCAGACTTAACTTCTGAAGAGGAGTGTGTGCCACCGGTTAAGACCTCATTCACTTTAAGTGATTATATCCCCAAAGGTTTTTTCGGAAATGACTCCTTAGATGATGACCCTGAAGAAGGGGAAGTAACCCAATGTTATATGGTCTCATGGACTGATGAATGTGAAGAAGCGAGCGCCATTCTCGCAAACATCGCTTAAGAAGTGGATCAAACAACTCTTCGATCTAGTCGTCAACTCCAACTACCAAAACTAGCAGGGAAAGAGGAGAAAAAAGAAACGACACCAGAGATACCACTAATATCGGATGACGCCAAAGAAAAGGGTGATGAGAAAGTAATTCTCTCAAGCTTAAATAGCCAGGGAACTGCTGAGAACAGACAGGCAACTAAAGATTCCAAGAAGGATCTTCCTGTCATAACCCCTTTTCAAGTTCGTCAAGGGTCTCATAAAGAAAAGGTTTGTTATGATGTCATTTCTCATCTCAAGCAAATCCCAACACGCCTCAATGTCTATGATGCCTTACAAATGTCTAAAGAGCTAAGAAGGGCACTTATACAAGCGTTAATGGACCCCGATGACTACAAAGATCAAGTTGATTCTATTAAGGTGGATGAGGTGTTATCATCCCCTTTAAACCAGTGTGTTGCATGCATGGCTTGCGTAACATTCTCTGATGAGGACCTCCAGTTGGGGTCTGCAAATCATAACAGGCCTTTGTACGTCACCGGTAGGATTGGGAATAAAAGAATAAATCGGATCCTACTTGACTGTGGTTCTACAATCAACCTTCTTCCATTGAGGGTATTAAGGGCAATAGGGATAACACCAAATCAATTGTCCCCAACTTTGATCACAATACAAGGATTTAATCAGGTAGGGCAGAAAGCCTTGGGCACTATTGCTTTGAAAGTTGAGCTAGACAACCTCTACGTAGATGCTCTCTTTCATGTAATAGATGCTGACAATTCTTATAACGCCCTACTTAGTCGGCCATGGCTCCATACTAGCAAGGCTATTGTCTCGACCTTTCACTAGTGTTTGAAATACACTGACGAGCATGGCAATGAGAAAACAATCCGTGGGGACGTAAATCCTTTTCATAGGGAAGTTGTTAATTATGCTGATGCCAAGTTTTACAAATCAGCGGATTCTGGAACCTCCCAAGTTCTTTTAAACCAAAGAAAGAGTAACCAAAGAGAAAATCCCAAAGCCTCTTACTTTGCCTCAAAAGGTCATCCGGGCTGTCAATAGTTACGCTAGTGAAGCCAAGGAAGTCAGTTTTCACGATCAAAGGCGTTGCTCAAATACGCACCTAAAGACAAAAGAAAGGATGATCAAAAGGCCCTGACTCCAGTGAGGGAAATTGTGAACTCTCTTGTCACGAGTTATACTTTTCCCCTCCGAAGAATTGATCAGTCGGTACCCAAAGAAAATCTGGTCATAAGAACATCACTCGGCAACAAGAGAGTAGTGTTAAGGGAAAACCTTTCAAACCCTTTAACAGGAGCATCCTCTTTCAGCGGTTCACCTCCAGGAGGGCCATCATCACTAAAGAGGAGCAAGAAGAATAAGAGAGGACTTGCCAAGGAAAACCAAAAGTTAAATATTTCACTAGAAAGTGGAGTCCTAAAGGCATCATTTCAAGAGAATACCTTCGAAAATCTTCAAATATCTCATGATGGGGGGATTCTCAAGGCTTATACCACAAATGATATGGTCTTTATACCCCAAGGATAAGAGATGTTTTCCCAAAATGGGCAAGTCCAACCTTGAATCTTAGTTTTTCAAAGACTTGGGAAAGTGAATGAACCCAAACGAAAGAATTTCCATATCAGAAAGCAGAGGAAGTAAAAGTTGAACAAGGAAGGGCAGCAGCCTAGAAGCTTTGCCTGGGTTCATGAACAAAATGAAGCCAAGCAAGCAGAAGAAGTTAACGTCGTATCCATTGTAGATGAGGAAAATGCTCAAAATTTTGAATTTCCTTACTAAGATGCTTTCAAACATCATCAGATCGCCATAACAAGTCATGAAATGTGTGGTGAAGTGCAGGTTGATTCACCTAAAAACCTAGACAGTGACTTAACTTTTGAATAGGAGCCCTCCCAAGACTTTGTTGAGGCGATTCAACCTGCACCTCCAGAAGTAGAGGATGGTGGTCAAGCAACAATTGACCAGCTTCGGGAGATAAATTTGGGAACAACTTATGAGCCCAAGCCAATTTTTGTGAGCGCCATGCTAAATGATGAAGAAGCAGCGCAATATGAACAACTCCTCCAAGAATACAAAGACGTATTTGCTTGGAGTTATCAAGACATGCCAGGCTTGGATCTAAATGTCGCTGTTCATAAGTTGGCTGTTTCTGAAAGCATAAAGCCAATAAAGCAGCCTCAGCGGTGCTTTCGTCCTGAGTTGACAATCCAAATAAATGTTGAGGTGGACAAGCCCCTAAAGGCTAACTTCATTCGCGAAGTTCAATACCCAACTTGGTTGCCTAACATTGTCCCTGTTCGAAAGAAGAATGGTCAACTCCGAATATGTGTAGATTTCAGGGACTTAAACAATGCATGTCCCCAAAATGATTTTCCACTACCAATCATTGAACTTCTTATGGATGCCAGAACAGGATTTGACGCTCTGTCTTTCATGGATGGTTTCTCGGGGTACAATCAAATCAAAATGCACCCCGAAGATGAAGACTTAACAGCCTCTCAAACGCCACAAGGCATATACAGCTATACAGTAATGCCATTTGGTTTGAAAAATGCCAGAGCCACCTACCAAAGAGCCATGACAATCATTTTTCGCGATTTTCTCCACAATCTCGTTGAATGTTATGTTGATGACTTGGTTGTAAAAACAAAAGATAGAGAAAATCACCCACATGACCTAAGAAAGGTCTTTGAAAAGCTTCGTCAACATCAGTTCAACATGAACCCCTTAAAATGTGCATTTACGGTCACCTCAGGAAAATTTCTCGGCTTTGTGGTTCAGAAAGAAGGAATTGAGATTGACCCCGATAAAGTCAAAGCCATAATCCAAATGTCCCCTCCGAGAAACTTAAGAGAATTGCGGGCCTTATAAGGAAGGTTGGCCTACATATGACGGTTCATTTCAAATTTGTCAGGTAGGTGTCAACCTTTCACAAGACTCCTAAAAAAGGACACGCCTTTCATTTGGGATCAAGCTTGTCAAAATGCTTTTGAAAGCATCAAGCAATATCTCACAAGGCGACTTGTCCTAATGGCTCTAATACAGGGAAAACCTTTAATATGATACACAGCAGCCCTCGAACGACCTTTAGGGGCTATGTTGGCTCAATGTAATGACGAAAGGAAAGAAAATGCCCTGTATTATATCAGCCAGACAATGGTGGGTGCAGAAGTAAATTACTCATCCATGGAGAACATTTGCCTTGCCTTAGTTTTTTCCGTTCAAAAATTAAGACACTATCTCTTATCCCATCAGATCATTTTGATCTCAAAGGTAGATCCGTTAAGGTATATATTATCTAAGCACATGCCATCAGGGAGATTGGTGTTGAGCGGTAAATTTACCTATTTTACGTGCTTCTTTCACCCACTTTTAGCGCGTATAATAACTTAATTCTTAAGATTTTACCTTGTTTTATTTATGTTTTGTAGGAAATAACTCCAAATCAAACAAACGTCGCAGAAAGGGACGACGATGGGACAAAACGATGAAAATCAGCGAAAACAGGCGAAAAACAGCAGTGCACGGCCATCCTGCAGGGAGGCACGACCGTGCACCGGTGGCCGAAGCCACGCACGGCCAGCACGGCCAGGCGCACGGCCGTGCGTTCTGGCCGTGCGTGGTGGCGCACGGGCGGCCGTGCGTGGTGGCACGGCCGTGCGTCGGGCCTGCGTTCGCGATATAACCCCTTTTTGCCAGTTTGTTCGGGGAGGTCGTTCGGGGTTTTGCTATGGCGATTCCTAGAGTAGTTTAGGTTAGGTTTTTAGCCAATAAAAACCTCAATAGGAGGATTAGATTAGGATTATAGTTTGTATTTTGGGATTCAAGCTTGTGGATTTCAAGTTCTTCAATCAATTCAAGCATAAGTTTCCCTCTTCCTTTTCTCTATTTATTTCATTGTTCTTGTTTATGTTTTGTTGTTTTAATTCTTGTAATTGCTTTATTTAAGTTTATATGTTTAGTTTTCATTGTTGATTCATGTTATCTAGCTGTTTGAATTCGTTTTATTTCATTGCCTTTGTTTCGTTCTTCGTGTTCATGTTCTTATTTGTTAGTTTAGGTTTTCATTCGTTTTTGATGATTAGTTGTTAGATTTTGTTGGCTTGGATTGTGATTAGCCTCTTGATGGCTAATTAATCTTGTACTAGGCCTAATCATGCCCAATCTTTGCCTAGAACATAGAGTTTTCCTTCACGCCCGCCAAGTGTTCGATGAAATGCCTGAGAGGGTTTTCATCCATATTTTTGGGCGATTGACTTATGATGAGAGGTGAGGTCAATTTACTAGTGTGGGAGAGAGAATGGTTGAGTTCGGGACATGAGAATAGTATCTGAATCGAGCTAGGTCCGGGGTTGCTAGTTTTGTGGTCTAGTTGGGCTAACCCCATGAGAATAGGCGGTTAGACTAACTAGACTAGCTCATGACCCTTGAGAGAGGGCTGAGTGGTCTTTGATGGTGCAACCGACCATCTCTTGTTCGTAGCGTGGTTTGGGTAGGTTAGGACTCATCTTGGTTAGTTAGTTTATCCATTGGTAAAATCATAACTCCAAGTCACTTGTTTTTGTGTTTGTAGCGTAGTTTAGTTTCCCCTTTTCACTCTTTGATCTCGCCTAGATTGAGACGCTCTAGTGAACTCTGATAGTTGAAAACCCAATTCCCTGCGGACGACACCCCAAGTACTCAACGATACACCTTGCACTTGGGGTTTATAAATATTAAAACTCTGTTTTTCTACCAACAAGTTTTTGGCGCCGTTGCCGGGGAATTGGCGTTTTTCAATATTGGGGTTTACTTTAGCATTCGAGGCTAGGCCTTTTGAAAATCCAAAAAAAAAAAAACAAAAAAAAAATTAAAAAAAAAAATTTCAATGGCAATTTTCCATTTTCCCCAATGTGAGCAAGAACTATTTTACCGTTATTGGGATCGTTTACATGCTTATCTTGCTCAATGAGTTTCTTGTGGATGTTTATATGGGAAATGGGAAATATTGCATGTTGTTGATGAGGGTGTGAATTGTGAGACCCGTGTTCTTTTGGAGCATTGGGATTTCTATGCTCGAAATGTTGATGAAGCTTGGGAATTACTTGAGGGGTTGGCTTGGGATACTTATGAATTTGAAACTAGTTGTTCTGATTCTTGTACCCCACCCCCTTGCATCCCTGATTATGCCCCTCCTGTGTGCGAAATTTGCCATTGTTCTGACCACGCCAGTACTTCTTGTCCCTATCATATTTCTAATGAAGGCTTTGCTAGACTTAGCGATATGATAGAGACAATGAATAAGCAACAAGTTGAATTTGCTGAGTTTGTTAATAAACTGAGGGAGTATGACCTATCACCCGAGATTGACCCTAGTTCTAGTGCTCCTAGACTTGATGTCAACCTGTGTGATGATGGTGCGTTTTTTCCTTCTCTAGAGTCCGAACTAGAGGACGTACTCGACCCTCCCTTGATCCCTTCACTCACTGTTGCTTCATCCTTTCCTAATACCCTTTGGGACAGCACTGCGCTTATCATGACCTTTCCTGATACACCTTCCCCTTTAGCTCAGTCGACGGAGTTCGAGGTAGGTGAGACCTTTGGCGTTAGCGCTAGTGTTGAGGAGGATGATACTTGGTCTGGTTCCGACCATGTTGCTATTGAGGTGCATACTTTTTATGGGACTCCCACAGGGACTTCATGCATGGATGTTGTGGTTGCAGGGCCAACTAGTCCTGATTTTATTGATAATATATCCCCCACCTCTCTTGATACATCCCATGCTTCCTATTCATGTTCACCACCCTCCCATTCCCCCAAGTGTTGTGATTTGTCACTTATCGATTCTCTTGTGATACTTGAGGGGAATGAGGCTGCCTGCCATAAGTCTCTAGGTACTTTTAGAGGGTATGACACTTTCCTTGGCCCTTATTGTCTGTACCTAGAGGGCATGCCTGGAGAAATCGTATTGATTATTACCTTCGATTATTCTGCTGATTTCTCACAGGTATTTGGTGAGTTTAAGAGGGCACTAACTTTGTTTGCTCCATCTTTACCAGTGTTCTCTTACTCACACCATTCTGAGCTACATGCAGCTATGCATGATAAGCTCCTGCGAGCTTTGACTGCTTCCGAGCTGACGACTCGCATCTTGAGCGGCAAGGAGTGGCTGATGCTCCTTAAGTCGTCATGGCATAGTTCGGGTACATTCAGTACCCGACCTGGTATACTCGTTCTCACTCTTCTCCCCCCTTCTTTTTCTTTTTCTTTTCTTTCTTTTTGTTTTTATTTAGTTGTGGATATTAGGATTGTGTTTTGGTTGGTGATCATCTTGTGGTGAAATGTGGATGTTGCTGAGCCGTTGTTGGCTGTGATCACCATTTTTGTGTTTTTGTGGTTTTTTATTGTGTTGTGATTGGTAGTGTTGTTGGATTGGTATATATTTCTTGTTGGTGGTGCTAGTTTGGTATATATGTGTGATCTTGTTTTTGATTGGGCGAGATTGCGTTTTTGAGAGAGTGTGTTAGCTTGTGTATATATTTGTCGATTTTGTATGTCTTGTGTTTGTTTTTGTTTTCTTTATTTTTGTGTGTTGGTGATGACTCATGGCTCCCAATGAGGACATTGTGAGATTTCGGTGTGGGGGTGGGTCATCTCCCCTTTTCTTTTTATTTTTGTGAAAATTTTTCATTTTTGTGTAAATTTTTCAATTTTTCTCCTTTTTGTATAAATTTTTCTTTTCCTTTTGAATTTAGGGGAGTTTTGTACTATTTAGATCAGTCTTAATCTCCGGTACCTTGACTATTAGCTCGTATATAAGTATAATGTGCATGATAAAGGTTCATCCCCAGTCTGTCGTTTTAGGTCTCAGTTCTAACCCCAACAGTCCATTGTAATTTTGTAATCCAGTCCTGATTTATGTATTATCATCATCCTACATTCTTAGTCTTCCATGATTGACTCCCCCACTTGTCTACTGCATAGCTCCCTTTATATGTGCTGGCACCCCCATTTTCTAAAACAAAAGCAAAAACAAACAAATTCAAGCGCTACTGGGTGTATCCCTTTGAGGCGTGGCATGAGTTTGTAATGAAAAAAAAATAATGGAAAAGAAAAACAAGTGGGGAAGAAAAGAGTTGGAAATGACAAGTACCCCTTTGAGGCATGCGCTACTGGGTGTTACCCTTTGAGGCAATACTGCTACTGGGGAAGCTTGCTTTCCATGCTAGCCATTCAAAAGGTAGCTTGTGTCAATTGCATGGGATTGAGTTTGGTTTTGGTAGGCTTAGTTTCAGGGTGATGATACACTTGCACACAGGCACCAGGATGGATTCATTATTTTCATGCGTTGTGGGGTGAAAAACTGATATCTGAATGCCATTCTTTGGGATGATGTGTCCTGAAATGCATATAACGCTTGTGTACAGACTAATACTTGAGCTACTAGGGGGATTTTGGTTGATCCGAACGTGTACAGTTCACCCGGATGTATATATTTTGTTTTGTCATTTTCATTTTTCGATTTTGTTTTCCCTTTTCTTTGTTTTTCCTTTTTGAGATTTTGTGGGTATATCTTCTGCAAACCCTCACGAGACCTTACTCGTCCACTTGGGGTAACCAAGGGGTTTAAAGGGCTTGTTGCATACGCTAAATGCAACCGTGATTCCTACGAAAGTGAGTTAGTTGTTTACTTTAGTTTTTCTTTTATTTTGCTCGAGGACGAGCAAAAGATAGGTGTGGGGGTGTGTTGAACGGTAAATTTACCTATTTTACGTGCTTCTTTCACCCACTTTTAGCTCGTATAATAACTTAATTCTTAGGATTTTACCTTGTTTTATTTATGTTTTGTAGGAAATAACTCCAAATCAAGCAAACGTCGCAGAAAGGGACGAAAATGGGACAAAACGATGAAAATCAGCGAAAACAGGCGAAAAACAGCAGTGCACGGCCATCCTGCAGGGAGGCACGACCGTGCACCGGTGGCCGAAGCCACGCACGGCAGCACGGCCAGGCGCACGGCCGTGCGTTCTGGCCGTGCGTGGTGGCACGGCCGTGCGTCGGGCCTGCGTTCGCGATATAACCCCTTTTTGCCAGTTTGTTCGAGGGAGTTCGTTCGGGGTTTCTCCTTGGGCGATTTTCTAGGTTAGTTTAGGTTAGGTTTATCCAATAAAAACCTCAATAGGAGGATTAGATTAGGATCTCAGTTGTTTGTATTTTGGGATTCTTGCTTGTGGATTTCAAGTTCTTCAATCAATTCAAGTATAAGTTTCCCTCTTCCTTTTCTCTATTTATTTCATTGTTCTTGTTTATGTTTTGTTAGTTTTAATTCTTGTATTTGATTTTGCCTAAGTTTATATGTTTGGTTTTCATTGTTGATTCATGTTATCTAGTTGTTTGAATTCGTTTTATTTCATTGCCTTTGTTTCGTTCTTCGTGTTCATGTTCTTATTTGTTAGTTTAGGTTTTCATTCGTTTTTGATGATTAGTTGTTAGATTTTGTTGGCTTGGATTGTGATTAGCCTCTTGATGGCTAATTGATCTTGTATTAGGCCTAACCATACCCAATCTATGCCTAGAACCTAGAGTTTTCCTTCACGCCCGCCAAGTGTTCGATGAAATGCCTGAGAGGGCTTTCATCCATATTTTTGGGCGATTGACTTATGCTGAGAGGTGAGGTCAATTTGCTAGTGTGGGAGGGGGAATAGCCGAGTTCGGGACATGAAAATAGTATCCGAATCGAGCTAGGTCCGGGGTTGCTAGTTTTGTGGTCTAATTCGCCTAACCCCACGAAAGTAGGTGGTTACACGAGTTAGACTAGCTCATGACCCTTGAGAGAGGGCTTGGGTGGTCTTTGATGGTGCAACCGACCATCTCTTGTTCATAGTATGGTTTGGGTAGGTTAGGACTCATCTTGGTTAGTTAGTTCATCCATTGGTAAAATCATAACTCCAAGTCACTTGTTTTTGTGTTTGTAGCGTAGTTTAGTTTCCCCTTTTCACTCTTTGATCTCGCCTAGATTGAGACGCTCTAGTGAACTCTGGTAGTTGAAAACCCAATTCCCTGCGGACGACACCCCAAGTACTCAACGATACACCTTGCACTTGGGGTTTATAAATATTAAAACTCTGTTTTTCTACCAACAAGTTTTTGACCCTGGGTTAGACTAACTAGACTAGCCCCATGAGAATAGGCGGTTAGACTAACTAGACTAGCTCATGACCCTGGGTCATCTCCCCTTTTCTTTTTATTTTTGTGAAAATTTTTCATTTTTGTGTAAATTTTTCAATTTTTCTCTTTTTTGTATAAATTTTTCTTTTCCTTTTGAATTTAGGGGAGTTTTGTACTATTTAGATCAGTCTTAATCTCCGGTACCTTGACTATTAGCTCGTATATAAGTATAATGTGCATGATAAAGGTTCATCCCCAATCTGTCGTTTTAGGTCTTAGTTCTAACCCCAACAGTCCATTGTAATTTTGTAATCCAGTCCTGATTTATGTATTATCATCATCCTACATTCTTAGTCTTCCATGATTGACTCCCCCACTTGTCTACTGCATAGCTCCCTTTATATGTGCTGGCACCCCCATTTTCTAAAACAAAAGCAAAAACAAACAAATTCAAGCGCTACTGGGTGTATCCCTTTGAGGCGTGGCATGAGTTTGTAATGAAAAAAAATAATGGAAAAGAAAAACAAGTGGGGAAGAAAAGAGTTGGAAATGACAAGTACCCCTTTGAGGCATGCGCTACTGGGTGTTACCCTTTGAGGCAATACTGCTACTGGGGAAGCCTGCTTTCCATGCTAGCCATTCGAAAAGGTAGCTTGTGTCAATTGCGTGGGATTGAGTTTTGTTTTGGTAGGCTTAGTTTCAGGGTGATGATACACTTGCACACAGGCACCAGGATGGATTCATTATTTCCATGCGTTGTGGGGTGAAAAACTGATATCTGAATGCCATTCTTTGGGATGATGTGTCCTGAAATGCATATAACGCTTGTGTACAGACTAATACTTGAGCTACTAGGGGGTTTTGGTTGATCCGAACGTGTACAGTTCACCCGGATGTATATATTTTGTTTTGTCATTTTCATTTTTCGATTTTGTTTTCCCTTTTCTTTGTTTTCCCTTTTTGAGATTTTGTGGGTATATCTTCTGCAAACCCTCACGAGACCTTACTCGTCCACTTGGGGTGACCAAGGGGTTTAAAGGGCTTGTTGCATACGCTAAATGCAACCGTGATTCCTACGAAAGTGAGTTAGTTGTTTACTTTAGTTTTTCTTTTATTTTGCTCGAGGACGAGCAAAAGATAGGTGTGGGGGTGTGTTGAGCGGTAAATTTACCTATTTTACGTGCTTCTTTCACCCACTTTTAGCTCGTATAATAACTTAATTCTTAGGATTTTACCTTGTTTTATTTATGTTTTGTAGGAAATAACTCCAAATCAAGCAAACGTCGCAGAAAGGGACGAAGATGGGACAAAACGATGAAAATCAGCGAAAACAGGCGAAAAACAGCAGTGCACGGCCATCCTGCAGGGAGGCACGACCGTGCACCGGTGGCCGAAGCCACGCACGGCCAGCACGGCCAGGCGCACGGCCGTGCGTTCTGGCCGTGCGTGGTGGCGCACGGGCGGCCGTGCGTGGTGGCACGGCCGTGCGTCGGGCCTGCGTTCGCGATATAACCCCTTTTTGCCAGTTTGTTCGGGGAGTTCGTTCGGGGTTTCTCCTTGGGCGATTTTCTAGGTTAGTTTAGGTTAGGTTTATCCAATAAAAACCTCAATAGGAGGATTAGATTAGGATCTCAGTTGTTTGTATTTTGGGATTCTTGCTTGTGGATTTCAAGTTCTTCAATCAATTCAAGCATAAGTTTCCCTCTTCCTTTTCTCTATTTATTTCATTGTTCTTGTTTATGTTTTGTTAGTTTTAATTCTTGTATTTGATTTGCCTAAGTTTATATGTTTGGTTTTCATTGTTGATTCATGTTATCTAGTTGTTTGAATTCGTTTTTTTTCATTGCCTTTGTTTCGTTCTTCGTGTTCATGTTCTTATTTGTTAGTTTAGGTTTTCATTCGTTTTTGATGATTAGTTGTTAGATTTTGTTGGCTTGGATTGTGATTAGCCTCTTGATGGCTAATTAATCTTGTACTAGGCCTAATCATGCCCAATCTTTGCCTAGAACATAGAGTTTTCCTTCACACCCGCCAAGTGTTCGATGAAATGCCTGAGAGGGCTTTCATCCATATTTTTGGGCGATTGACTTATGCTGAGAGGTGAGGTCAATTTGCTAGTGTGGGAGAGGGAATAGCCGAGTTCGGGACACGAAAGTAGTATCCGAATCAAGTTAGGTCCGGGGTTGCTAGTTTTGTGGTTTAACACGCCTAACCCCACGAAAGTAGGTGGTTACACGAGTTAGACTAGCTCATGACCCTTGAGAGAGGGCTTGGGCGGTCTTTGATGGTGCAACCGACCATCTCTTGTTCATGGTGTGGTTCGGGTAGGTTAGGACCTGTCTTGATTAGTTGGTTCATCACTTGGTAAAATCACAACTCCAAGTCGTTTGTTTCTGTGTTTATAACGTAGTTTAGTTCCCCCTTTTCATTCTTTGATCTCGCCTAGATTGAGACGCTCTAGTGAACTCTGGTAGTTGAAAACCCAATTCCCTGCGGACGACACCCTAAGTACTCAACGATACACCTTGCACTTGGGGTTTATAAATATTAAAACTCTGTTTTTCTGCAACAATTGGCTAAATGGGCTATGCTTTTAGCCCCTTTTGACATCAAGTTCATGCCTCAAAAAGCATTAAAAGAACAAGCTATAGCCGATTTCCTAGCAGCACATCCGTGTACAGATAATGAAGAACTACCCGATGATCTGCCAGACGACGAAGTTATGCTTACTGAAATTAAAACTTGGAAGTTATATTTTGATGGGGTGGCAAGGAGTCAGGGAGCCGGAGCAGGGATTGTGTTCATCACACCAGCAAGTGGACTTATCCCTTATTCATTTTCTCTCCTCGAGATCTGTTCAAATAATATGGCTGAATATGAGGTGCTCATCATTGGCCTCGAATTGGCCCTGGAAATGGGTATTGACCAGCTTGAAGTATTTAGTGATTCTCAGTTAATCATCCAACAAATACACAGCCAGTACGAAGTAAGAAATGCTAAATTAGTGCCTCTTTACCAAAGGGTAAGAAGCCTTATGAACCAATTCCTTCAAGTGTAGGTTAACCATATGCCAAGGTCTGAGAATGATAAAGCAGATGCCTTAGTAAAGCTGGCTGCTTCACTGACACTCCCTGATGAAAGAGAAATTCAAATAACAATCGAGGAACGTCATTTATTGGCCTCAGCCTTAGATCATTTTGATGAAACAGAAGAAACAAATGTGGTCTCCGTTTTTGAGATCGAAGGAGAGACAGACTGGAGACAACCTCTTATTGAGTACATCCAGTATGACATTCTACTCACTGATCCTAAGAAAAGGGTAAATGTAAACGACGAGCCCTAAGGTTTACATTTAAAAATGACATCTTATATTGGAAAGCTTTGATGGGGTGTTACTTAGATGCTTGTCAAGAGAGGAAGCAACTTATGTCCTAAATGAAGTTCATGCTGGGGTATGTGGTGCTCATCAAGTAGGTCCAAAACTTGCTAATCAAATCAAAAGGTTAGCCTATTATTGGCCAACTATGGTTTAAGATGCTATAAAATTTGCTAAGCATATGAAGCTTATCAAATATATGGAGATTTCATCCGCCAGCCATCACAATTACTCCACCTAAGCATATTATCTTGGCCCTTTCATGCATGGGGGCTCGATGTGATAGGACCTTTCAAGCCATCCTCCTTTCATGGCCACGTGTTTATTTTGGCAGGCACAGACTATTTTTCAAAATGGGCTGAAGCCATCCCGTTAAGAGAAGTGGGGGCAAAGCAAGTTGCTGACTTCATTAGGACCCATCTCATTTATAGATATGGATTCCTCTACAAAGTCATCTCAGATAATACCCTCTACTTTAGAAATCAAGTGTTGATAAGGCTTGCAGAGAAATACAATTTCAGGCATAGCTTCTCGCAACCCATCATCAAATGGCCAAGCTGAAGCATTTAATAAAGTGCTTTGCAAGATTTTAAAGAAAATGTTCTCAAGATCAAAGAGGGATTGGCATGAACGACTGCCAGAGGCTTTATGTGCTTATCGAACCACAGTCCGAACTACAACTAGTTGTACACCCTACAATTTAGTTTTTGGTTCAGGAGCCGTGTTACCCCTTGAGGTACAATTACCTTCTTTAAGAGTGGCCATGCAATTTACTGACCCAAATGAAAATACTCAAGTCAGATTGGCTGAACTTGAAGCATTAGATGAGCGTCGGTCAATGGCTCAGCAAAGACTCGAAATTTACCAGGCTCAAATGGCTCGGGCATTTAACAAGCGGGTCAAATTCTGCTCATTTGATGTTGGTGACTTGGTTTTGATAATAAGGAGGCCAATTGTAATCAATCAAAAGACACAAGGGAAGTTTGAGTCCAAATCGGAAGGTCCCTACGTAGTTACTAAGGTCTTCCCCAGAGGAGCATATGAGCTCTCAAATCATGATGGACAAATTGTGTATGCCTATGTCAATGGTAAATTTGTAAAAAAATTCTTTATCTGAAAAATAGGGACTGTTGAGTCTCATCGAACTACAAAAGGCTTGATCCCTCAAAAAGAGGGTACATAGGCAGTCCAACTTCAAACTGGACCCAGCCACAAAAATGAATAAATCCTTTCTTACTCTGCTTGCTAAAATTTTTTCACATGATGTATGGAATATTCATGTGATGTTCATAGTGAGAATCATTTATTAATTACTCTTTGTTATGTAATTATTTTTGATTTTCATTAAGGGGGGAAGGAACTAAAAAACAAAATAAATGAAAAAAGAATGCTTCATCGAACTACGAAAGGCTTGATCCCTCAAAAAGGGGGTACGTAGGCAGTCCAACTTCAAACTGGACCCAGCCACACAAAAAATAAATGAATTCTCTTTTTCCCTGTATGTCGCAAGGGAAAAAAAAAACCTATTAGAGTAAAGTCACTACCAAGAGAACAAGAGACAAGGGGGGATATATTCCTTATTGTTAGGGAGGTAAAAAAAGGAATGCAGATAAATCAAGGTATAGAAATTTGATAATTAAGATATCTATTTTGTGTTAAATTTGAAACAAGGCATATTAACCTCGATTTAATTCGAGTTATCTTTGAACACTCACTCTAGAAAATCAAAGTTATCTCCATGCCTAAGAAAGAAGCTCTCCACAATCTTTTATATGACCTTGTAGAAAGTAAGAGTACAATCTTCCATAAGTTAAAAAGTCTCCTAACAAAGAGAGACCTAAAATACCCTTTTGAAAGTTAGCATATGATGTGAAGTGAGGCATGGACCTTTCCTAGAAGGTGACTTGTTGAGCTTTTTGATGCTGTAACAACTTTCGAATGTTGTAATTATACAACTCTTACTAAAGTTGCAGTGCATGAAATTGTTCATGTACTGTAGAAAGGGAGGGATAAAAACAAGTTATTCAACATGAAGGCGAACATTATACGCGTTCAAGCAAATTCACACATATAATGTCCGAGGGCCAACTGTTGAACCAAAAATTTTGATAAATCATAAATTTTTAATATAACATTTAAATAGCCATTATGTCTTAGTATAAAAGACAAATAAAAATGAATCTGATTACGTAGCAAAAGATAGTAAAAAAATAATAATAATAATAATAAAGCGTATTATTATTATATGGCTACAAATGAATTTTTTGTTTAAAAAAAACCAAAAAAAGGAGCGCTCAAGATCCCCTCGGGCTCCTTCGGCTGACTTCTCAAAGCCCACCAAAACAAAGGAGAAGAAAAATAGAGTGTGAATAACCGCAAATTAAGGGAAGTACCAGAGGGATACAACAATTTAGAGGTATTGAAATCTCGTCAAGTTGGATCTTCTGCATGGTTGTTCTTCCTTATGAATCACCTCTCTTCTGTCATGTCTACTCTTCCATGGCCAAGTACAACAAAATAGACTCATCATACAATCAAAAAATGATGGGCCATAGAAGCAACAATGATCAAGTTCAATCCAAACCCACAAACTCAAGGATCCTCCTGGATCCCAAGTCCTGCCGGACTTATAAATCTATGGATTCTGCTGAATCTCGGATTCTGCTAGATCCATAAATAACACAAAAAAGGGGAAAGGAAGAGCTTAAAAAAATTATCATTATTTAAAAAGAAACAGAGATGAGAAAACAAGAATAGAGATATACAAATCAAATGCTCACACTTAAATTTTGGGCAACTTGGCTGTATTGATTTGGCAACAAGCACAAGGCATCCAAATAAGATACATTCGGTAAAGAAAAAAAATCATCATCTCTTGATTAGTCATAGAAGATGAGAACAATCTGCACCTCGTGGAGAAGTAGAATAAATGGGAAAGGACTGGATAAGAGAGTTCTGGCTATGGTCAGTTATTGTCTAAACGTAGGAAAAGGGTCTTGACGCATACGGTATAAACTCTCTGGTTTAGTAAATTAATATGCCAAATACAATTGTCAAAATAAACTCAATTTGTAACTGTGGGGTACCTTAATTCTCTGAAAATAATTATTAAGGGTCAATATTTTTATAACTTATTCCAAAGTGCCTACTATTTTGAGTAAACTAATAATAGGGGACGATATTTTTTAAAATAGTTGCTGGTCGAAGTTTTTCTTTGCAACTTAGCACCTGAACTTTTTAGAATTTGCAGAATAGTCCCTAAAATAAGAAAAACATGTAAATAAGCTATTTTTAGGGTTTTTTCATGAAATATGCTTGTTTTAATTGATTTAACTTCTTGTAATGACTTTACTGGTACTAGTTATCATAATCTACTACTTATATCTTGTATATTATAATTTCTATGGTTATAGGCCCACCATGCTTAGCAAAACAATTAAAACTTAATTAGAGAGTTTTGACCGTTACCTGAATGTAGTCGGCGCTGGACTTCAGCGTTTCTCGAACTTCCGGCTTACAGAGATTGTGAATCTCAACCTCACCTTTCCTAGATTAGGTATAGCACAGATCTGTTTCATTTTCTACCTAGGACCATAGTCACTAATCAAGTTTTTAATCTTTTTCAAGGATAGTGGAACTTTAATTAAGAACTTATAATATTTAAAACATAAGGTTCAATTGGATAATGTTCCCTACTGGGAAACTTCTTTTATTAAAAGCTTGAAAGTGGTTATAATACAATGGAATGCGTTGAAGAGAAACTTAAGCTAAGATCACTAGAGATGCTTGCTCATGAAAAAATGGAGAATCTCAACTTCTCTCTTACTCAAGAATGCTCAAATGACCGTGTCTTTTTCAACTCTCGACCTCTCTATTGATAGAGGGGATGGAGGTACATAGGATGCCCTAAACACTACAGTACATAAAGATTTTTCACATGGCTACAATTGTCTACAGTACACTGTTGGCTACAGTACACACTTTATTTTGCAAACCAGACACTTGTCAAGATAATAATGGGACATCTTTTTCAGAAATTTTAATGATGGCAAGATTAGTCATCATTATTGAGATTCTGCATGCCTTCATCTCTAATTATATCTTTCACACCATCATTATCTGAATATTCATCAAAATCTTCATTAATTTGGTTAAGATGCTCTGGATCATATTCTTCAAACAACTCAAGGAGATATTTCTTTCCTTCTTCTGATAAGAATTTTCTAGCTCCAATATCAAAGAGATAATCAAAAATATCTTCTGATTCTGCACCGTCCACTTTCATGTAATCATTGAATTCATTATTATAGGCAAAAGTATTGTTTCCACAATTTATTAGTGTTTTTCCTTCTTCAATCAATGCCCAACATTGATGATAAATGTTAAAAAACCCAATTGTCCTTGCTAATGTAGGATCAGTAACTATACGTACCGGATCTCCATGAATCCAATTCTATCATTGATCATTGGGATCATCACAATTAACAATTTGGACAAGATAATGGGCTGATTTGACTTTTTTATTTTCATATTCAATTAGGGCGCTATAAACCTCCAAAGTTAAGTATCTGCGAATGGGAATTTTTGTTGATCCCTCAGGAGATTTAAGAATCCAATGGAACCTTTTGAACATGTATTGCTGGAACTTAGTTAAGGTTGAGAAAAATAGAAAATTAGGATCTGGGACTTCTGAGAAGTAAAGAACCATCCCATATGTCCAGGCTTTGAAAACAGGATCTCGGGGAGATATTGAATTGGCTGGGGGACAAATGCCACCGACTCCAGATCTATCGAGGAAATAGATCGTTGTGCTCCAAGACTCCCAAATATCATAGGAATAATGATGATAAAAGTTGACGCAGGCTGCATACCATTCCTTGAACCATTTTTCTTGGATATGAGAACTTATTTTTTCTTGGATATCATAAGGACACGGAAGATAGCTAATTTGTAATTCTAGAAGGGAAAATATTTGAGCTATTAGGTAGGTAGTAGAAAGTAGGCCAAAGCATGATCTACTTTTTGTATGAAATTCCAAGTTATCAATAACGGCTTTACTAGAAGGTGTAACCCGTTCTAGTAGAAGTGGCATTTCATTAAGGATTTCCTCCTTTTCTGACAAGAGGTCGGCTTCGATGATCACCATTAGCGAGTTCTCGAGTTAGACTGTCTGCCAGAGAGTTCTTCGATCCCTGTATATGTTTAATAGAGAAGAAAAACTAGTTAAGGCATATTGCCAACGTAGGAGTCGCCCTTGCACTTGCATATTTGATAAATTCTTTTTCATAAAACCAAGTATTCCTTTGCAATCAGTTCGAATGAGAAAAGATTTAGGGGCTAAAAAGATTAAGAATTTTTCAATTCCCCTTATAACTGTAAGAATTTCTTTTTCCATCATGGGATAGTTGCATTCTGCTTTATTAAAGCTTCTACTTCAATATTTACAAAGTTTTTCTCCTTCTTTGATTTTGAGTACCAGACTCCAGTGCTCATTGCTGGCATCTGTCTTAAGAATTAAATCATCTTTTTCATTAGGCAAATTAAGGACAGGAAGATTTTTACACATCTTCTTGAAATTTTGAACAATCTTTGTATCATTAATAGTCCATGTCCAGCTAACATCTTTCTTGAGTTTTTACTGCAATGGTTTTCTTAGTTTAGCTAAATCTTTAATGAAATCAGAAGCATAGGTAAGACATCCAAGAAACCTTTCCAGTTGCTTTCTATCTTTAATTTTTTCAGGAAAATTTTTTATTTTTTCCAGAATGTGTTTTTGTAGAATAATCTGTCTAGCTTTTATCTCTAGAGCCAAAAACTCAATTTCTTGTTCAGCATATATGCACTTGCTTTTTCCAAGTATAATACCATGATCAATGCATCTTTGGGTGACAGAGAACATCATTTTTATGTTGCTCTATGGTTTTAGAAAAGATAAGGATATCATCAATGTAGACTAAACAACAATGACTAATGTCCTTGAAGATGTTATCTATTTTTCTCTGAAATATTTAGGGTGCATTTTTAAGACCAAATGACATTACTATCCATTCATAATGTCCTTGTGGATCACTAAATGCAGTTAAAGGGATACCTTTTTCATCCATTTTTATCTGCCAACAACTACTTTTGCAGTCTATTTTCGAGAACCAAGAGGCTCTTTGAATTCTATTGAAAAGGACTATTTTGTTAGGAATATAACAACCATTAAAGATAGTATTATCATTAAGCTTTTTGTAATTGATTACCATTCTAATTTTTCCTCTTTTTTCCTCCGAATGATTTCTTACCATGACAGCAGGACTGATGTGAGGACTCTTACTATTTCTAACTAATCCTGTATCCAGAAGTTCTTTGATTTGTTTATTAAACTCTTGAATGTCCTGGTGGGTATACACCATTTGTTTAACTCGGATGATAGTGTTGGGATTTAATAAAATGATTTTAGTAAATGTTTTGTCTTTATCCTAAAATTTCAGAGGATTATCAGAATAGAGTTCTTTGTATAATTTTTCTTATTGTTCAATTTTCTGCTCTTTAACCGATAACTCGAGTAATGAGATCGTTAGTGCAACTTCTTGTTGTGCAGGCATTACCTTCTCACCACGCTGGCTGCATGTAAATTCAATTTTCTGATGGGTGTAAGCCTTACTCAGTTTTTCAATAGGAACTGAGTGGCCATTAATTGTAAATATTATTTGATTAATGGTCTGGGTGCATGGAGAATATAATCTTTGAAAATTATTCCCAATAATCATATCATGAGAGGGTTGATCGATAGCCTATAGTACTGGTATAATACATTGAACTCTTCCTAATTCTATGGATAATCCTTCTATGGCTTCATTGTGGCTCATAACACCATTATCAGCTATTCTTACTTGTAAAGGATTTTTAGCTCTTTTCCACATAAATTCATGAAATAATGTTCTTTTTCCAAAGCATACAGAATAACCACTGTCTATGTAGGCACACAGTTCATATTTGTCATATCCCTCTAAACATACCTTTATTGGGATATAGATGCTATTAGGATTTTTATTAGTAGCTTCATAGGATATTTCTATGGTCATATTTTTGACTAATTCATCCTCATAAATTGGTTCACTAACAGTTCTAGTTTTGTATCCAATGACCTTTCTTTCTAGACTTGTTAATCGGTCTAAACTGGGTCTTGCAGCTTCAAAACTAATTCTACTCATTTCACTGGTCATGCTAACTATATCATCTTCCTTAAGCTCTTCTTTAACGGATGAAGATCCTTCTCCCCAATCTGACCTTGTGCTCATACTTCGTAATAATTGGGGTTTAATGGTGATTTTTCCTTCCTCATCAATTTTTATTACATTTTTCTTATTAATTTTTGTAGGGTTGGCAAAGTTAGATATCTATGAATGATCAATTTTTATATCTTGAGGGTTAGACTTGATTCTTTGGATCTTCTGCATGGGGGTAGGACTTTCAAATTTTTCTATTGTATCATTGTTGCCTTAGTCTTAGGGTCTATCGTATTATCTAGCTTGTAGATAATTTTCGAAAATATCCTTAAAGGATATCCTCCTCTTTTCATGTCCATCCCGACTGTTTTAATCTTAAGGGATAAGAAGTTTTTTGCAAATTCATCCTTTAGACTCACATAATGTCCAGGTCGATAGTTGAAACCTACTGACCCATTACATAAATTGGTTTTTATCCCTGTGATTACCTAGTTATTAAATTTGGGATGCCTGATATCACAGAGTAAAGCGTAAAGATTAATATCTTTACTATAATATTGTAATGGAGTGGTTTGAACTTGGACACTTCCGACATGGATGTACCTATACTTTCTATCTTTGTTATGCTTAAGGATATTTTTCCAATTAATAAGATTAACTTCCCCAACGTCATACTCACAATCTTTTATCTCAAGATCTCCTTCCATCATTTCATATACGTATTTGCTTTTTAATTGAAAAATGGATTTTTTATAGATCATATCCTTTTGGATTATAGGAAGAACCCAATCTCCGTTGACTTCTTTATGATCATTGTCTACAACAAACTCTTCTCCTTGAAAATCACCAAGGCTAACCGAGCTATTTTCCATCATGTGGCTAGTTTCTTCATAATCACTTTCTTTATATTCATTGTCCTCTATAATTTCAACAATTCCTTTGTTGTTACCTAGGGCTAGGTCTAAAGCCTTATCTTCACTAAGCTCAACATAATCTAGGCTTCCTAAGGTTTCAATAGGTTTATTATTTTTTCTGTTTTTACATTCATTAGCATAATATTCTACTTCTCCGCATGCCCAACATTTGCAGTTGTGTTTTCCTGTGGGGCATTAAGCAGTTTTCTTAAAAAATCTATGCTTTTTAGGACTTGTTTTGTTGTAATATTTTCTTCTATATTTTTCGCCTCTTTGCTTGTTAAAACTCTTTTTCTTATAGAATTTTCTTTTTCTTCTTTTCTCAGATTCTTTCCCCCATTGGTGAGGTGAATCCTAGCAAGTTAAGAACTATTTCTTTATCTTCTTTTGCTTTTGAAGATCACGACATTGTTCATTGACCCATTTTCGCAAAAAGGAAATTCTTGAACTAAGGATATCAATAACATCTGTTCGTTTAAACCATGTCATGTATTTTTCATTAATTATAAAATTTATAGGATATGGTAATTTGTCATAGAACATGCCAAGATTGGCTTCATTATTGCCCAATTTTGTGATAATATTGACTGAATTCTGCAATATAATTTTTTAGGTATCTCATATCCTATAGTTCTATGTTGTTAATTTTTCTTTGCCATTCTCGTGCTTTTTGTTCAGAATCAATTTTAGCTTCGATGAATTCAGTTTCAATTTCTTTGCACAGATTTCTAAACATAGCAGCTGGTGTTTCCATCGTTCTTAAAGTATTTTTACCATCTTCACTTAAGGAATCACACCAGTCAGCTACAGTGCCAGAGAAACTATGCTCGATGTAATTTACAAAGTTTGCTGCAGTCCATGTAGTATTTAAATTTAAGAAACCGTTCATTCCTCTTTTCCAGCGCTCAAATATTTCTTCTCTATTACGAGCTCCATCGATATTTAAGATATAACCAGTTTGACTAATTTGGGTAAGGCTAATCTTTTCATAGGTCGTGGTTTTCCTTGGGACAAACCCAAAGAAAAAATTACTTGTTTGTCCTGCAGGAACATACTTAGATCTTAAGAAATGAGTGTTTCTTCTGGATGGTTCACTAAATTCTTCTGGTTGAGGAACGACATTCTTAACTAGATTAGTCTTTGTTTTATATAGGTCAATCTCTTCCCCAATCTCATTGATTCCATTAATCATTTTACTATATTTTTTGTCAAGTTTTCTTCTAATTTCTTCTAATGGTAAAACATTAAGATCTCTTAATTTTATCAAATTCATCTGCTGATATATTTCTTCTTCTAATTGGACAGTATTAGTCTCTTCATTGTCATCAGACAAGACATCATATTTATCACTAATTACGCTCATTATTTTGTTCAGTTCTTCTGGATTTTGTTCCTCATCGAGCATTTTTTGTAGTTCTTCAAGACCATATTTTTCATACCCCATCTTCTTTTTCTTATTTTTCATCGGATTGTTCTCGTACTTCTTTGTGGATTTTAATCTCTTGTAAAGGAAATGGAATCTTGTTTTTTGGATTTTAAAAAGGATATTTATGCTGATAAGGAGTGCTAGTTCTAGGACTAGGCTTTTCACTATGTCTAACTTCGCTAATAAGAGAAACGTGGATAACCGTTAGCTGATTCTTAAGATCTTTTAGTTCTGTTTTAATTTTAACTAATTCAGCTTTTAACTCTAAAACTATATCCGTGATGTAGTTTAGTTGAGATGCTAATGAGATATTAGCTTCCGGTGAATGAACCATATGTGAATAATTAGGTCCAGGACAAGCAGATGATAGTTCAAGCATTAATCTTAACTAATCATAGTTAATTAGCTTAATAATCGCAATTATTTTGTGCACGTGGCTCTGATACCAGATGGAAGAGAATGTCGAGATCTATCGGTGAGCAAAAAACAACGAACACAATTTTCAATTTTTCGAAAGTAAGTTTTTAAGGATTGAGGATAGATTTACAAATATGAAAAGTTTAAGGGCTTAAAAGAAAATATAAATAGTGAATTGTCCCCTTAAAATAGTTTCCACAGAATGTTATGTACCTTTAAATATATTATAATAACATGGTCCCCTAGTTATCATTTTCACACGAAATGAGGTATCTGGTAGTGATTTGTCCAAATAAACTTATAAAACAGAGGGCCAAAAACAAAACAAAAAGAGAAATCAAGGAGCAAAGAAAGAACCGGTTGAAACTGGGTTTAAAAAAACAAAAAAAGGAGAGAAGCAAGATAAAACAATGAAAATGAGATTAGAAGGTGTGTCATCTACAAACAAGTCCCCTGACACACCTCTCTGTTTTGAGGACCTGATGCTCTGTTTTAGGCACTGGTCGTGAATGCATGCCGTCTTTCACGAAAAGGAAATTAGAAACTTTGCTTTCTGTCAATAGAAGAGAGAATTACCAGCAAGTGTTGAACCTTTTTACAAATAGGTGTTCTTTTATGTTGGCTTTGAGGAGTCATACAGTAGTTTTCCCTAAACTACCCCTCCAGCGCTATTAGAACTACAGTGACTTGATTCCATTAAGGATATGTAGGAAGCTCGATATAAAAGTTTTCGAGTTCAGTCTAAACCGAAATCTTCAAATGGGCTCAACCCGATACCCCCCTTTTACAAAGGACTAAAATTACAATCCTGTAACTTTTTGTTACACGTTACGTGAACAAAGCAAATTAAAAAAAAACCAAGCTTCACAAAACGTCGAATTTTTTATTTATTTATTTGTTTTTTATAGGTATGGCAGAATGGATCCGAGTCGAGCCAAATATTCAACCAAGCCTACTAAATTTTTCCCTTTCCAAGATGTAAGCCTAAAAAAAATTCGGGCCAAGAACTACGTGGATTTGATCCCACCAAGGGTACGTAGGAAACCCATAAATAAATTTCGACTGCAATTGCATGTTAAACAAAATTAATAGACGGACGCCATTAAAGGTTAAAGTCGGCAAATAAAAACAATCATTTAGTTGCTAAAAATATAACTTAGCCATTTTTTTAAAGTCCAAGTACCAAAATTAAATCAAAAATTATCCTAACATAAATAACATAACCAAGATAAAACACAAATTAAAGCAAGTTAAACTTTAAACAACTGCGACTGGTTTGATCCTCTATAAAAGAGGCACGTAGGCAGCTCATGACAAAAAAATGAGTGTAACCCAAATTTCAGATCAAATAAAATTACCCGTTTCTTAACCTGCACATGAAGAATGTGTATGTGTATTACCCTTCCTAGAAGGGTAATATACAACCACTATCTGATGCAACTAAGTTTTGAATATGGGAGATTTGACATTAAAAATGCGATAATTGTCGATTCAAATTATATAAAGTCTTATTAACGCAAAACATAATAAAACAAAGAAAGAAAAGGTAAAACAGAACGAGTCGGAATCAAAAGGTGGTCTCCCGAGAGGGGGACGTAATTAAGGAGGTTTATCCTCTTGAATAGGGTCGTACTCAAAATAAACCGATGTATATTTTTTTATACGTCGGAAAGTTGTATTGTGCATATGGTTTATTTTTATTAAATTTTTGCCCAACAGAACTCACACATCTTTAATTTGCCATCCAATTAGAACCACATGTCCCCAAAAAGGTTTATAATACTTTCCTTAAATAAGCAATGCTCATCTCTATCTTTGGAGTACATCAAGATATTGTCTATGAACACTGCCATAAATTTCTCTAAATAGGATCTTCAACTCCATTAATAAGATCCATAAAGGCCGCGGGGGCATTGGTTAGGCCAAATGGTATCACCAGGGAATTCATAGTGACCATACCTCATCCTAAACACGGTTTTGGGATATCTTCAGGTTTAATCCTAAGTTGATGATATCTTGACCTCAAATAAATCTTGGAAAAGACTCCTACTCCTTATAGTCGATCAAATACATCATCTATTAGGTGCAATGGGTATTTTTTTTAATGGTAATTTTGCTCAGCTCCCTGTAGCCGATACACATCCTTAAGATTTCCTCCTTTTTCACATGTAGAACAGGGGCACCCCATGGTGATACACTTGGTCTGATAAATCCCTTCTGTAATAGCTCCTATTAGGGCCATGCGATATAGGACTTTAGAGAGAGGTTGGTCATCAGTGATTAATTCGATCTCAAAATCAATTTTTCTTTGCGAATAATCCCGGTAACGCTTCAGGAAAACATCTCTAAATTCACAAACTACAGGGATATCTTCTACTTTTTCTTTCTTTGGTTGAGTGTTAATAGCATAACACCAATACCTAATATATCCTTGACATAGCAACTCACTTGTTTTCATAACAAAATTTAAAGGACAAGGTCTTTCCTCTCTTTGCCCATAAAATATATTTCTCTACCTCGTTCATCCCTTGAAATAACCTTAAGGTGCTCACAATCTATCTTGACCCGATAAGTATGTAATCAGCTCATTTCCAGAATGATATCAAAGTTTGACGAGTCATATTGAATCAAAACTCCAGGGAATACTAACCTAGCGATAGTAATTGGGACAGGTTTATAAGAGATAGGACACTCAACTTCAGAGTCATTGGGTAACTTGACTCTATATTTGGTTTTTATGTCCTTATTTTTAAGGTTCAGTTGCACGGCATATCTAGTGGATATAAATAAATAAGTAGTAACTAAATCAATCAATACACAAAATGGCCTTGAAATTAAAAGAGAGTTCTGCTAACTGCTGCACCAGAGGTGGCAGCCTTCTTTCTTGCTCAACTCATACGCCCTTCCTACATCTGTGGGCCTTAGAGGTGGGAACCCTTGTCTATATCCTTCAGTCTTCGGGGACAGGCAGCAATGAGGTGCTCCGCGCTACCGCATGACATGCATTTGTAAGAACGCACTTGGCAATATGGAGTAACGTGGTTAGTTCTTCCACATTTCCCACAGGGCTTTGCTAAACCTATAGAATGACTCTTGGAAGGAGCGGAAGCATGCTTCTTCTAGTTTACACACTCGCTTGGAGTTCCCTGCTGGATCTACTTCCTCTTCTGATTAATTGAGTTCAAGGCCTTCAACTCAATCTTCACTCATTCCACTTCAGTTGCTCGCTCATATAACTTTTGATAGGTAAGGATTGATTGACCAGCTAGCTGGTTGCAAATATAGAAAGCTAATCCCTCTTTAAAACTTCTGATCTTTAGTTTTTCAGATGACACAAACTCTAGAACAAACCTAGCCAGTTTTATAAACTTTCTAACATACTGCATCATAGTCATATCATCTTCAATTCCATAAATTCTTTTAACTTCTGCTGCTGAACCACAATCGGGCAAAATTTGGCTCTTGGTTCTTCTAGAGATCTACTCCAAGTGAAGTTAGGCTCTAAGAGCCTATCCTTAATAGTGTTCCACCAAATATCGGCTTTGCTAGTTAGGTAAAATATCCCAGTATTCACTTTTTATCCTCTGAAACCTCTATTAAGGTGAAAATTTTCTCCATCCCTAGAATCCATTGCTCTCTACTAGGTCATACTTTCCATCATAGACTTTAGGGCTGCACCGGGGTACCTTATCCGCTAGTTTATCATCCCTAAGAGGGATTTTAGTACGTGCTGTGGGAATTTGTTCTATAAGCTCAGATACCAAAGTATGCCAGTAACTAGGGTTTCCAATGTTATTAGCCAACTCAGTGGGGATCGGGGGCATTCCACTAAGATTTGGTGGCACATTATGTGAAGATTGGTCACTTGATCCCCTGCCGTGGTCCGAGTTATCTCCTATGTGGCTCTCCGCATTGTTTTGCACAGGTGCAGACATTCTAGCTATTTAATAGGCAAAGCAATTCAATCTCTTCACTACAACCATCATATAAGATAAGCATACATAATAGCCTACATGTGGGCGACCCTATCTGCTAGTTTATCATCCTTAGGAGAGATTTCAGTATGTGC
Organism: Carnegiea gigantea; assembly: GCA_029747015.1. Lineage (NCBI taxonomy): Eukaryota > Viridiplantae > Streptophyta > Magnoliopsida > Caryophyllales > Cactaceae > Carnegiea > Carnegiea gigantea. The sequence goes on along the minus strand of JAKOGI010000088.1, from coordinate 890,047 downwards.
TGGGGGAATTCATTTCATAAGCTCAGATACCAAAGTATGTGAGGAAATAGGGTTCCCACTGTTGTTAGCCAACTGAGGGGGGATCAGGGGCATTCCACTAAGGTTTGGTGGCACATTACGCGAAGATTGGGCACTTGATCCCTGGTCGTGGTCCGAGTTATCCCCTATATGGGTCTTCCTATTATTTCGCACAGGTCTAGACATTCTGTCTATTCAATAAACAAAGCAATTCAATCACTTCACTACAACCATCACATAAGATAAGCACACATAATAGCCTACGTGTATAGTCTATAACGCTACTTAGGAAAGTGATTCTGCATGTAGACCATCATACTAGCATGTAGTAAAGAGATGTGAGTGGCCACAAAAGTAAAACACAAGATGCCCACTGTATATGGATTCATCTAACAAAGCTGAATATAAGAGAAGAACATATGAGAGATAACCAGACATTACTATTGTCACAAATCTCCAATGATATCATCCTAACCCTTAATAACCAACTTTCTCACTCCCCTAACTCTACTCCCCACACTCTATATCCCATCAAGAAAGATCAATCCTGACTCTAATACCAAAACTGTAACACCTCATAATGCACATGGTTTACTGTTTGCATTCTTCTTAATAAATTCCTTAATTAGCACTAATAAACTCGATGATAGGGCCACTACCGTCGTCTAAAAGGACAAGACTTGAAACATGAATGCTAGAAATAACATAGCTAGGCATAGCTTCAACCATACATACTCACAATTGATTAAACTGCATACAATCAACTCTTAACCAACATAAGGTTTATATACCACATTAAGCAATTCACCATAAAATTTACACCTCCATCCACTGAAGATTTCAAAATACAGCTCTAGTAATATGCATGTACTATATCACTGTTGATATATCTAGATTTCCTTGCTCAACTTATTTTCTCCAGCTGATTTGCTAATATGACGGCGATTCACTAAGCATTTGCCTAAAAACAGAACATGAAAAATATTTCAAACTGTGAGCCGAGGCTCATTACATGCATTCCTATACTGTTAAATGATCTCTCCATAAATTGGATAGGCGCCCACTTTGTAATTCATTTTAAGCTAAAACGGTGAATGAGATGAATGTAAAACTGCATAGCTAGTTATTATCTGATAATCAACCACTTAATACTATTACAATCTATGGATAGGTGTACACCTACCAAGCCGATCAGAGGATCTGTCCTGAAGTGCACGGGTAACTAAAGGGCGAATGCCCTATAGACGATAACTGGCGGGGTTAGTAATTAGACGATAAATCACAACGTAAAACTGATTCATTGATGTACTCACCAAAACATAATAACTTTAATAAATACACAATTTATTTCTAAAGATATTGGCAATGGATATACTTGAAGTCTTTAAATTGCAATCTCACTTGACAATACTTATGCGCAATAAGAAATGATAGACGAAGCCCCATGTTTGCTTAAAAAATGCAGTTATAGGTAAATGCAGTTAGTAAACAACATTCACTCCAATAATTTGTAACTTTAATGAAAATTGATTAATAAAAAGGGCATCTATGATTCAAGCAATCCAATACAAGATAAGTTACACCAAAATGACTTAAAAAATAAACAAGTTATGGTCATTGTACTCGAAGCGAAACAAATTGGAGCAAAATAGGCCAAAATGAAATGATTAAGGTGATAATCAAAAGACTTTAATTGATATAAATAAAATATGAGTTTTTGATATTTCTAAAATGGATAATAAAAGGTTTAATGCCAAGAGGGGTGTTGTAAGGTTTAGGAAAGCTCCTGTAACCCTAGCTTGGCCCGATAGACACCGATCTTAAGTCATTACTCTCCGCATTTCCCAAATTTCATTCTTATACCCACTTAACTCGGTTTTCCAACCCAACTAAGCTCCTCTATGAAATCAAAGTTGTTGAACTCACTAAACTTCGTAATTTCTTTGCAATATCTATAATTATTTAGAAACTCCTGATAATATCTCCAAATCTCACGATTTCTTTCTTCCCTCGCATTACCGTTTCGAGGTCTACTTTAGAAAATTCATATCTTTCACTCCTGTTCTCAAATTGAGCCATAAAACCCCAATATGAAAAGCTTACAATACTTTCATTCGCAGTGTAAAACCCAATCACCACTACACAACCTCTAAAATTGAACTTAAACAAAACCATGCACATCTCCAGTTTGTTCTATGCAGTCTTTATAAATCGATCATAACTTTGTCCACAAAACTCGACATTGAGTAATTCTAGAGACCATTGAAAGATAACTCATTGAGTTACTGACACAATAAAAATCATAATATTCCAATGTGTCAATTATTACCATTTTATTCCCAAAGATGCCTGTTGTTTTTAGGTCCATTTCCAGCTCTAAATGGCCCTTTTTCTTCGCATAACACTCAAAATGCTCCCATAAACTCACTTATTTGCATTAATAATTCAAACAACCTCTTTTCGCCACTTATGGGATCTTCCATAATCCACTAATTTTGACAAAACTCACATAACATCATTCTTTTAAGTCAATAACACATCAAACCTCGAAGTTTCACCTAATTCAATCTAAATGACATACTTGATTCCAAAAATCAAATTAAACCATGCATGGACATAAAACCCTAAAACATACACAATTGAAATTCACATGCAAAATCATCTTACACCACCATACTTACTCTTTATGCTAAAGATGGAAAGATTAGAACACAACACCCAAAATTCATCAACCTTATACATAAAGCTTGTGTCATCATGCATGGATTCAATTTTACACATGACTTACACACTTTCATAATCAACCAAACTCAATAAAATATCAAATTACCACTTATTTTTATTAAGATAACATGATCCATAAACAAATCCATCATAAGAACTCAAAATTAAACAAGACTACAATTAGGATTTACCTCACTTAAGTTTGAATGTTTTGTGTTGGTAGGAGTTTGGGCTTGCCAGCTGATGGGCTGGGGTGGTGGGGTTGGTGGCAGCAGCGACAGCACAGCAGCAGTGGCCGAAAACATAGGAGGGGCGACCTTAGAAGAGGAGTAGAGGTAGAAGAGAAGAAATTGGAGTTTACTAGCTTGGGATATTTTAATATGTCTTGCTTCACTAGCGGAATTTATATTATCAAAAAGCAGCTTTAAGGTAATTATAATTAGGCTTAGATGGTGATAATTAGCTAAATTTAATCATACAAACTTGTTGGACTTCCAATTGGGCCCAAAATGAATTGGGCTCAAAAATAGAACGCTCGGTTGTGATAAAATTTTTTCATAGCTCAAATTTAAATTATTATGATTCATGGGAAAATAACTTAATCATTTAAATCATAATTATTAAGGCCTACTATCGAATTTTCTAAAATTTTACGATTATTTAAACCCGAATTACAAAGTGGGGCCCAAATGAATTTTTTTCAATTGGGATGATTAACTGCAATAAATAAATGCGAGGAAATTAATAGCACGACTTAATTAAATATATAAACATGATTTAGCGTTGGGCTATTTTGACATGTCTTACTTCATTCGCTGAATTTATATCATCAAAAAGTAGGGTTAAGGTGATTATAATTAGGCTTGGATAGTGATAATTAGCTAAATTTAATCGCACCAACATGTTGGGCTTCAAATTGGGCCCCGAAATGAATTGGGCTTGAAAATAGAACGCTCCGTTGTGATAAAATTTTTGCATAACTCAAATTTAAATTATTGTGAGGTTATAGAAAAATAATTTAATCGCTTAAATCATAATTATCGAGGCCTATTATCGATTTTTCTGAAATTTTACGCCAATTAAAACCCGAATTGCAAAGTGGGGCCCAAATAAATTTTTCCCAATCAGGATGATTAAATGCGATAAATAAATATGAGAAAATTAATAGCATGGCTTAATTAAATAAATAAACATGATTTAGGGTCGTGCTATTATGAAAACTCTCTTGCATGCCTTGCTCTGCATCAACCTCCCCTTCTTCTTCAGGATTTGACCTCAAATTTAAAGGCTCTTCAAAATAGTCCTCCACATAAGGACTTAAGTCACCAATATTGAAAGTGACTAAAATAGCCATATCCTAAGGGAGTTAGAGTTTGTAGCCATTATCTCCCATCCTCTCAATGACCTTGAATGGCCCATCCCTTCTTACCATAATCTTATTCTTCCTTCTGGATGGAAACATCTCTTTCCTGAGGTGTAGCCGTACTAGATCTCCTGGGTTGAACTTTACTTGTTTTCTATGCTTGTTTACTGTTGCCTCACAACCTGCATTGGCCTTTTTAATTCAATTCCTTACTTGCTCATGCAACTTCTTCATCTCTGTGGCTCTTTTCTTGGCATCGTAGCTAACCTTGGCTCACTTGGTAGAGGCAGCAAGTCAATAGGGGTAAGGGGGTTTATCCCGTATACATACTCAAAAGGAGAGTGCTTTGTAGCACACGATGGAGCCCTATTGTAAGCAAACTTAGGATGGGTAGCTTCCAATCCCAATCTTTTAGACTTTTATCCTCCAAACTCCTATGTCGGGTACTAAGAGTTTGGTTGATTACCTCTATTTCGCTATCAGTTTGGGAATCCTATGTTGAGCCAAAGAAGAAATTGGTGCCTAGTAACTTCCACAAACTCCTCCAAAAGTAGGTTGAGAGTTAGAATCTCAATCAAATACAATGGTTTTAGGCATAACATAGATCCTAATAACCTCCTTGAAGTAAATCAAGGTAATGTAGCTTGCACCATCAGTCTTGTGGCATGGAAGAAAGTAAGCTATCTTGGAAAGTTTATCCAACAACCGCTATGATTGCATCCTTCCCCTTATGAGTCCTAGGGAGGGCCATAATAAAATCCATACTTATGTCATCCCAAAGCCTTATAAGTATGGGTAGTGGGATGTATAAGCCTTGATGGAATTGACTGTTGGCTCTGTGGTGAATGGAGCAAGCTGAAATGACCTTGTGAACATCTCCTCCCATTCTAGGCCAATGGAAATGCTCTTCAAGGATATGAATAGTCTTGTCCAAGCCAAAATGGCCAGCTAGAGCACACCATGAGCCTCTCAGACTAGCAGCTCTCTCAAAGGGCATTTAGGAATACAAAGTTTGTTATTTCTAAATAGATAGCTTTCCTAGATGCTATAGGGGATATCCTTGGGAACTTCCTCAATGAAGAGTTAAAAATCTAGATCCTCCTCATAAATCTCTTGGATAGAATGAAATCCTAGTACCTTAGCCTGCAAAATAGAAAGCAAGGTATATCTTCTGGAAAGAGCATCCCCGACCACATTCACCTTTCCACTCTTGTGTTTGCCAGTTGAAGGATTGAAGGAACTCAACCCATTTTTCATGTCTTGGATTCAACTTGTGCTAACCATTAATGTACTTGAGTGCTTGATGGTCTGAGTGTAACACAAATGTCCTAGGCTTGAGGTGATGACCCTAATGAATCAAACCCCTCACAATAGCATAGAACTCCTTATCATAAGTGTTATAGTTGCTCATGGAACCCTTAAGCTTCTCACTGGAATAGGTGACCCGTGTTTCACTGAGAAAAAAAGGCTTTCCCACTTATGCTTTCCTTCCTGTTTAACCTAATACTAGGTTGGACTTGACTTGGGGGTAAAGAGGCCAAAGTACAGTTATGGCGTTTGACTTTAAAGGAGTAGGTATCGGTCTTTCCATAGTGAATAGCATTCCTATCAAACTACCAAGGCCTAGCAAGCCACGTATGACAAGCATCCATAGATACAACATCACGCAGAACCTTATCTTTAAAGTTACCAATGGAGCAAGCAATTAACGCTTACTTAGTCACGAGCACTCATTTTCTTTTTTAAGTCATTGAAGTGAATAGGGTCGTGGGTGCTGGAGAGTAGGTAGTTTTAGCTTATTAACCAAATGGACAAACAGCACATTAGTGTAACTACTCCAATCAAAGATCAAGCTACAAACCTTCCTTTGGATGGAACACCGTGAGTGAAAGATATGTTCTCTTTGGTTTTCCTGTTCGTAACCTCCCATGGTATGCAAAATTCTTCTTAGCAAAAGCATTTCTCATACATAAGGAGGTAGCACAGTAGCTTGCACCTCTAATTCATCTTCTTCCACACTTGTTTCCAAGTGAATCTAATTGATCTCCTCAATTTCCCTAAACATAAGGGCTCTTTTGTTTGGCCAGCCAGTTTAAAAGTGACTATACCTTTGATACTTGAAGCCCCTCTTGCCATCAACTGCCTTGTTCTTGTCTTATCCTAGACTCACTCTGGGCTTAGTTTGAACATAGGCATTTATTTGTGGTCGTGGATAAGAACCATAGAATGACCTCTTGTTCTTAGAATGCTTTTCAACTTTGACGGCTAGTTTATAAACATCCTCAAAGGACTAATAATGTTGGAGTTCAACCTTTCAGCAATGTTAGGATTAAGCCCTCTTGGACAGCTAGCCATGGTACGCTCGGTTTCTTCTTCTAAGCCACTTATGATTTGAGTTGCTCAAACTCCTGTTGCACTCCTCAACACTCATGTGTCCTTGACTCAAGGAAGGGACCTTAAGGTAAAGGTCATACTTGTAATTATCAGGTAAGAACCTTTTATGCATGAGTTTCTTCAGTTTCGTCTATGTTCTGATCTGAGATTTGGGCTCCTTATTCCTCTGCCCTTTGGTGTTTTCATACTAAAGGGAGGAGTGCTTTTTCAATTTAAGGATGGCACTTTTAAAATCTTTCTCTTAAGGGATGGCAATTTTAAAAACTTTCTCTTGGGAGTATTCTTAGATCTCAAATAATCTCTCTAAAGCTTGAACCCACTCAAGGTAAAGCTTTGGGTTCAAGTTTCCTTCAAACTCAGGAGGGTTAAATTTCATGCCCTCAAATTATCTAATGTTTGTCTAGGAGGTATCCTTCTCCTTCTTAAATACTCATCCTCCTGGGAAGAAGATGACTAAGTGGGATGGGAATTACCCCTTTGGAAACAATAGCTTCTTCTCCTCCCTTCTCCTGGGTCAGGCCTTAAGCTAGCTAGAACCTCTTCTAGTCTAGTAGAAATGGTGGTTATTCCTATGGGGCAATGCTTAGTAATTCTATTGCAGTTGGTGTATCACATTATCCCCACCTAACTCACGGGCTTGCTCCAAACAAAGTCCTCCAGGGACCCTAGGTTAAAAGGTATTACTTTCCTTCTCCCGGACATGGATTGGAATTTAGTAAAGGTTGTTTGTTGTGATTCGTGTAACTATATGGCTTATCGTTGTTACACTTACATGTCGATCTACAGAGATGGTTGTGAAATTAGATTACCAAAATTCCTAAACTAAATTAAAACCAAATGCCAAAATTAATTAACACCAAGGTCAAGTTATACCTCAAATTCATAGATTAAATAAACAAAATTGATTTTTTGGAATTGTAAACGATACTCTTGCAAAATAAGGAGCACCAAACTGTAATGAATTTGCATTCACCAACACTTGGCTGTAATGATTTCATGAGGCTTGAATAAATGAAACAGAGGAATGAATCAACCCAAAGCATAAAGCAGAGCAAACGAAAATCTCCAAATGACCAACGGCCTTAATTGAATCTGAAACTGAAAATTTTGAATGACGAACATAAGCTATTAAAATTCTAACTCCTATCTACTACCCTAATCTACTCTCTCTCATTGCTCTGTTTCGGGTCACCATTAAAGACCCAGGAGAACGTCGAAAATGCTGACCCCTCTCCCTCTTTACTTGCCTTTAGTAACCTTTCCAATAATTCCTTTTGAAACCGCCCAAACAATGATGATGTTAATTATAGACCTTGAAGAGAGAGAGAGAGAGAGAGAGAGAGAGAGAGAGAGAGAGAGAACGAGAGAGAGAGAGAGAGAGAGAGAGAGAGAACTGGTTAAAAACCATACCTTATTTCGGGTCCTCTATTTCATGTGTTGGACGAGTGCGAAGAAGAAGAAGAGGAGGAAGGGACAGGGCTGATGGCACATGACATGTGTATGACCCGACTAAGTGAAGAGATAAAATGGTGGACCAGGTTTAACAAATAGCCCAGTTGCACCTAGGCCAGGGCGAGAAGGAAAAGGAAGGCAGACCGGTCCAGGGGAAAGAGAAAAGGAAAGGAAGAAAGAGAGATATGGTCTGCAGACTGGGCCGAATTCTTGTCTTGTTTTTTTTTTTTTCTTTTGCGCTTGTCTAATCCAATAACCCTTTCTTCCAACATTTTTATCCAATTTTTCAAATCTTCATAATATCTATAAAAACAATAAAAACATATTAAAAATCTAATTAACTAGTTTATTACGACCAAATATTCGGTGATAAAATGGTAAGAAATATCATAATTTATGATTGAACAAATACCGCTACACCTAAGTTTTACTTGTCCTCAAGTAAAGCAAAACTAAAAATCCTAGAAAAAGAAAAATAAAACCCCTAACTCACTGTCGTAGGAATCTCGGTTGCACTTTGCATGTGCAATAAGCCCTTTAATCCCCTAGGTCACCCCTATTGGACGAGTAAGGTCTCGTAAGGGTTTGCAGAAGATATACCCACAAAATCTATAAAAGAAAATAGAAATAGAAACTTGAAAATCTTTTTTTTTGTTTTTTTCAAAAAATTAATGTGTACAAAATTGGGGAAAGATATATACACCTTCTAATCAACTTAATCACCCATGGAGCAAAGATATTAGCCTGCATATAAACAAAATGTACTCATCAAGGGGTCTCTAACTGAAGAATGACATCAAAGTACTAATGTCTCACCCCACTGTACATCAAAACTTTGAATCCATCCTAGCGCTCGTGTGCAAGTGCATCATCATCCTAGGGCTTAGGTTTGCCAAATCAAACTCAGTCCCACTTGACTCTCACAAACTACATTATTGACTTATTAACATAGGAAGTAAACTTTCCCGGTAACAGTATTGCCTCAAAGGGTAACACCCAGTAGCGCATGCCTCAAAGGAATGCTTGTCATTCCAAATTTCATTTTATTTCCTTTTTCTCTTTCTTTTTTTTTTTCATTTTCATTTTTTTTGTTTTCTTTTTCTTTTTCTTAGTATGCCAATAAAAACCAAAGTGATTGTGTCAAAGACAAGTGGGAGAGCCAATCATGGAAGACTAAGACCTTCAGATAATGATTATGGTATAAACAAGGATTGGATTACACATCAATAATGAAAAATTGGTGTCAGAATTAGAGTTTATGACACACCAAGGACGAAGACCTATCATGCACATCACGTTTACATACAAGTTAAAAATCAAAGCACAGGGGATTTAAGTTGATCATAATAGCACAACACTCCCCCAAAACAAAACAAAAATCTTCTTAAAAATTTTTTTAAAAGTTTTTCAAAGTTTCCCCACCCCCACACCTAAATTTCACAACGTCCTCATTGAGAGTGAAAAGAAACATTAAACACAAAAATGAAAAAGGAAAACACATATATAAAAAGAAAAACAAGACTCAAAAACAAAAAGGACATGACTCAAACTTAAAAAGAAAACAAAAATAAAAGACAACCACAAATATATAACAAAATTAAAAAGAGGAAATAAAGAGAAACATTTATACCAAGTCAGGTGCAGAAGTACACCTAAGCTCTGCCTTCCTTACGACCAAGGAATTTATGGAGCAACAGCCACTCCATATCGAATGAAACATCGTTGCCTAAATCAAAACCCATTAGAGCATGTAGCAGTTTACCAAACAAAGAAGCCCAACTCTCAATAAAAGTAATGCAATAGAGATTAAGGAGTTGGAGCTAAAATGAGTACATCCACCAAGCCAATAAAGCACAAGTAAGGGTCTGCTTTAACTTATCAAATTGTTGGGCCCAAACATCAAACAGGTAGATGTAATTCAAACTAGCCAGCCAGTGGGTTATTGGCCTAGAAAGTATATCATCTTGAATGAGCACTCTATGCAAAATAGTGGTGCAAAGTTCACAAGTCTGTTGAGTCCAAAATGCATATGAATCTGATCAAAATCAAAATGTTCAATGACAATGGCCTTAAACTCAACAAATTTAGACTTGTGAGATTCAAAGAGGAGGTCAATAAGGATGGGGTCAAAAGAAAATGTCTTATATTCAGCACATAAGTCCACATCCAAACCCACATTGACATCAAATCCATATGGAAAAGATTCATATTCTATCGAAAGAATATCATCATTAAATTTTAATTTAGGGGGCTCAACTTTTTCCTCACATGGCTCCTGTAAAGAAATAACTTCTGACTTATCTAAATCATGATGATTAATGTTAGACTTGATGCTCACATCTAACTCACTCAGGTTTCCAAGGTCGTCACCCACCTCAAACTCACAAAAGTCATTCAAAGCGGTGGGTGGGCCGACCGTAACTAAGACACCCTTAGCGACGTCCTTATGTGAGCTAGATGCGGGTGCAAGGGTAAGAGATAGAGACAGAGGGAGATCACTCTCTTGTTCTAGGCTAGGCAAAGGCATGTCATTGATCACGTTAGGTCTACAAGATAAGATGGATCAAAATCATCATAGAGACCAACTTCAAGTTCAGGAGATCCTAAACTAGAGTCAGGCTCATTACAATTCTCACCACTGTGAGTAAAACATTGAGAATATTTAGCAATTCTCAATTTCATAGTCTCTAACATCTTATCAGTCATTTCATTGATCTTTTTTTCAACATTTGCACAAGTAGCATCCACATAAGCACGACATGGACAATTAAAAGTATCATGATCAAAAGAGTCACAATATTCACACAAAATAGGGGACACACAAGAATAAGATGGGTCATGTGAAATCATAAAGTGATCCTGAGAGTAAGGATTAGCATGAAAAATAGACTCATCAGGAGTTGGGTATCCAAAATTATTTTTAGCTTGTTCAAAAGCATAGGTATCCCACGCTAATTTTTGAAAGAAATCTCATACCTCATCTTGAGTTTTAGATAATAAACCTAGTACACCTATAGGATAAAGAGACTCAATATAACCCCAAGATTCAAAATTCAAACCGACAGCAATGACCTCACAAATTTTTCATTTTTTAAAAGTTTGATTCAACTGAGCACAGTAATCATTAAGTTTTGACAAATAACCCCATAAAGATTCATGCTCAAATTGTAGGAAATTAAAAACTGCCATGCCTAATTTTTTTTTATTTTAAGAATGTTTCAATTTTTTTATATTTTCAATTTTTTAATTTTTTTAGTTTTTTTTAAGGAAAAAAATGAATCTAGGACACTATTTACAAACTAATGACTAAAACAAAAAGGAGCGACTCCAATAATCAAGTTAGCGAAACAAAATAAACTAAAAAAAATAAAACTATGTTACAGAAAGGAAAGAAAAACACAAAAGACTCCATTAAGAATTGTCCTAACACTAAAAGCCAAAGAAGAGCACAAACACAAAGCTTGTACACCATTTTCCTTTTTATGATCTTGTTTTTGGGATTTTTTTTTCTTTTCTTTTTTAAACCGCCAAAACAAAGGCGTGAACCAAAGCTAAAAGCAATACACAAATAGAATATGATCAAATCTAAAACAAAAAACACAACAACAAACAAACTAAACGAAAATTAGAAAATAAATAACACCTAAACAACCCAATTCTAAAAATAAAATTAAAATAGAAAATAAAATTCTTAAAATCCAAAATAAATACACAGTAAATTCCACACAATCACAAAGGACACAAATTTAATTTTTCTTGAATTTGTCTGTCCCCAAGCAGTGTAGAAAAATGCAAACAGATTATTCAGTTCAAAATTCACATAAAAATCCAAACAGCTCCAAAAATTCCAGAAAAATTCACACAAAATTTAAAACATATTCTAAATCTAGGAATAATATTAGCACAGTCAAAATTACACCAGAATTGCTCCAGAAAATTCAAACAGATGCTAAAATTAATGAAAAATCTGCACTGATTGTTTTTTTGGGATCAATTCTACTTTGTTTCTTTTGCTGCACATAAACCAAATTCATTAGTACTATTTTTTTCAGTAATGAATAAGATCTAAAAATTAAAATTAAACTAATCTCGACAAAAACAAAAATCAAAACCAAAATATTAACTAAATTCAAAATTAAAACTAAACTAAACGAAATAACGACTTAATTAAAACTAAAAATCACAACTCTAAAATGAAAATGAAAACGACTTGAACGACTCTAATACTAAACTACAACTCGAGGCAACCAAATTTCACAAGGCCATCCCTGGCAACGACCCTAAAAACTTGTTGTGATTCCCGCAAGTATACGGTTTATCATTATTGTACTTACGGTATCGATCCACAAAGATGGCTGTGAAATTAGATTACCAAAATTCCTAAACTAAATTAAAACTAGATGCTAAAATTAACCAACAACAAGGTCAAGTTATTCCTCAAATTAATAGATTTAAACAAAATTGATTTTTTCGAATTGTAAACGATGCTCTTGCAAAATAAGGAGCACAAAACTATAACGAATTTGTATTCACCAACACTTAGCTGTGATGATTTCATGAGGCTTGAATAAACGAAACAGAGGAACGCATCAACCCAAAGCATAAAACAGAGCAAACAAAAATCTCCAAATGACCAAGGGCCTTAATTGAACCTGAAACTGAAAATTTTGAATGAAGAACATCAGCTATCAAAATTCTAACTCCTCTCTACTACCCTAATCTAGTCTCCCTCGTTGCTCTGTTTCGGGTCACCATTAAAGACCCCAGAGAATGCCAAAAATGCTGACCCCTCTCCCTCTTCGCTTGCCTTTATTAACCTTCCCAATAATTCCTTTTGAAACTGCCCAAATAATGATGATGTTAATTATAGACCTTGAAGGAAGAGAGAGAGAGAGAGAGAGAGAGATCGTTGAAAACTGTACCCTATTTTGGGTCCTCTGTTTCGTGTGTTAGATGTGTACGAAGAAGAAGAAGAGGAGGAAGGGGTGGGGCTAATGGCACGTGACATGCGTGTGACTCAACTAAGTGAAGAGATAGAATGGTGAACTCGGTTTAGCAGATAGCTCGGTTGGGGCTTGGTCAAGATGAGAAGGAAAAGGAGGGCAGACTGGTCCAGAGGAAAGAGAGAAGGAAAGGAAGAAAGAGAGATCTAGTCTGTGGACTAGGCCGAATTAGGCTCATGACTGGGCCGAATTCTTGTCTTGTTTTTTTCCCCCTTTGCTCTTGTCTGATCCAATAACGCTTTCCTCCCACCTTCTTATCTAATTTATTGACATCTCCATAATATCTACAAAAACAATAAAAACATATTAAAAATCTAATTAACTAGTTTATTACGAGCAAATATTAGGTAATAAAAGGGTAAGCAATATCATAATTTATGGTTGAACATTGTTTATGGTGTATAAGGATCTTTTGTGGTTAGGTGTGTGTTTAGGCTGTGTTTAGGTGTTTTGCAGCTGCTGGAAAGGTGGTTTCAAAAGAGGGGAATATTGCAAACCAACAAAATAGTAAGCAAAATCACCACGTTGAGCTCTGATGCCACTTTGATGTCTGGGCTTGGAACAAACTCAAATAATGGGCTCAGTTTGCAATCTGGTTGAATCTCTACTTGCAAAATAACAAGGAACTAATTGAGAACAGGGGATATGAATGGGATAAGGGCCGAGCCACCACCAAAACTAGATTAGGATTCCACCCTCAAATCATAAAGGTAATGCCACCAAATTTAGATTAAAGGAAATCGCTCTATTTAACAACCAAATCAGATTGCTAAGAGAGATTTTGAGAAAAGTGTATGTGAAAAATGAAACTAAATTTTTCATCAATGAATTCTACCACAAATAAGCAACCGAGCATCCTTATATGCACCTTCATAAGCTAGCAACAAAATAGGCCAGCTCCTAGGCTAAACTAATCTAGGTTAACTAAACTGAATTGCCAAGCAAGTTTAGCTTAAGCCAATTACAAACGTGAGTTTAGCGAATACGATCTGTTTAAAGTTGATTCAAAGCTAGAACGTGATTCATTACCTCTAATCAATCGACTTGCACATGGTATGGAGAGAAAAGAAAGGCTACAGTTAGTAACTTTTCTGCTATACAATCCAGAGGCAAGTGGTAGTCACCTTTCAAGTCAACTAGCCAAGTGGTCTTCCAAGGCTACAAGTCAGGCCATGATCATGTTCTTGGGTGTTTAAACAACCAAGGAAGCAAGCACATAGGTCACCAAACCCGACTCATTAAGGAATAACTTAACAAAGTCAAAACAACCCGCTTTAGCTTGATAAACCCTAATTAACACTGGAAATGATCATGCTAGTTCCCCAACCTATACTTGACTTAGAATTGATTTTAGTGCATGGATAGATTTCTGAGGATATTTGCAATCATCCTAGATAGAAAAATTGGCCCTAAATTAGGTTTAGGTGGGAGAACCAACTAGAAACTTGAACCAGGTCTAGATTGGCCTCGAACTGCAACAGCTGACAAAATACTGCCTGAAACTCCATGAAGAACTGGTCTTGATTTGGATTTATCATCATGGATTGATACCTCAGGATGTCGGCTATTATCCTAAGCAAAAGTTTCGCTCCTAAACTAGGTTTTAGGTGATGATCCCACCTTATCTTTTAATACAAGTAAACTAGAATCCTTGCAGTATACCTTCATTGTTTTGGACCATTGTAGCGAAATACCAATGACTTAGCAAAAAGTGATTTCCTCAGTGAAACTAGACATCTTAGGGAGTCCAATGAAATAGGACCTACCCATAGGATGCCTTGGAAACTCCAAGAAGCATGCCATCCAAAACCACGCTTAGCTCTGGATTGGAGCAGGAGAATAAGGAAAGAATTAGTAGTGGTGTTCCTTGCTTTCCTTAATATTCCTTAGCCTGCTGGCACCATGACCTTGTTTTAGATTTGCAGAACTCTCTTGAATGCCTTACTGTGCATTACATGTCCACTTTCTTATGCTTTGTGGTTCTTTTAGTGTCTTGTTAAGAGGGAGAAGTTGTCTACTATAGAAGAAACTATAAAAATATCATCACCCTATGTGCATTTTATGTTGCTTAGAATTACTTAATATATGTTGAATTTCATGTAATTGGTCTAGACTAGAGCATTCTACGAATTGATCTAAGAGGGAATTGTTGCAAGAAGCATCCTCCCCTATGAACTTGTTCTCTAATGCCTCTCATACTTCCCTAGTGGCCACCACACTTTTATAAACATTGAGCAAGGCATCTAACATTCTATTCAAGATGCGCGCTCAGCAAATATAATCATCATTCTCGAACTTTGATATACAATGGGCTTATTCCAAAGTCCCCTTTTGGTGTCAATGAGGAAAGGAGTATTGAACACATACAGCACCTTCACAGAAGTGAGGAGGAAGTGCATCTCCTTCTGCCAATGATGAAATGACACACTCAAACTTGTCCAATTTCTCAAAATTAGAAGTCATCTCACGTGTTATCGCTATTGTTTGGAAATAAGTCTTATGATGGTTATTGTAAAAGATGAATGTGGCACCATATTTGACAACAAATAACGGATGGAATCACTTTTCTTATGATTTATTTGTTGCATTGCAAACACTTTTATGTAGCGTTTGGTTGGATGCAATGTAATTAGGTTGTAATGCAATCAACAATATAATGTAATGGAAATGAAGTGTAATGCAATAGTGATGGCATTACCATGTTTGGTTGATTATAAACTAATTAGAAATGTAATCACCATTCCATTACGATGTTTGGTTATTTATCTAATACATAATGGAATCAAACTCGCATCCAACTTTGCTTGGAAATATTTGTTGTTAGGATGGTCAATATTATTATTTGTGGTTTTGTCCCTCATAATTAAACATGATATAATGAGAGAGCATATGTCATACACAATTACAAGAAACAAAAAGACGAATTCGAACTTAAATGCTAAAATTCATTTTAATTGAAACTGCGTCTCTACCAAGTAAAACCAAATAAATATGGTACTTGTTTTACCAAATCAAAACACTAGTGACCCAACATTCCGCATACACCTACTTGTCTTGCTCCTAATTATTCACATATTTTTTACTCACCAAAAGGAACCACTTTAGTTGCACCTCAATTAAACTATATCACTAATATAGTTTTAGAACTTAAAGCCGAATTAACTAAAATTAAGATTGAAGTTAAGGAGATTAGTCATAGTGGAAAATCTACTTTAGGTATTAGTATTCCATTTTAACATAAATATCATTTTCATAACCCAAAAAACAGAAACTCATTTTCTTTGCATGATATAAAAATCCCAAAAAAAAGGAGAAAATTAACTAAAAAATCATCTGAGAAGGCAGAGGAAGAAAAAAGGATGGAGTATACGCAGTATAATCCTGAAGAACTACATAATATGTTTGAAAAAGAACAAAACCCAGAAGAATTAAACAAAATCTTGAACTTAATAGTTGATAAATAAGATGTATTATCTGGTGATAATGAAGAGACAAATAATGTCCATATAGAAGAAGAAATGTATCAACATATAAACCTAATTAAATTAAGATCTTAATGTTGCATCTTTTAGAAGAAATTAGAAGGAAACTGTATAAAAAATATGGTGAAATGGTATTCGACGATTAGATTACTGCGATAGGTGAAGAAGTTAACTTAGATAAAGTTGAATCCAATGTACTTAACAATGTAATACCTAAACCTAAGGAGTTTGTTGAACCTTCTAGAAGAAATACCTATTTGATAAAACCTAGGTATGTTTCAGTAGGACATACAACTAACTTTTCCTTTAGATTTATCTCAAGGAAAACCACAACCCTTGAAGAAATTGGTCATAACCCGATTAGCTAAACATGATACATCTTAAATATCAGTGAAGCTCGTAATAAAGAATAAACATTTGAGCATTTGAGAAGAGGTATAAATAGTTTCCTAAACCTAAATATGACGTGGATTGCTATAAATTTCTTAAATTATATTGAGCATAGTTTTTTTGGCACTATAACTAATTGGTATGATTCATTATATTAGGACGGTAAAAATGAATTAAGAATGATAGAAACACCAACTGCAGTGTTCAAAAATCTATGTAAGGAAATCAAAACTGAATTTATTGGAGCTAAACTCGATTCCGAAGAAAAGGTAGAGAATGGCAAAGAATAACACAGAATTATGGGATATCAGATATATGCAGAATTATATTGTTGAATTTAGTCAATATTATTACAAAATTAGGCATAATGAAACCAATTTTGGTATGCTTTACGACAAATTACCATATCCGATCAATTTTACAATCAATGAGAAATACATTACATGGCTTAAAAAGCAGACGTCATTGGCACCCTTGCTTCAAGAATCTTTTATCTAAGAAAATGGGCCAATGATCAATCTTCAGAAGCATAAGAAAATAAAAACACAATTTCTAGATTGCTAGGATAATCCTCACCAATCGGGAAAAGAACCTGAAAGAAGAAGAAAAAGAAACTTTTTAAAGAAAAAAAGCTTTAACAAGTGAAGAGGAGAGAAATATAAAAGAAAACATTGTAACAAACCAAGTCCTAAAAACAAAGATTTTTTAGGAAAGCAGCTTATTGTCATGTAGAAAAAAGCAACTGCAAATGTTGGGCGTGCGGAGAAGTAGGACATTATTCTAATGAATGCAAAAATAGGAAAATTAATAAGCTAATTGAAACTCTAGGTAGCCTGAATTATGTTGAGCTTAGCGAGGAAGAAGCACAAGCTGCAGCACCGAAAAACAACAAGGGAATTTTTGAAATTGTACTACAAGATGAATATAAAGAAAGTGATTACGAAGAAACTACGATATGATGAAAAGTAGCTTAATTACTCTCGATGATTTTTAAGGAAAAGAATTTGTGGTTGGTAATGATAATGAAGAAATCAAAGGAGATTGGATCCTCCCATAATTCAGAAAGATATGATCTATAAAAAATCGATCTTTCAATTAAAGAGCAAATACGTAAGTGAAATAATGGAAGGTGACCTAGAAATCAAAGATTGTGAGTATGACGTAAGAGAAGTTAATCTTGTCGATTGGGAAAATATCATTAAGCATACCAAAGATAGAAAGTATAGGTATATCTGCAATGGACGTGTTCAAGTGCAAATCACTCCATTACAACATTATGGCAAAGATATTGAGCCATATACTTTGCTCTGTGATATCAGGCATACCAAATTTAATTATCAAATTATCACCAAGATTGAGACTAATTTATACAATGGATCAGTAGAATCCAGTTGACGATGGGGATACTAAGTAAGTCTAAAGGATGAATTTGCTAAAAATTTCATGGCCTTTAAGATTAAAACAATTGGGATGGATATGAAAAGAGGATGATATCCACTAAGGATATTTTAAAAAATAATCTACAAACTATGTAATATTATAGATCTAAAGACTAAGGTAACAATGATAGATGCAGAGAAATTTGAAAGTCCTACCCCTATGCAAAAAATTCAATGGATAAAATCCAATCCACATGAGATAAAAATTGATAGGTTTCGGATATCTAGCTTTGCTAAACCTACAAAAATCAATAAGAAAAATGTAATAAAAATTGATGAGAATGGTAAAATTATCATTAAAGCACAATTAAGAAGTATGAGTGCAAGATCAAAATGGGGATAAGGGTACTCATCAACAAAAGAAGAGCTTAAGCAAGATGATACAATTAGTATCACCACTGAAATGAGTAGAAAGAGTTTTGAACCTGCAAGACACCGTGTAGATCGAAGTATGAGTCTAGTCAATAGGAAAGTCATTAGGTACAAAATAAAAATTGTTAGTGAACTAATCTATGAAGATGAACTAGTCAAAATGACTATGGAGATATGCTATGATGTTACCAACACAAATTTGAATAGCACCTATATCCCAATAAATGTATGTTTAGAGCAAAATAATAAATATGAATTGTGTGCCTACATAGAAAGTAGTTGTTCTATCTATTTTGGAAAAAAATTTTTATTTTCAGAATTCATGTGGAACAAAATCAAGAATCCTTTACAATTAAGAATAGTTGACAATGGCATAATGAGCCATAAGGAAGTCATAGAAGATTTGTCCATAAAAATAGGAGGAGTCAAATGCATTATGTCATTTTTATGGGCTATTGATCAACCCTCTCATGATATGATTATTGAAAATAATTTTTAGAGATCGTATTCTCCATGCACACAGAGCATAAATCAAATAATACTTACAATCAATGGTTACTCAGTTCTTATTGAAAAATTAAGTAAGGCTTACACTCATTAGAAGATTGAGTTTGCATGCAGCCAGCGTGGTGATAAGGTATTGCCTCCATAATATGAAATAGCACTAATAATCTCACTACTTGAGTTACTTATTAAAGAGCACATTACTAAATAATGAGAGCAATTATGCCAAGAGCACGACTCTGATAACCCACTAGGAAGATAAGATATTTGCAAAAATCACTTTGTTAAATCCCAAAACTATTATTCGAGTCAAGCAAATGATCTATACATATGAGGATATCCAAGAATTTATAAAAGAATCCAAGAATTTCTGGATAAAGGATTAATCAAGAATAGTAAGAGTTTTCACACCAATCTGCCTTCATGGTAAGAAATCATATTGAAGAAAGAAGAGGAAAAGCAAGAATGTTAATCAATTATAAAAAGCTTAATGATAATACTGTCTTTGATTGTTATTATATTCATAACAAAACAGTCTTTTTCAATAGAATTCAAAAAGTCTCTTAGTTCTTGATAATGGATTGCAAAGTGGATATTGGTAGATAAAAATGGATGAAGAAAACATTTATTTAACTGCCTTTAGTGTCCCTCAAGTACATTATGAATGGATAGTAATGTTATTTGGTTTAAAAATGTACCTCAAATATTCTAGAGAATAATGGATCACATCTTTAAAGATCTTAATCACAATTGTTTAGTTTACATCGATGATATCCTTGTCTTTCGAAGACCATTAAACAACACCAAGGTCATGTGCTAGTTGTCACCCTAAGATGCATTGATCATGGTATTATCCTTGGTAAGAACAAGTCAATTTTTCCTAAATAAGAAATCGAGTTTTTAGGTCTAGAGACAAAAGCTAGATAAATCATCCTACAAAAGCATATTTTAGAAAAAAAAATAGAAAATTTTTCTAATAAGATTGAAGGTAAGAAGCAATTAGAAAGGTTTCTTGGATGTCTTATCTATATTTTAGATTTTATTAAAGATTTAGCCAAATTAAGAAAATGATTATAGTAGAAACTCAGCAAAGAAGTAAGTTGCACATGAACCCCTAATGATTCAAAGATTGTTCAAAACTTCAAAAAAATGTGTTGAAATCTTCTTGTTCTTAATTTGCCTAATAAATGCGATGATTTAATTCTTGAGGCAGATTCCAGCAATGAGCACTGGAGTGCAGTACTCCAAATAAAAGAAGGATAAAAACTTCACAAATATTCAGTGGAAGTTTTGATAAAGCAAAATGAAACTATCGTACGATGGAAAAAGAATTCTGACAGGAAGAATTCGAGTTTTAAAATTTGTAACAACAAGTGCAAGGTTTATCATCGAGTACTTGGGGTGCCGTCCACTAGGAGTTGGGTTTCAAGTACCGGGATTGCCTATAGTGACTCAATCGAGGCTAAGAAGGAAGGAAATGAAAATAAAGCTAAACTAAACTAATAAAAAAGCAAAAGTGATGCCTTCAGACTTGATTTGACAATTGATGAACTACATAGTCGTGATGAGCCCTAACCTACCCAACCTCAACTAAAAATAAGAGATGGTCGGTTGCACCTTCGAAGATCATCCAAGCCCTCTCTTAAGGGTGATGAGCTACTCCAATTAGTTTAACTACTTATTTTCATGGGGTTAGCCCAATTGGACCACAAAATTAGCAACCCTCGGACGTAGCTAGGATCGGATTATTTTCATGTCCTAAACCCGGCTATCGTCTCACCCACACTAGGTAATCGACCCCACCTCTCAGCATAAGCCAATCGCTCAAAAATATGGATGAAAGTTTTCTCAAGAATTTCATCGAACACTTAGTGGGCATGAAAGAAAACTTTAAGTTCTAAGCATAACTTGGGTGTGGTTAGGCCTAATACAAGTCTAATTAGCCATCAAGAGACTAATTGCAATCCAAGCCAACCAAATTAATTACTAATCATCACAAAACATAATTAAACCTAATTGCAACTAAACTAACAAACAAACACATAAACATGAACTCAGGAGGAGAGAGAGAAAGAAACTAATCTAATCTAAAATCAATCTAAATAAACATGGATTAACAATGAAAACTAAGCATTTAAACTAGACAAATCAAATACAAGAATTAACTAACAAAATAATAACAAGAACAACACATGAAAATGAGAGAAAGAGAAGAGAAGAAACCTTATGTTTGATTGGATGAACTTGAAATCCAAAACTTGAATCCAAATCCATAAAATACAATCTAATCTACCCAAGCTAATTCTCCCTATTAGAGTTTTTATTGGCTAAAACCTAGCTAAACTGCTTTAAAAATCGCCCCCAAAAAAACACCCTTAAAAAGTCCCGAACAAAGCCTTTAAATAGTAAACAAGTTGGGTAACAAAGGGATGCACGGGGTTGGTTGGCCACGGCCGTCGCCCTGCCAACGGTGCGATAGGTGGTCGTCGGCAGCCCTTGGCTGCTGCTGGCTTTAGTCAGTGCCTGGCTGGGAGCAACGGTTGTCGTGTAGTCGACCAGCCCAGCCCCCATCCTCCGTTGCTTTGTCTTCCTCTTTTGTTCCTTCTTTTGCCCCTTTTCGCGACACTTACTCGATTGAACTTATTACCTAAAAAAGTAAATAAAATAATTTAAAATCCTAAAGATTATATTATTATATGAGCTAAAATTAGGTGGGAGAGACATGTAAAACACGACAAATTAGCGCCCAAGAAATGCCTCCACACCTATCTTTTGCTCATCCTCAAGCAAAAAAAGGAAAAACTAACCTAAGAGCCTAACTCACTTTCGTAGGAATCACAGTGGCATTTAACATATGCAACAAGCCCTTTAAACCCCTTGGTTCCCCCAAATGGACGAGAGAGGTCTCGTGAGGATTTGTAAAAGGTATACCCACAAAATCTTTGAAATATTTTTGGATTTATTTAAAAACAAAGCATATATACAAAGCAAAGGGAAAAATATGTACACATCTACACTAATTTTATCGCCTTAACAACCTAGCTACCAAGCCATAAACATGGAAAACATACATACAAGATATACATAGGCTATAAATGCACCCCGACTCTCATTTTCCACCCCACACAACACAATGGCATGATCTGTACACCTTAGTGCTCCATGCAAAGTGTATTAACTCTTAATGCCAGGGTAAAACCAGGTAAAAGGTCACCTCCACTTAGTTTATGACTCCCTTTATTTTTGCTCTTTGTTTTTTTTCTTTTCTTCTTTTTTTCCGCTTTTCTCCTTATGTTCCTTCGCCTGGGTGGGTAGTTTTTAGCTTATTAGGCCTTGTACTCCCGGATGAACAACTTAGCATATATTCGGGCTTCTTCCCTATTTAGGAGTTTTATTTGGATGTGCAAGGCACTTGTTCAAGCACAAATAGAGGTACCGGAGTTAAGATTACTTTTATACTTATTGTTTTTCTCCTTTTTTTTTTCTTTTTCATAATGAAGCTAAAATTGGAAGTCAATTAGCCAAGTAGAATGCCCACAAACCCAAATTTCAATAACTAACACCAAAAGTCAATGATTGAATGTACAAGGTAGGCACAAAACTACACATGTAAAATGAGATTATTATGAGAGACCAAAGACCACATTGTAGATTAGTGTTCTATCATGCATATTTGACCTATATACAAGCTAGCAACTAAGCTATCAAAGATCACAAACCAATCACAATGACACAAAAGTCCCCCAAAGCCAAAAAGAAAAACTATACAAAAGTTGAAAAATTAAAAAATGTTTACAAAAATATACATAACAAAAGGGTACAGAACTTCTCACCCCTACACCTAAATCTCACAATGTCCTGATTAGGAGTCGAGGAGTCACTACCACCACAAAAATACACAAAAACAAAGAAAATGAGAACCTACACATATATGCACAAGCTAATATACTCCTGCAAAAACACAATCTCTCCAAATCAATAGCAAGACCACACATATATACAAAACTAACACCACCAAAAAATAAATACATACAAATCTAACAATACCACCAATCACAAAACACAAATATGTATAAAAACAAACAAAGGTGATCATAGACATCAATCGGCTCCACAATATCCCAAATTTCACCTCAAAAAGATCACCAATAAAAACACAACCTAATATCCACAACTAAACACAATCTAATATCCATAATTAAATAAAAAGAAAAAAGAAAGAAAATAAAAAGAAGGGAGAAGAGTGAGAACAATTATACTAGGTCGGGTACTGATTGTACCCAAAATATACCTCTCTAGGATGGTGCTGTGGAGGCCTGAGAAGCATCAGCCACTCCTCATCATCGCTCAGGACTCACGGCGTCAACACGGATGCCGTTGAAACTCGTAAGAGCTTGTCATGTGCTCTTGCATGCATCTCAAAATGATGAAAGTAAGAGAACACTAGTAAAGATGTGGCAAATAGAGTTAGTGCCCTCTTAAACTCATCAAATGCCATAGAAAAATCAAAAGCATGATTAAAGAAAGTAGTCCACATGACTTTCCTAGGCAAGTCCTCTAGGTATGCACCATAAAGATCCAATGAGGGATTATACCGTCTAATGTCACCTAGGGACTCTCAAAATGCATGCAAATGAGAGGGGGTAGCGGGAAGTAAGGGGGATGAAAGGGAGGCTAAGTCAAGTGACTCGGTGCAAATGAGATCAATATGCTCAATGCTAGAAGTCGCACCAACCCTAACATAATCACTATAATACTCCTCAAAATAAGGCTTTAACAATGTAATATCACCCAACCAATCAAGCGAATCATCATCAACATAACTAGCATCACCTCTAAGAGACTCACCCATCTCTAACCCCGTGCACTGAGCTAAAGGGAGGGGAGAAGAAAGTAAGCGCAAGACACTCTCAGTAGTGTCTCTAGGTGTGCTAGATAAGGATGGAGCGATGAATAGTAAAGATGTCAGGGGAGGATAAATCACTTCCTCGAGGCTGGACAAAGGTGAATCAGCCATAAAATCAGGCTCTAAAGAAAGGGAAGACTCATAATCATCATAGAGACTAACCTCAAGTCTAGGAGAAGATGGACTAGGGTCGGTCTCATGCTATAGGCCACACTCCCTCATCTTACTAACAAAACACTTATGTCGCTCATTCATTGTCTCTAATATGGCATGAAGTCTAGCGTAGCATGGATCGAAAACATCATAATAGGGACAAGAATTCGTATTATGGTCCAAGGGTTGAAAATAAGGGCACATAAGAGGAGAATAAGCTTGCAAATCATAGGAAATAGGGGAAGGGCACACAAAAGACTCTCTAGCAATCTCAGGGTGCCATTGATACAAGCCAAGGCCTCAAACAAGTCCCACATATCATCAACATCTAATGAGCACATGCCACCATAACACATGGACTCAAGACTAGCTCGAATCTCATGTGTTATCCCCTCAATCACAACATTACATATTTCCCACTTTTCATACATGAAATGCATATATTGACCACGATAATAATCCAATCTATACACGTATTGCCAAAAAGGTTCACGCTCAAATTAAGGTAAATGAAAAAATAGCCATTTTGATTTTTTTTTCAAATTTTTGATTTTTTATTTTTTTGGATTTTCTAAAGGCCTAGCCTTGAATGCGCAAGTAAACCACGATATGGAAAAATGCAAACTCCCCGGCAACAGTGCCAAAAATGTGATAGAAAAAATTCGAGTTTTAAAATTTGTAACCCTAAGTGCAAGGTTTATCGTCGAGTAGTTGGGGTGCCTTCCACTGGGAGTTGAGTTTCAAGTACCGGGATTGCCTATAGCGACTCAATCTATGCCAAGGAAGAAGAAAATGAAAAAAAAAGCTAAACTAAACTAATAAAAGCAAAAAAGGTGCCTTGAGACTATTATTTGACCAATTAACAAACTAAATACTCGAGATGAGTCCTAATCTACCCAACCTCAACTAAAAAAAAGAGATGGTCGGTTGCACCTTCAAAGACCACCCGGGGCCTCTCGCAAGGGTCATGAGCTAATTTAATTAATCTAATCACCTATTTTCGTGGGGTTAGTCTAATTAGGCCACAAAATTGGCAACCCTCGGACCTAGCTAGGATTGGGACTATTTTAATATCTCGAACCCAACTATCCCCTCAGCCACACTAGATAATCGACCTCACCTCTCGGCATAAATCAATCGTCCCAAAATATGAATGAAAGTTCTTTCAAGCATTTCATCAAACACTTGGCAGGCATGAGAGAAAACTCTAAGTTCTAAATATAAGTTGCATGTGGTTAGGCCTAATACAATTCTAATTAGCCATCAAGAAGCTAATTGCAATCCAAGCTAACCAAATTAACCACTAATCATCAGAAAACATAATTGGACCTAACTACAACTAAACTAACAGACAAATACATAAAAATGGACTAGGGAGGAGAGAGAGAGAAAGAAACTAATCTAATCTAATCAATCTAAATAAACACGGATCAACAATGAAAACTAAGCATTTAAACTAGATAAATCAAATACAAGAATTAAACTAACAAAATAATAACAAGAACAACATATGAAAGAGAGAGAAAAAGAAGAGAAGAAAACTTCTGCTTGATTGGATGAATTTGAAATCCAAAGCTTGAGTCCAAATCCACAAAACACAATCCAATCTACCCAATCTAATTCTCCCTATTGGGGTTTTTATTGACTAAAACCTAGCTAAACTACTCTAAAAATCACCTCCAAAAAAACCACCTTAAAAAGTCCCAAACAAAGCCTTTAAATAGAAAACAAGTCGGGCAACAAAGGGACGCGCAGGGACTGGCTGGTCGATGGCCATATGTCGCCTAGCGCAAAAGGCCATCGGTAGGCTCTCACTGCTGCTGGCTTCAGTCAGCGGCTGGCTGGGGGCGACGGCTGTCGTGCAGTCGACCGGCCCCATCGTCCGTTGCTTTGTCTTCTTCTTTTGTTTCTTCTTTTGTCCTTTTTTGTGACATTTACTCGGTTAAACTTATTACCTATATAAGTAAGTAAAACAAGTATAAAATCCTAAAGATTATATTATTATATGAGCTAAAATTAGGTGAAAGAGGCATGCAAAATACGACAAGTTAGCGTCCAGAAAAATCCCTGCAGTCATGAGCAGAATTAAAAAGTTCTTAATCTTTTTAGCCCTAAAACTTTTTTGTATTCGAACTTATTGTAAATGCATTCCCAGTTTTGTGAAAAAGAATTTATTCAACATGCAAGCACAAGGGAGACTCCTACATTGACAATTATGGATTAACCAATTTTCTTTTTCTATTTAACGTGTACAGAAATTGAAGAATTCTCTAGCAAATAGCTTAACTTGTGAACTCGCCAATGGTGATCATCAGAGCAAAACTCCTACTGAAAAAGGAGAAAATCCAAAAGGAAATGCCAATACTAGTAGAACGAGTTTCTCCTTCAGGCAGAATCCTTTTTATCTATTGTCTTCTCCCTACCTAATAGCACAAGCCTTTTAGAATTACAAATGAATTACCTAAGGTGTCCTTATGATATTAAAAAAAAAGTTCTCATGTTCCAAAAAAAATGGTTCAACCACTGGTCTTCACCTGCATTGACTACTATCGTAATTACTCTTATGATATTTGGGAGTCGTGAAGTACTATAATCTTCTTCCCTGATAGATCTGGAGTTGGTGGTGTTAGATTTCAACTAATTCAATCTCTCCAGATGACTCCATCATGAAAGCTTGGGATTATGGAATGGTAGCTTATCTCATAGAAATCTCATATCCAAAGTTCTCATTCTTCTCAAGACTACTTAGGTTTTAGCAATGCATGTATAAAAGGATCCATTGGATTCTCACATCAACAAGTAGTCCAACAAAAATTCCATACATTAGAAGTTCGTATGTTGAGAAACACTATGCAGTAATTGAGTATGAAAATAGAAAAGCCAAACTAGCTCATTATCTTGTTCAATTATTTGACTTAGATGATTCCAATTATCAACAACGAAAATGGTTTCTAGAATGATAAGAAGTAATTAATGATCCCGCTTTAGTAAGAGCCATTGATTTTTATAATATTTATCATCAAATGTGGGCACTAATTGAACTAGGAAGACCACTAATTGCAGGAACACTACTTTCATTTATCATGATGATCTCAACAAATATATGATGGTAGAAGGAGCTAGTTCAGCAAATGTCTTTGATTATCTCTTCGATATTGGAGCTGAAAAATTTTTATCAGAAAGAGGAAAGAAATATCTTCATGAATTATTTGAAAAATGGGATCCAGAGCATCGTCAACTTGATAAAGATTTTAATGATTATCTAGATAATGATGGATTGGAAGACATAATTGCTGATAAAGGCATGCAAAATCTTAATATGGATGACTACTCTTATCAGCGATTAAAGGCTTTAAAAAGTGGTTGATCCATTATTGTATTATTTTGTCCATTGACAGTAAAATAATGTTGTGTAGTACTTTAACCATGTATGGATAGTTGTAGGCATATGACACACCAGTGTGGACTGAGCCATTAGGGCATCCTATGTAGTCCATATCCTCTATAAAAGGAGAGGCTGAAGTGGTGAGATGGGACACGATCATTTGAGCATACTTGAGTAAAAGAGAAGTCATGACTCTCCATTTCTCTATGAGCAAGCATCTCTGATGATCTTAGTAGCTTAAGTCCCTCTTTAATTTTTCCATTATAATATTTTCACTTTCATGCTTTTAATAAAAGAAGTTTCCCAATAGCGAACATTATTCAATTGACCCTATGTCTTAAATGTTATGATTTCTTGATTAAAGTCTCACTATCCTTAAAAACATAAAAAACTTGATTAGTGACTACAGTCCGAGGTAGGAAATGAAATGGATCTGTGTTGTACCTAATCTAAGAAAGGTGTGATTGGCCTTAGTAATATCTGTAAACTAAAAGTTAGAAGAACATCAGGGTCTAACATCGACTAAGTTCAAATAATGATCGAAACTCTCTAATTAAGCTTTAATTTATTTGCTAATTAAGAGATGGGCCTCTAATCACATAAAATATAATATTTATTATATAAGTAGTAGATTGTGATAACTACTATCAGTAAAATTATTATAAGAAGTCTAAACAATAATATAAGCTTAGTTTTCGAAAAACAATCCAATAGCCTAGGTATTTGCATTTTAAACTCCATTTGGGATAAAAATAGAAATTTCAGAAAAATTTGGGCCAAAAGGAAAAACATTTGTCCTCTAAAAAGATTATTAGCACAAAGAGTTGTACTCTAAAAAATTATAACCCAAACCTGGGTAGTTCCAAAATTCTTTGTCCGAATTCATTGGATCAATTAAATATTTACATATGTCACAGTGGACCTAAGCTAATTTTTCTCATATTCAACATCCTTTTGGCTCTAATTCCTGAAAATATCATCATCCAAAAGCTTAAAACAGATATCAACTATCATCAATTCCTCACTTTATAGTATTCCTCAACCAAATTCAAACCCACAATCATTTTTCCCCAGATAAACAAACATCCACACCTGCTCAGAAATTTAAATTAAGTATCGAGACAAACTGATTTTATTCATTGCAAAATTTTTGCTTAATTTCAAGTTACAGTTGAAACAGAGAAACTAACAAAACCCCGATAATTAAACAAGAATGAAATTTGAAGTTATGATGGACGATTGAACTAAAGGTCGCGCCTCTGTCGAACACATCAAGGTTAGGTTTCCTAAATAGTGAATCATGAAGACAAAGAAGATGAGGAGGATGATCAGAACAACAAGCAATAGAGAACGGGAGACAAGGGAGAAAGAAGAGAGAGAAAGCTTGGAGTCTTCATGGTTGTGGTGAGAGCTAAGGCGAGCGAACGAACACTGAACTAGCCACTGTTCACATTTGGGGGAATGCAGGGCATCAAGCTTTTGTATTTCTTGGGTTGGATTTGATTGCCACAAGGGGTGTAAATAGGATTGTTTAGCTCCTGTTACATCCCTCTGTTATTCTCATTACAACGTACTTTTCATTACATAGTTATTTTGCAAACCAAACATGGTATTGCAATTATATTTGTAATTTTAGTTGCATTACCCCTCTATTTACCTCCAACCAAACAAGTCATTAGGGATAGGATGCTGAGAAATACAAGTGCACATGTTCAATGTTTCTCGAGGTTCAATTTATGGGGATGTTGCAGCCGCTCTCATGGATTGTGTGTAACTTATGTATGTTTTCTCATTCTTACATCTATGGCCTCCATACTTGGATAAAACACCAAATACGATAAACGTTGTCAGGTTGTAAGAGTTAATGTGTCATCCTTATCTATCAATCCATGTAAGAAAAACCCGAAAACTAAATGGGGGTTGCCGCTGTCAATTTTCAGCTAGGAAAAATTATGGCTAGGGGACTACAATCTATGGTGGGTACCATAGATAGGCCATGGTGCCCTTTAGGTCTTCAAAATTCCTAGCAATTATTTACTTGCCTTTGATGGTAGCTCACACTAAAAATATCATGATATTTTTCTATGCAGTAGAATTATCTAATATAGCTTAATAATATCAAAGTATAATTTTGTTTTACGTAAAAGAAATATCTAGATTTTCTAAGCCGTTAATATAAACTCTACAATTTCTATGCGGATTATTCTGGCTTGCTTAACGCTCGGATTGAATGGCCTGAAATAGAAGTCGGCGTAACGCCAAGTGACAAAAGCACATTCACATACAGCCAAGTTGACATGGTCCAGGAGTGGCTAATCTGAAATTTGCTTGACCAATAATATTGGAGCATTTTTTTCGAAATTGTTGTTCAAATGAGTGACCAAAGCTATTCAAGGAACAACTCATGGGCCTGTCAATTGCGCTTTGCAAACAAACCTATATCGCAGGATCAAAATTGACCATGTATTAATCAACATGTGATTAAACATGATCTAATCCAGATATTCCCTTAGCCACATTTTCACCTTGTTCGAACCATCCTATCCTATCATGCAAATACATATTAAAAAGAGAGTACCTAAGGAAAACACACACCTAAATAGCAAAATTTGAAATATTTGATTACTCGCAACCTATTTCCAAACCTAAATAATGTATTATAATCATAAATGTTATATTTTGACAGAAAAGTAAGATAAATTTAGGTTATCATCATTAATACATAATTTAACGAATTTTTTTTCCTCCTTCCACTTAGAATATTGCAACATATTACCAACATAAAAAAAATAAGGCATACAAAATTTTTAAGAGATTCCAATCAATAATTAAAATTTCAAAGAAAATCCTGCATTGTTATGTTATATTTTTTTAGAATATCCATAAAAAAGAAATAGAATTACCATTATCATTGACACATAAAAACAAGTTATGATAATAATTGTTAAATTTGAAGAATTGCATGACTAACAGATGCCTTACGCAGGGATCAATTGTGACTATGGCAAAAAGTTTCAAATTCTACCTAATTCTACTTGGCTAAGTACTACTTGATAACTCCTAGTCTAATTCAAATCAAGTTTTTAATTATTTTTGATCCAAATTAATAGTGGAGGTAATAAAATAATGATATTATTAGCAAGTTATGTGCCTTTTATTGTGCTTTTATAACCCTGTTATCCGAAAAGGATGAAGAAATTATTTGCAATAAAAATGATATATAGAAAAATAATACTACAATTGTTGTAAACTTTTTAGTATTAAGTTAATCATAGTTTATTTTTAGTATAATCAATTATTACATGACTAATTTTATGATTAGGTCCAAAAAAAATTAAAATTAGAAAGTAGAGGAAAAAAAAAAAATTTCGTGTGTCGTACGGGTACCTAAGGCTACTTGATTCACCATTTGCCAAGCCTGAATCATGCTCATAAGTGCACGTACTAGCAGAAGCTATATAAACAAATTTATATTAAAATTAGCCTTTGACAACCCGTGCAATGCGCAGGTTAACTTTCATTTAGTTTATAAACTTTAATAGCTTTTACATACAATAGTTAATTATGCAAATTATAACTAATTATATTAAAAATAGATCATAATTAACTTAATGAAAAATAATTGCAATAGTTGTATTACTATAAATTCTCTATATTATTTTGAATAACATGATATAAAACAATATTAGACCCTTTATATTTAACTAGGATTATCAACAGTTTATGAGTTTAGTATCCATTTGATTAAACAATCAAAAATTGGCTTAGTATTGATAAGGAGTTATCAAGTTGAGTCTTAATAGTTTGCTAAATAGAATTAGATATACCAAATTAGAGCCTTTATATTTTACTTGCCTTTTGATCCCATACGAAGTATAAATTAATCATATAAAAATTCAAGTTAAAACTTTTTAGTTTCCTATGTAGTAATCCTAATGAGATTTCTTTTCTTTTTCTAATTATTTGAGTAAAATGTAATATAATATTTAATTGCCATCCAAAGTACCTTAAAATCTTATTCTAGTTTTTTTTAAAATATTAATAACAATATGCTTAGTAACCTTGATGAAGGAAGAACATAAAGTGTTTTAGCTATGCATTAGTAATTACAACCTAATTACGTATAACTTTACGTATAATATCTATGATTGTAATAAATTGTACAACTTTGGGATATAATTTTGAGTTGTGAACCGTCGAAATTTTCATCACGTAGCCATGGGTTTTTCCCTTCCAAACATTTCCTCTAATACACGTATAGATATGATTACATAACAAATATACACGGCAAAGAATATGTATATGGCATCTGAGTTCTTGTGCACTGGTACCTAATAATTTACCGATTGTCAACTATACTCCTAATCTCAAGATTTCCCCAGTCTCCCGGGAATATTAACATAAAGGATTCTCGAAGGGTCAGCAAAAAAACTGAGCGATAGGCTGAAAAAACAAGACAAGATCAACACCAGGGACGCAAATAGGTCCAACATGCAGTACAGTAGCTGACGTCAACCATTTTAACACTTCATTCATGCACCAAGATATTTTTAAACCTCTGGCTCTGTGTAACCCCAGGGTTGCAACGGAATATGAAAGCACAGGCATTGGCCAATAGCGAACGTTACGCAGCATAAGGCTGTCAAATGGACATGCATGACATGAATAGAAATTAAATGAAGGAGGAGTCAAAAGAAAGCAATAAATGTCAAAAAAAGCCCACAGGTATAGGCAAGATGCTATATACTATCGAAAAAGTTGTTGCCATGCTATCTTTCTGTGTCCTTTGCTACAGACTTGTGGACACGTAATATCTTCAAATTTACGATCCAATAAAAATTCAGTTCCAGACATATAGATTATGTGTCTCTTAAATTATCAATAAATTCAGATGTCATTGTGTGGTCATCTTAACCCATGGGCGAATCTACTCATGGAATGACACCCCTCTCCAAAAAAAACAAAAAATTAATCAGCTATTTTAAATGAAAACACATTCATATATGTGGACATTGTCAAATTAGGTCCTAAAAATTATAAATATACTTTAAATATATCCAATCCACATGTTGACATTTTAAATGTCTTTAAATATCAAAAGTACATTTATAAAGTTGGAACTCGATAGAAAAGTAAAATCAAACTAAATGCACCAAAGCCCAAATTTCTCTCTCTCCCTCCTTCTCTTATCTGGAGTTAGATTTTTAATTTAATCTAATTCTCTTCTCTTTAATTTTCTTTCGATGTTATTATTTATTTTTTTCGATTGTTTCATTGCAATGTGTTCTTGGTGTAGACTTTTCTTTAAGCTGACCTTAATAGTTGATTTGAAATTGGTGTTATTTCTTTTTACCAATTTTAGTGCAATTAACTGGTGCAAATTACTTATTTGTAATTGTATTTCATGTTTAACATGTTTACTTCATGTCTCAACCTTTTTTTGATTTTATTACTTGGTGCTGATGATCTGTCTTTTGTAACCAAAGGTTTTAATAAATGCTACATGATCGTAGCGTTCTGCCATTTCAGTTTAATTTATGTATCATACTAAAAATGTGAAAAACAGCAAAGAACAAATGTAGTAGTAGAGGTACCGTAATTTTTTTGGGGTTAAAAAAGTAGGGTATATTATTATTACTTATTAACTTCTGCTAGTGCAAAAATACGAGATGGAACATTTGAAAAAAAAAAAAAAAGAAACAGAAAATTTGCACAAAATAGACTACCACATATAATACGTATCATATAATTTTTTTTTATTGATTATATTGTACAGTACTGATGATGTTAATTGATAAACACGCCTCTTTTAAACATTTAGATTCACCATTGTCTTAACATAATAAAATTCCTCTATTCTTCATCTTTTCATTTCTTTAAGACACAAAAAAAAAATGTGAGGATCTTAATGGGAAAAATGAATATTTTTGCTTTTTTTGGGTGTAGGCAATTTTTTAAGTTTCTATCACAGTGGCTTAATTTAAAAATTATTTTTTTTGAATTGTTCTTTGCTTTTTTTTCCCTCATAAAGTTAAGGCAGTTAATACTATTTAATTTAGGACTGCTAGAATCTGCTTCCTTATGATGTGATGATAACTTCGTTACATCTCTTTCCACATCCTACCTAGACAGGACTAATAAAGGAAGCGGTATTTGTACTAAAAACTTTTATAGACAATGTCCAAATATTGTATCGACAAAGATGGCCAAACCAATTATTTGCAACCAATTGTGCAACACAAAGCGGAGAAATAGCCAACGGACATTTTAAGCTTCCATTGTTGTCAATATCTGAAAAAGAAGATCAGATAAGAGTATGTGATGTAGGAATTGTTTGAGACGTCGGCGTCACCTGTCAAAGGTCAGGATTTCTAACCAGGTACGTACTCCAATCTACTTCAAGTGGCAAACTTCAGTGTGTCCCACTTCGCCACTTGCTGTGGAAACAAACAAGTTCATTTCAGTATCAGACTTGTATGAGATAAGGCTCAGAGTAAGACACGGTGGCAAACTGATGATTCCTCGTGGGGCTACGTACATGAAACGTGTAGTGGCAATGGTGGCTTTCAATTCTAAGCCACATTTTGTGGTTTTTGAGACAAAATATGGCATTAGACCCATCGTTCATGAGGTGACTACATGCTTTAATGATTAGGGTTAATCATTGCATGGTTAAGTTTCATCTACTTTGTTGAAAGCCTATCAGAAAAAGTAACACAGTAATTTTGATAGTCTTCAGCCAATATTAATGACCATTCATAAGTACCAGAATTTGATCAGTGCAAAAGTCAACTAGATCTAATAAAACTGATTCGATCCAAATGACCTGATCTAAATAATCTGAAACCTGACATTGAACCAACCCAAAATCAAATAGACTTGAAATCATATTGATCTGATTTGACCTGAATCTCAAACTGACCCGAATTGTTTTATCTACTTTGTTGACAGCTTATTAGAAAAAATTACACATGCAGTAATTTTGATAGTCTTCAGCCAATATTATTGACTATTCATAAGTACTAGAATTTGATAAGTCTAAAAGTCAACTAGACCTGGCAAAACTGATTCGATCTAAAGTCCCAATCTGAAGGATCTGAAACCTAAAATTGAACCGACCCAAAACCGAGCTGACCCGAAATCATGTTGATCTGATTTGACTTGAATTCCGAACTGACCTGAATTGAACCCGAATTGACCCGAAATCTTATTAACCTGATTTAGACCAGAACCCGAAATGACACAAACCGAATTAGACCTGAACTGATTCATATCTGAGCCGATCCAACCCAAGCACAAATGACCCAAACCCAAACCGATCCCAATCCGAGATTGACCCGATCCGATTCTAACCCAATCCAATTCAAACTTAAATTAATGAGTGATGATACGGGAAATACAATTTCACTTGATATTTAGGATACAAATGACAAAAGCAAATGACAACCTTAGTTTGAACAAATGAAATAATACACTTGCAATTTTGGAAGGAGATGGCTTAGTAAGGATTTGACTCATTTGAGTAACAAAAATAGAAATATAAAATCAAGCAGTTAAAGTCATTCTATGGTGTATATTGATTAGGCGTGACTCTTTGATTTATTTATTTTTTTTTTAATCTTTGATTTGATGGATGGGGAGAGGGAGCATTTATAGCTCTATTTATTTATCTACTTGATTACTTCCCTATATGATACGTTCGGAATAACTCAATTGAAATTGAATCTTCAATGAATTGGAAGGGGTGGATTTATACTCGATCCAAACTTTAAAATGATATGGCTTTTTTTTTTTTTGGGTGTAGGATTAAACACGAATCCGATTAAAATATAATCCTAAATGAACTAGAAGGAGATTTAAAACTAACCCACTTAAAATTCATGGCCATACAACTTTCTTGTAAGTCGTCCAAAATTCTATGGATTATGTGGGTATATAAGATGTCAAACTCAAAAAATATATAAACTGACCCAATCGAAATACAAGCCAACACAAAAGTAGCCTGTTATGATTTCTACCCTATCTAAAATTGACCTGAACCTATAACTAAAACCTACCCGAACTGACTTCGACCCGGCCCGTACCCAAATTGGGCCTTACGAGCTCGATTCAAAGTTGACCCGATCTGAACTTCACCCGAACCGAATTCGATAAACCTGAACTTAACCCGAATCAAACCCAAAGTCAAACTAGAATTGTTCAACCCAAATATAATCCGAACTTAACCCGACCAGAGCCCGAACCGAATGACCTGTTTGCTAGGTCTAGAATCAGCAACTAAGTAACCAATTAAAAGATTGAACTGATAAATTGGGCAATAATGTGGATCTAGGTTTACCACATCCAACATAATTTTTTCTATATCATACCATAATCAAGGATTCAAAATACGGTTTCAATTGCTATTGCAATTTTGGCCATGATCTTGAAAAATCACTCTAATGCAAAAATCGCGTTCCATGTTACGGCAAAAACGCGCTTCGCCCAACTCAAAAACCTTTCCGATATGGCCGTTTGTCACGGATCAACCATACTTTGAATCCATCACCGTAATGCATAAACTTCTATTTCTAACACCTAAAGAACCAAGCAGTCGTATTCTTCCAAATAAATTCATGATTGAGCTCATAGCATCTAATCATCACCCATGTTTACCAAAAACAATGATCATCTTTACAATCCGCATCCGGGTTAACAGGAGATAGAAACAGTTCACTTCAAGAGAGAGGTAGACAACAAGGTTGATCATATCATTGGAGAACAATCTTTCTGTCAACTAGCAATAGTTTGACA
The DNA here is from genome assembly GCA_029747015.1 of Carnegiea gigantea. NCBI lineage: Eukaryota > Viridiplantae > Streptophyta > Magnoliopsida > Caryophyllales > Cactaceae > Carnegiea > Carnegiea gigantea. The sequence continues at coordinate 853,669 of JAKOGI010000088.1, read as the reverse complement.
AAGACTAGTACATTACATTGAGGGAAAACACCCAGGTTACTGTATTTCAAGGAATTATTGATATTAAAATAGTAAGATCCAGGCATATCAGTGTACATAGTTCCTCTCCAAGAAAGCACAATAGACAGAAAAGCCCAACCCCTGAGTTTAAGTGCGTGATTTTCCATAGAGATTAGCATAAACAACCTTAGTCCTATGTACAAGGAACAAGCTGAGGAAAATTGCAATAATGCAGAAAGCAGACATGATCATGGAAGTAACAAAGAAGCATATAGAACCTTCGCACTTAGACGGTTCCTTTCGACCAAGCATTCCGGTGAACATAGACACAGGATGAAGATGATGATGACGTCGTTCTGCTTGCTTCTCTGCTTCATGGTCATATATCCCGCTCGCAATTACACCAGAGAACACGAGCGAACCAGCAGGGTTTGCCAAGGTAAAGAAGTTGTACAAAGCCCCAAAATTCTTCAAGCCAAACAGCTCGGAGGCACTAGCTGGAACAACTGCCCAGTGGGCACCATACCCAAGGCCAATCAGCAACGTTCCAACATACATTGCTCCGGGCCACCCCATGCCAATAAAGAAGTGCCCTGCAGCCATTACAACTTGAGCCACAACCATTGCCACTGGCCTCGGATAAGCATAGCTCCTGATGAAAATATAAAATATGGAATTACAAACAAGCACAAGGAAGAATGTGCAGCCAAAGCAAACCATGAAATCCTACATGGGGCAAGACAAGGGGGGTGCTTGATCAAATGCATACAGCCTTAACTCCACAATTGAATTGTAGAGAGGAAAACTAGTGAGACATTCTGCTTTAGTAATCCCACAATCCAAAGTGTTGGAGTATGAAAGTGGGTATTGTCTCACATTGATAAAATTCAAAGAATATGGTAGTGGGTGTTGTCCCACATTGATGAAATTAAAAGGCTTGAGCATGCATATAAGCTTGTGAGTTACTCCATTCATTGCCAATTTATTTTGGGTTAGAACCTCATTTAGGCTTATATGCATGACTCTTTGTTGAAGGCCCCATTGATATAAAAAATTTAACATGGTATCAGAGCAGGTTGTTCAATCTTGATTTGCCACCGTCCCTGTTTGATTAAAATTGAAGGCCCAATTGATATAAAAAATTTAATACAAAGCAAAAAAGATTGTCCTGTCAAGTGTACGAAAGTTATGAAGTCCTGAATAGGGTAAGCGCTCAAGCATGGACCAAGTGATACATACCTAACAACATTCTCAGATAAGTAGCCCCCTGCAATACGACCGAGGAAATTCCATATGCTGATCATGGAAACAAAAATATGAGTGTTCGTATAGCCTAGAGATTGGCTCATCTGTCCCAGATTGTCAATCACAGTTAAACCAGATCCAGAGGCAAGCAAGAAGGGGCAAAACAGCAGCCAGAAGTCTGCCTTAACTAAAGCTTGCAGCAAAGTGAAGTCTTCTCCTCTACGAGGACCCCTCCTTCTTTTGACCCTGACTGCTCCCTCTGCTGCAGCTTGGGCTACCATAGCTTGCAAATGGGCAATTCGTTTTTTCCTCTCAGCTGCTGTAAGCGAGTTTACTCTCGGCTTCTCTTCTTCAAGCTCACTGAAAATTACGTCCGTATCAGATTCTGTTCTCACAGGTTCCTGTTTCCCATGCTCTGGCAGAAGAACTTCCTCCAATGAAGAAGATCTTGGCTCTTCTGTAAGAGCCACTGAAATTGGAATGCAGATTGGAACCACCAGAACTATGAATAAAAAAACAGTGAAAATTATGACGGCAGTGTGACTGATGTCAACTAGATCTTCAACCAGCATGACCCCCATCAGGTAAGCCGCCAGAACAAGGCAAGTACTATAGACAAATGTGAAACTCGCTCCATCAGATGCTCGACCTTGTCTGTGACCTTTGACGGGTCTAATGATGAACATCAGGGCAATGACTACCATAGATGGTCCAACAGCAATCATGAAAATAAGAGATGCATGGTCAGGGCTGTTGATGATAGCGTAAACTTGGGTTAAAATTGCTCCACTTAAGCCAGCAAAGCCTTTCAAAATGCCCACTATAGGACCCCGGCTTTTTGGGAAGTTTTGCACACAGGAGACGAGAGCAGCTGTATTAAAGTATGTTTCACCATTTGTTGCAATGAAGATAAGAACACACATCTGCAACACAGTCAGATGACAAATATTTAGCGACAAGACACTCGGAGCAACACAGTTGTGGGGAAATTGACAAAGCCAGGTAAGCACTTGAAGCGTCAAACATATCAACAAAAACGGTACTTGTCCAGCATTATGTCAGAAGAAGCGCACGAGGGGGGAATATAAGGATTTTCTCCCATGGAATACTATGAGGCCTTAGTGTTCGCTTGGTTAAAAAATCAACCGTTTGGTCGGAAACATCAACCAATTCCACAATTTCTGATCTCCATTATTTGCTCCACAATGGAGGAAGATAAGCACTAAAAGTTTAGAGGTCATCTCTCGGTAACATATCAAACAGAAGTCACTGATAAGATTAAACAAAGGAATCCAGTTTAAAATTTTTAAAGAAACTAAAAATATTTCTTGGCCCCTGATTTATTGATTAAAAAGCTAAATAAGAATAAAATATTTACTGATCCCTTTAAAAACGACAATCGATAACGAGACAAATCATCCAACAAAGATATCAACACAAGTAATCTGACGAGTTAGAAACAGTCCTATTAAACAAAAAAGGGGGAAAGGAAAAGTAAGAAACAGAAAATATCCATAACCGAAGGCAATGATATTGATAAATCAAACACCAAAATAAGCAACCAAGGATCCAGAGAATCCTCAAAAGACCAGTGCCCATTTTGACTATTTTAATCACAACTTCTAAAAAACAACAAAAAAGAGTCCCCCACCCCAAAGAGAAAATAAACAAAAATTGAGCAGTTAAAAAGAAAAAGTTTGAAATTGAGGAACTTACAGCCCACAGAGGCAAAGGGGGAACTCTACCAGTGATCATGAGCCAAAGCCAACCATGCCCAATCAAATTCTGAAGGGCACCAATAAAAAGGGCAGCCCATAACGGCAAAATTTCACAAAAATAGCCAGTCAAAAATCCGACACTATCCCCTAAGTCTTTAGCAACACCCAGGCTTGCAATTTGTCTCTGATTGTAGCCCAAAGAGCTCTTTATCACTGGGGATATGCTCCCAAACATGTACCCTATCCCAGCACATGATTGTATCCAAATTGCTGCTACAAAAACCAGCCATCTACAGCCGATAAAACTGTTGAATCTTTGCACTAAATGATCCATTTTTGAGGCCTTCTCTTCTGGGTGCTATTGACAGGAGTGTTTCTGCTCAGTTTCAAGTTTTTCCGGAGTATTTTGTTGCAAATTTGCTGATTCTGTGGGGTTTGAGAGGTGAATTTGTAGCAAATTACTAAGCTTCTCTTATTAAACTTGAGACGCATAGGAAAGATATAAGGGGGGAACAAGGGGAAAGGAACGTAGAGTGAGATAGATAAGTGATGCAGTGGGGACTTGATGGGGAGCTGTTTTGTACGTGCAATCAAGGCTCCCTCCGAGTTTTTGGTGTACCATTTTAGCTCAAAGATCTTGTCGTGGCCCCCTCGATCACAATGCCACAGAATTTTATTTAACAAATATCAATTCACAAAACGCCTCTATGCTCGTATAGTGATCGCTATGTGATGGGTTTTTCTCTTGACTTTGAGAATATACTTTGCACCCATCGAGTCATTACAATACAAAATATATATTTTTCCAAACTCTTATGTGTGCGCTCTATGTTTTGCTTAAGTCTAGTTAAGCACTAATATAAAGGCTTATCAGTAAACTTGACGGGATAAGCAAGGCTTTTAATATCGTACAAGATCTAAGTAAGTAAAAGTCAACACTTGGTGCATTATGTATCTTGCACTTGAGTGTATGAATTAAGTTCAATATAATAGATAAAACTTTTTGATTTTCCTAAAAAACCAACTTAGTTATATGGCTCAAGGACTATAATATAATTTGTCCAAACCAACAATTCTTACGTAAAGAAAGTATATAACATTATTGTATGAACCTTACATAAAGTTTTCAAAGAATGACCACATAAATATTGCCTAACATTATTATATGTGGTCAAGAACTAATATAACCAAAAGCTTAAACTTGTGGTTGAAGGCCCAGAAATAGGCTTATATTCTAACATAGCCCCTCACGCGAATGCCATTTGGGCTTAAAGCGTGGATGCTGCAAAGGCTCCCCCTACTTTACGTAATAGATTAATATGAGGCTACTTAGATTCAAACTCGGGACCTCTCGGTCAGAAAGGCTCTGCTATAATGTTCAAGCACCAATTCAACCGAAAGCTTAGCCTCATGGTTAAAGGCCTAGGAATAGGTTTATCCTCTAACAGTACCTTATACAAAGTCTTCAAAGAATCACCACATAAATATTTCCTAACATTATTGTATGAACTTTATACAAAGTTTTCAAGGAATCACTACATAAACATTGCTATAATTAGTCATGAGAAAATCATGTCATCTTTAGATTTTGAAAACTATAGAAGAATTAGAATTATACACTTTTTGGAATATGGTTATAATTTTTAAGAAATGCCAAATAACTTGAAACTATTTCAGTGAAAAAAATGGGTTTACTGATCTACATGATTTGTACCTCATCCATTTGTATGATTTATATGCTGTCCACTTTGTAAGTGTGACTAAACTTGGCAAACTCATTTAGAAGTTAGTATTGGGAAAGTGGGAATGAAATACTCTTTTTTCGGGCTACTTTGTGTTAGGATCGGTTAAAAAATTTAATAAATACAACAAATCAATCACAAAGATAATATAAACGAGTAATAACAAATCAACACCGAAATTTATATGGAAAACCCAATGTGGAAAAAACCACGGACGACGATGAGTCACAAATTCACTATAGAGAAGAGGAGTACAGGGTCGATCTTTGAACGATACGTTGTAACAGAAAGATCGATTAGATATTACAAAACTCTCTATAACGCTCTCTCATAAATTTAGGAAAGTGGAACTAAATACTCGAATGGTATTTTTGCTGGTGTGTTGAGAAAGTAGGAGGTGTGCCCTTTATAAAGAGGCAAGATGAGCGGGGAACCCGTTAGAAACCCTAACTGCCACAGCTAAATAGTCACCGTCTACCATGGGTCGTGAAGTGCAAATTGGGCCAAAACCCAACAATCTCCAGCTTGAACCAATTTTCTACCAACTCTGGGACAACCGCATCGTTTAAGGGACCCCAAAGGATAGTGTCCCGCAGGGCGGACCTCGAAGGGTATTAAGCAAACCGAATGCTGGTTGAGTTCAAGTGATACTTGAACTTAGTACCGGGAAGTGGCTTGTATGGGCTTTTCTTCATATAATATGTCGTAGCAGATCCTTGCAAGATATAGAGGCTTACTTGTCTTAAACCCTTTAAAAAATCTGAGTGCCCTTTGAAACCTTCAGAAGTCCACCTTCAGCTAAATATTTGCATCCCTTAGATTCAAAGGTACTTAAAGAAATGAGGTTATGCTTCAAATCAGAAATGTGACGAACATTCAATAAAGTCCTAATAACACCATCATGGATCTTCATTTTAATAGTGCTGATTCCAGTGACACTACTTTAGGCATTGTTGCCCATGTGAACAACAGTTAAGTCAACTTGATCATATGGTGAAAACCAATTCTTGTGAGGACACATATGATATGTACACCCAGAATTAAGAATTCAATCAGAAACACTCCTCCTTTCAGTAGAGGTAGCAAACAAAACGTCACCATCAGAATCAGATTCAACAAAGGTAGCTTCAGCAGGTTCATGAGGGTGTGAATGTGAATTATCTTCTCCTTTCTCCCTCTTGTTTTTCGACTTAAAACACTCAGAAATTACATGCCTTGACTTTCTACAATAGAGACAGAATTTGTTGGATTTGCAGTTCTCAAACTTTGATTTAGAGGTGTTCCCTCTATCAAAAGATTCACCCCTTACTGATAATCCTTCACCTTTTTCAGCACGAACTTCAAGGTCAAAATTTTTTTTGGACATTAAGTTAGCCTTAACATTCTTAAAAGATAAAGTATCATTGTCACTGTACAACAAAATTTCCTTGAAGTGCTTATAGGAGGGGGGTAACGAGACAACCAACAAAATCACTTTGTCCTCATTCTCGATTTTCACATCTAGACTTTTCAGGTCAAAAATAATAGAATTGAACTTGTCAAGGTGGTTTTGCATAGGAGTACCTTCTGCTATGGAAAACGTGTACAGACGTTCCTTTAGATGAGTATTGTTTGCTAGGCTCTTAGTCATATATAACGCTTATAATCGAAGTTAAAGATCTTCCGTGGTGGTCTTATCCAGAACTTCACCGAGAATATGAGTTGCCAAGCACAACTGGATCGTCGAGAGAGCCTTTTCAACAACCTCCTCCCACTATTCATCTGTCATGGTAGCAGGTTTCTTGGTTTTACCACCAAGAGCTTTCTTTGACCCATTCTGGGTAAGAGTTGCCATCATCTGAACCTTCCAGATGTTGAAACTCATTTTTCCATCAAACTTGAAAATATCGAACTTTGTGACTGTTGTCATTTTATAACCAGACTTTGACACCACTTGTTAGGATCGGTTATACAATTGAATGAATGCAACAAATAAATCACAAAAATAATATAAACGAGTAATAACAAATCAATGTCGGAATTTACGTGGAAAATTCAATGTGGAAAAAACCACGGACGACAATGAGTCACAAATCCACTATAGAGAAGAGGAGTATAAAATCGATCTTAGAACGATACGTTCTAATAGGAAGATCGATTAGAGATTATAAAACTCTCTATAACGCTCTCTCACAAATCTAGAAAAGTGAAACTGAATACTCGAATGGTATTTCTATTGGTGTGTTGAGAAAGTAGGAGGCGTGTCTTTTATAAAGTGATAGGATAAGTGAGGAACCCGCTAAAAACCCTAGCCGCCACAGCTAAACAGCCATCGTCCACCATGGGTTGTGGAGTGCAAATTAGGCCAATACCCAACACTTTGCTTTATGTTTTACTATTTCTTTCTATCTGGTAGATGTCATTGATTTTGACAATAGTTTTTTATTTAAAAAGGGAATTTTAGATGTCATTTATTTTGACAATTCTTTTTTATTTCAAAGATGACGGTAGTTTGAACATTTTAAAAAGTTTTAGGCGCTTAACTTTATGGAACATTAATTTTTACATCCAAAATGAATCGAGGGGCATTCTTTTTTCTAGTAGGAAACAAAAAAATAGTAATTAATCAACCAATTTGGAACAAGGGTCTAGCATAGCGAGATCAAGAACATTGATTTGGAAAATCAACCAATGAAATCCCAAATTAGGATCAGAAGGCTAGAGGGGGGCTAAATTGTAAAGTTAGTTTTTACTGTCTCTCCTAACAGAAGTGAAAGCAAGAAGCTCAAACAAAGAACGAAGCAAAAAAATGTCAACAATATAAAAGAACAATCTCTGAAGCTAGCTGCTTCTTCTTCAGTTTAGAATAAGTGGAGGACAATGACACTTGATCACTATCCTCTTCAACTCCAAGCTGATACCTTCCTTCAATGCAAATAAAGACGCTCGGGTTTCTTCCAATTCATGACCCAAGAATTCTACACCTTGATGAACACCCGTTAGTGTAACATTCCCTTCTTGATTACAAATGACAGCAGCCAAACCATACCACCAATCACCTAATTGAACCATTTCAAAATTATTTAAATACACTAGAACAAGATGGCGTACAACTCTTCTTGACTGGTTCTGAGGAAATTTCCTACTTGTCGTGTACATCCTTGAACTTCTTCAACATACTCCAGACCCTTTCACAAGCTGCCAACATACTCCACAATATTAATAAACCTTACCTTCCACAAAATGTCTAAACCGACTATTGGCCTAGATGTGAGAGGCCATGGAGCACTTTGACGATAGCGTGAATGTCATATCTTCTAGAGCCCTACGCATGTCACACCTCATAGATAAATTGCGTAGTCGACTAGCATTACAAACTGAAGAACATCTTAACCTAGGGGGAACATGTAAGCTCAAAACCCCCTCCAACAAGCACATCTTTCTTCATCATTAACATAAGCCTCTCCCTCCCATCTTGTTGACACAATGCAATAATAACCAAACTTTACTGTAAGCTCACCTCTAGAAGAATAATGCCACAACAACCCTATTATTTGGTCAAATCAAGCTCAAAGGGATAAACTTAATTATTTCCTCATCAATAAGTAACAACACCAAATTCATCATGTCCTCATTCCAAGCCTCATTCTCCTAATTAATAAAATCCCCAACCCTAAACAAGGAATAAGCAAGATTAGGCTAAGTGATTACCTTGAACAGAGATGGACAAGGCATGCACCTAGACTCCTAAATGTTCAGTAAAAAACCATCCCCATGTGCCACCTAGTTAGTCGCTTACTCCAGAATCCACTAGACCTTCCACAGGCTTTGTCAATTGAAAATTGGGCTATGACCATGATCAGTATAGATACCACAATGCTGAAAATGATGTGCTTTCAGGAGGCACCACACTAGTGAGTCCTCATTATTTATAATAATCTGCCACAACTGCCAAGCAAGAAGAGCTCTCTTGAATGGATCAATGACCCCAAAGTCACTACCCTTTTTGAGCTTACTCTGGAAGGGGTAGTAATTACCAATAAAATGTAACTTCAGAGATTCAAGAGACTGTCCTCACCAAAATCTATTGATCATCAAGTGAATGTCATTACAAAGCTCTTTAAGGAACCCCAAATACTTCTCATGGGACAAAACTTCCCTTATGTCAAAGGTGATGAGAATACTATCTTTACCTTTGTGAGAAGTATCTTTACCAAATGCAACTAAGGGTTTGATCAAAGTTAACTTTTTCCTTGGAAGGTTGTTCATAATGCTCCAAAATCTCCTTCACAACAACCACTTAGAGCCACTTCAATGGGATTCACTTTGCAAAAAATGATTATATCATCTACAAATAAAAGATAAGGAATTATAGGGGCTTTCGGACAAATTTGATGCCCAATAAATTAACCTACCATTGTAAACAATGTCAGAAAGCAAGTAGGATAAACCATTGGCATAGAAAAGGAAAAGGTAGGGGAAGATAAGATCTCCTTGCTAAATCCCATAGAATGCTTAACAAAACCCCAAGGTTCACTATGAATGACAAAGGAAAATTTGAATGCTTCACAAATCCCATAATAAAGTTGACTCATCTTAAATATAATCCCATCTTAATCACAATTCTCCATAAAAATTCCTATTCAACTTGATCATAGGCCTTACCCACGTCAAGCTTCATTACTACAAAACCATTAGTACCTACATAGCCATTCATAGAATGGCCCTAAGGCAATCAGGGTGTTATTGATGATCAACCTCCTCGAGATGAAAGCACTCTGGCTATGAGAAATGATATTTAGGAGAAACTCTTTCAACCTATTTCTAATGACTGTAGTGACAAATTTATAGACCACATCACACAAACAACTGGTCCAAAGTCCCTAATCTCCTAAGGCTTATGCTTCTTGAGAACAAGGGTAACATATGTATGGTTCATCAGAAATAACAGACCCATTAAGAATAGAGAGCATAACGCTAATAACATTGATCCCCACAATTGGCTAAAATTTTTGATAGAAGAAAGGATTCATACTATCAGGGCTAAGAGCTTTTCTGGGATGTATTTGCTTCAAAACTAACTCTACTTCTTCCACCAACTATGGCTAGTTATGCTAGTCATTCATTTCTGGGGTAACTTTTCAAAGAGCCTTATCAATCACCATGTTGAAATTGGATGGAATTAATGTAGGAAATAGCAAGCCAAGGAAGTTCACAACAACATGCTTAAAATCATTCATGTGATCATACTAGACACCACCTCGATCTTTTAGCTAAGTAATAGTGTTTGCGGCTTTCCCCTGGATCAAGTTAAGTACTATCTGCAACTTTTAAGAAATAGATTCGAGACTATTACCCATTTCCATTACAATACATCCTCTTTTCATCTCCGCTACTGAAGATCATTGACTAGAGCTTTCTTTTGTAGAATGTCCCTGACAGATGTGTGATGATTTTTAATTCAATTAATAGTATACTGCACATGCCAAATTCTTGCATATTCCACGTTATCAAAATGCCAAACACCTATTAGTTTTTGGGCGTGCAAATTTGAATTGGACTCGACAAACCCGCTATTTTTCGAGAGTTACTAACGACCTCTTCACATCAATGATCCTCTACCGACATGGTTTCCAACCTCCTCCTTCTTTTCCTTAGTTAAATAGTATTAATTACCCTATTCTAACTGACCAATAATAGGAGATTATTAGATAATTGTTCATCATGGTGCTTTACTTTGTGGGCAGGAAAAAAAGTCATCTACTCTAGTGACCTCTCTTCTAGCGACCTCTCCTCCTCTCTACCATTGTACCATGCAAAATCACTACCTACATAGCGCAAATAGAACAAATCACAATATGCAATAGGAGCTTTTAAGCAATGCAAGACTCTCTAGTTTTTCAGAGGCCAACGTTTCTTATCAAAATTAAATAAAATCTCATCAAAGTCAACTCTGACGAGCTATGGAAGAAGGTGATCGAGGCTTTAAGTCTTTAATTAGGTCACAAGTCTTTAATTTGTACATTGTCTCCAGCCAACCTAAGCTGGTAAAACTATTAAAAGGGATTGAACTTAGACCATTTAACACTGACATTAATGTGATACTGGTAAAATTGTCAATAGATTAATGCATATGTCTTTATCCCAAGGGAACACTAGCTCACCTAAAAACCCATACAAATTAGTAGAGGGGCCAACATTCTCAACCTCATTAATAGCTAAACTTCTCTAGCTCAAAATTTTCAATTCCTCCCATCTATGCTTGATTCCCGAGAGGAAAAGTAGTTACACTTAATTCTTCGCCAACAAGTTCTAAAGATCAAAATTTGCCCTTGCATTTCTCAATCCCTCAATAATTAAGGAAAATGACCCTCATTAAGACGTATGGGGTTCTACCGCAACCTCTACACCTTTAGACAAGACTTGATAGTCACCACTACCTCACCTTCCTCTCTCCTGTTTGCAGCCTTTAGCCTCAGCAATATTCCTCTTCGTAGCCTCTCCACCCACCACATCTACAACGATATCAATATTCCCCTCCTTGTCATGCCCAGGACACCCATGTTGCTTACCCGTAGCATGAAGCTTGTCCAGCTTCACTTTTATTCTAGTGCTGCTCCAACTATGAGACCCCTTAAGCTGAAGGACCTTCTTTCGCTCTTTATTTAAGACATGCTCTCTACCCTTCCTCTTCCTTTGTGAGAGAGGAACCCTTTACTTAGGACCATATAATGACTTAGATTAAGCACTATCATCATTGTAGGAATTAAAGCCTTCGAAAACATGGCTAATTAGCGTTTTAAGTTTTTATCGGTCGAATATGAAAAAGATCTAAAATTGAGCATCGTTTACGCACATGGAAGCGTAGCAAAAGAGAACGTGCCAAAAAGGAGCAAAATGTACCAGTGCAGTCTAGACCGTGGCAAGCAAAGAAAAATTGTAGGGAATAATGAAACACTAAAATGGCATGGGCTTTGACAAGGTAAGGGTAAGAGATTTAACCCTATGAGACCGTCCGTGCCACATGGCTCTACCATGTAAGTGTACGAGCCTGGGGGTATTTAAGGAGCGATTACGCCCATGAAAATAGGACTACTTATTATTTTAGGGGTCTATCTTTTAAGTAGTAGCTTCTTCCTCTAGAGTCCCTTGTAGACCATTAATCTTGATCAGTGAAAGCCAATCGCTTTGCTCAAATCTAGAATTAACTTAACACTTTTCTTTCATTGCATCTAATTTCACTTTCTCTTTCCCAAATCCCGACCAATCACCTGTTTTTATTAGATCGACGCCACCCCCAAATCATCAGTTTTGATGAACAAGTGTTGAGGGTAGATTAATGGTTTAGACCCAAGGGATTTGAACCTATTATCTACTCCTTAAAACCTTAGTTATCATTTCTTCCAAAATTCCCTTTTCAATTGCCTTGTTCATTGGTTCCACAATGGATTTGGCATTTCAAAAAGTGTCATCAATGGAACATAAATTAGAGTTGGTTGTTGTTTTAGGGTGAGTGATTGGTGAATGAATAAACATTGATTAAGCAAAAGCCAACATCGAGATGAAATGCATTTATGGGCAATGTCCTATCTCCTTCTATTCATTTCCTTCCATTACATTAAGCAATTGTTAGTTTTAGGATATATTTTGTTTTTGGGTCATTTGTTAGGATAATTTGTGAAGTTGTGGTGGCCATGTCGAGCCATAGACCACGTCGTGCCCTTATAAACACTCTTTGATGTTTTAATGTGTTAATTGCTTGATTCCCTGCTTAATGGTAGATAGGTTATTTTAGGTTCATTTGCTTGTGTTGAACTTAAGCCTTCATTAGCTGTGTAGTTGATTTTGGATTGCGTTTTAGAGTAATTTTTAGATTAGTTGATTGAGCTAGAAACCCTTCTCATAATCGAGTCAGAGCTCGAGCTAATCTACCAACATCTTAATGGGCAACATCCCGATTTCTAACTCAAACTTTAAACTTAACCAAATTTTGGCATTGTTGTTCAAGATAATGGCATTGGATTCACATTGGTTTTAGGCTTATTGTTGGACATAGTTTAGTTTTGGTTGTCATTAAGAAAAAATCAAAAAATTTAAAAATTTAAAAAAATGGTGAGTAAGTGCTTAGACATGGTCGCCTACTTGTGGGAGACTCGTTCGTGTTGGAATCTCACAACCGCACATCGAGGTAACCCAACCCCTAGCATTCAACTTAGCAAAATGGTGGATGGAGAATGTCAAGATCTACCTCCTCCGAAAAGGAGTATAAACAAAATTTTTTATTACCTAAACTCCACCAATTTGCATTTAGCCTGCAGTACATGATTGTGCTTCCTTAATTCTTTAGAGATGGTGATACCTATTAGCTCCTAAGTGAATTCGAGGAAGTATGCTCGATGATGTAATTCTCAAATATTCCCTAAGACATTGCTAGGTTGCATTTCATCCCATTTTCTTTGAAAAACTCACATAAAAAAATGGATGTCTTGCCTCCCCACAAACTCTATTTCTATATGGGATGTGGTTGCAATGGTATTGTTAAGGAAATATTTTACAAATGGTAAAATTGTTAAAATGAAATCAACTGAGTTGTGCAATGGGATATGGAATCGTTCTAGAAGTGTTTTGAGAGGTTTAAGATCTTGTTGGCTCAATGTCCCCATCATAATTTAGAATAATGGCATCCGTGCTAAATCATCTACAATGGGCTTGGCCAAACAAGCCGAACCATGGTTGAATCTATGTGTTAAGGGGGTTCTTGAACAAAAGTGAAACTTGTTATAATTAAAATGCAAGCGCACGGTGTAACTGTAACTAACAATCGGCGAGTACGGGTCGATCCCACAAGGAACTCGCTTTCAATTACCAGAACTAATCTGAACACTCAATCTAGGCGAATCGAATTTGGAGATTTAACTAACAACCAAGAAAGTAGTAACAACTAAGAATGGAATTAAGAAATCGAAGGATTAAAATACTCAGCTTGGAATTAACACAATGATTATGCTATCGAATCAATTACTAACCCATAAAGCAAAACCAAGTGTTGTATCATGAGTGGATAACTGCCAACTGAGCCCATGTCCTCCATCTCTTAAGGGTCGAAGACTAATCCTAACACTATAGCTGGTTTTTTCATGGGACTCAGTCAAAGGCTTACAAGATCACAATCTCGAATCCCAATTAGAACTTCAATTACTTTCATATCAAAATCCTAATTGTCTACAAAGTCACGTCAGGTAAAGGTTTCATCTCTCAATGTTCCTCTAAACTCTAATATCAATGGATGAATACTCTTTCAAGCAATTCATCGAACATTTGGTGCACATAGTGGAAATCATAGACACAAACATGGGAGAAGTAAGAGTTTAGGGCTAAATTATGATTCAGCTAAACATAAACGGTGTTAGTCCCAACCTCGGTTACAATATTTGGCCTAGAGTCATACTGGCAACACCAATCATAAAGCCCAATTCAACAAAGACGATAATCATAAAACCCTAGAATAACAAAGATGAATAAAGAGAGAATTAAGACATAAACTTGAATTAATCATTACGAGAAGCTAGAACAATCTTCAATGGTGGCAAATTCAATCCAAAAGCACTAATAAAATCCCCTCACAAAATCTTAGAAATCGCCTAACAAAAGTGCACTCAAAACAAAAACAAAAGATGTCTCAAAACAGCCCCTGAAAAACAATTAAGTCGAGAAAAACTGAGGATGCAGGGCCGTGCAAAAACGCGCGCCCAGTTGTGCAAAATTTTTGGGCAGGACTCACGAACGTGCAACTCTGTAGGAACTTTCTGCCTCAGGCGCACAGTCGTGCAAAAGTATACAACCAGCCCTGTTATATTCTTGGCTTCAATTTCTGACTTGCACAACCATGCTTACATGCACAACTGGTCATGCAAGTGTTTCCCTTTAATTCCTTCAGTTTTTGACCCTTTCATTTAATCCTCAAACCTCGTTCTGTCCCATAGTATTGGTGGTCGTTCATTTTTGAGCTAATAAGCATCGAAATTCTTCCAACTAAAACCAACACACTTGCAAAAAGGAGTTGTGATTCAAATAAGATAACCCTGAGCAAAGAGGAACAAATTTGTGCCAAATCTTCCACTAATCTTAGGAAATATATGAAAAAGGTTAGTGGAATTAAAGGGTCCAAATGTTGAAACTAGAGATTTATCAACTCCCTCAAGCTTATCTCTCACTTGTCCCCAAACAAGATTACTTTTGAATAATCAGAGAGGAAGATGAGCCTTTAAACACATCCTCCTCAAAAAAGGGATAATAACTGACTGATCAAATAATCATGCATCAAAGGCAGCCCAATCAAGGTGTCCCAAACATTTTCAATGCAACACATACACTACTATATAAACTACTTTACCTAGATGCAATACACCATATACCGTAGCATTGATTCACATAGTAAGACAAGATATTTCTCAAGATGTGGTGAGCAAGCATGACCAGTAGAACCTCACTTTGGAATAAAATAGGACACACCTCTTAATGTGTTTCGACTGTAGAATTCTGGTATACTCAATACTCATACCAGTCATGCAAGCTACCATATGCTTGGCAAAGCTTCCTATTTTCCACCACTCATGCAAACTGTTAAGATATCAATCATAAGAACTTGCAAGAGGGTTATAGTGGGGCTACAGTTATGGGTGAGAAGGGGAATCATTATAAGAAAAGGGAGTTACTAGCAAAGAATTAGGGAGTGTAACACTTCTACAACAATAAAAATTCTACTTCACACCTCCATTAAGAACGAGATCAAACCCCACAAAGAAATCCACATAGAAGGAGTTGATCAGACTTATTGGATGAATCACTATGCCAAACAGTTATTCACGACATCTCTTTTTCACTTTTTTTCTTTTTTTTTTCTCGAGAGGCAAAAATAAAATGTATGAATACATGGGAAATACAAACTCTTAATGCAAACTCCTGTAAATCAAACACCACCATTGGAAAGCACCCAGACAAATGGAATCGTCCATAAAATATTCCTTACTAAATGTAGAAGTATTGCTCCACTAGACTTTGGCTAAGGTGTGAAGATTATGCTTAGGCCAAAGATGTAGTGAATAGGGTGCACCAGCAAAATAGGGAAAGGCTCAAAGAGTTAGCAAGAGGAATAATTCATATCAGTGGATGACTTTTAGGCTCAAGTGGTTAAGCAAAACAAGGGGGGCTCGATCACGTGTGGGGTTCCACCGCAACCTAAAAACCCATACAAATTAGCAGAGGGGCCAACATTCTCAACCTCATTAATAGCTAAACCTCTCTGGCTCAAAATTTTCATTTGCTGCCATCTATGCTCGGTTCCTGAGAGGAAAACTAGTTATACTTAATTCTTTCCAACCAAGCTCTAAAGATCAAAATTTGTCCTTGCATTTCCCAATCCCTTAATAGCTAAGGAAAATGACCCTTACTGAGACGTGTGGGGTTCCACTGCAACATCTACACCTTTAGACAAGAGTTGATAGTCACCACCACCTGACCTTCCTCTCTCCTGTTAGCAGCCTTTAACCTCAGCAATATTCCTCTTTGTAGCCTCTCCACCCATGACATCCACAGCCATATCAATATTCCCCTCCTTGTCACGCCTAGGACACCCATGTTGCTTACCCACAGTGTAAAGCTTGTCCAGCTTCAATTTTATTCTGGCACTACTCTAATTATGAAACCCCTTAAGCTAAAGGACCTTCTTCGTCGCTTTATTAAGACATGCTCTCAACCCTTCCTCTTCCAAAGAAAAATTGCAGGGAATAATGAAACACCAAAATGGCATGGGCTTTGATAAGGTAAGGTTTAGAGATTTAACCCTATGGGACCGTGCCATATGGCTCTACCACCCACGTGCACGAGCCTAGGAGTATTTAAAGAGCGATTATGCCCATGAAAAAGGGGCCAGTTATTATTTAGGGGTCTATCTTTTAAGTAGTAGCTTTTTCCTCTAGAGTGCCTTTGTAGACTCTTAATTTTGATTGGTGAAAGACAATCTTTTTGTTCAATGTTAGAATTAACTTAATACTTTTCTTTGATTACGTCTAATTTCACTTTCTTTTTCCAAAATCCCCACCAATCATATGTTTGTATTCAATCGACGCCACCTCCAAATCATAAGTTTTGATGAACAAGTGTTGAGGGGAGATTAATGGTCTAGTCCTAAAGCATTTGAACCTCTTATCTACTCCTCAAAACCTTAGTCATCATTTCTTTCAAAATCCCCTTTTCAATCTCCTTGTTCATTAGTTCCACAATGGATTTGGCGTTTCAAACTTCAAGTGTCATCAATGGAAGATAAATTAGAGTTGATTATTATTTTGTGGTGAGTGATTGGTGAATGAATAAACATTGATTAAGCAAAAGCCAACCTCAAGATGAAATGGGTTTGTAGGCAATGTCTTGTCTCCTTCTATTTATTTTCTCCCATTATATTAAGTAATTGTTAGTTTTAGGACATATTTTGTTTTTGGGTGATCGTTTTAGGATAATTTTGGAAGTTGTGGTGGCCATGTTGAGCTACGGACCATGTCATGCCGTTTATAAACACTCTTTGTTGTTTTAATGTCTTAATTGCTTGATTCTCTACTTAATGATAGATAGGTTATTTTAGGTTCATTTGTTTGTGTTGAACTTGAGCCTTCCTTACCTATGCAGTTGATTTTGGTTTGCATTTTAGAGTAATTTTTAGATTGGTAGATTGAGCTAGAAACCCTTCTCATAATCGAGTCAAAGGTTGAGCTAATCTACCAACATCTTAATGGGCAACAGCCCGATTTCTCACTCAAACTTTAAACCTAACCAAATTTTGGCATTGTTGTTTAAGATAACGACGTTGGATTCACTTTAGTTTTAAGCTTATTATTGGACATAGTTTAGTTTTGGTTGTCATTAAGAAAAAAATCAAAAAAATTCAAAAATTCACAAAAAAAAAAAAATGGTGAATAATTGCTTGGACATGGTCGCCTACTTGTGGGAGACTCGTTCATATTGGAATCTCACAACCACACATCGAGGCAACCAATCCCTAGCATTCAACTTGCCAAAAATGGTGGATGGAGACTGTCAAGCTCTACCTCCTCCGAAAAGGAGTATAAATAAAATTTTTTTATCCCCCAAAAGTCCATGACTACTGCCACAAGTGTGCAGGTAGTAGTAGTATAGATAAAAGATATCATCTCTCAGGGACTAATGTAATCTATCGAGTCTTATCCATCAGAATATGCTAAGTGAAATTCTAATTGAAATGGTCTCGATTTAACAACTTCTAATTCACTAATTTCAAATTCAATTAATGGAACATGGCTATGAATTTATGTAGTTATGAAAAGTGATTAGATCAAAATGACAAACATGTGCCTTTTCTCTAATCAGTTAATCGCGAGAAATTGCAATCTATCCAAAAATTTAGTCAATTCTTTCGAACTTAAACAAATTTGACTAAACTAAGCAAAAGTCGTTCTTTCGAACTAATTTTTCTTAATCCAAGTTAAACATCTTCAATTACTTACTATGTCCTCCTAACATGCAAATCTCTCTTTCGAGACGACTCAATGTTAGGTTTTGTCAAGCAGTCTGGCAATCAAATGTCCCTTTTCAGTTTTTCACCCGATTGTTTCAAGTGTGCAAGCAAACTTTGGCCAAAAATCTACTCACAACATGATAATCACTTGATAGAACGAAATCAAACCAATCTTGAAAATAAGCACAATTCTTTAGATTAAAATATAATCCAACAACACTTTCATAAACTACTAAGTTCCTAGACAAAAATTAAACTACTCACGCATGATTAAAGATTAA
Source organism: Carnegiea gigantea (assembly GCA_029747015.1). Taxonomy (NCBI): domain Eukaryota; kingdom Viridiplantae; phylum Streptophyta; class Magnoliopsida; order Caryophyllales; family Cactaceae; genus Carnegiea; species Carnegiea gigantea. Next base: position 835,158 of record JAKOGI010000088.1, on the reverse strand, counting down.
ACAACTAACCAACATTTTGTGAAATCTAAGCAGAAGGGCTTGACTTGGAATAACCTTCAACCAAGGGCCTCAAACCACCTCAAGATTGAATACTCACACTCAAGATTACTCACCAATACAAATACCAAACTAAGATCTAAACTAAAGAGAACTAAAATTTAAGAAAGAGAATAACCTACGCTATTCTATACTCCTATGCATCTCCTCTCTGGTGCTGCCTGAACGAAGTCCTTTTATAGGAGAGCTTGGACATTTTCAGCCACATAGCCGAAGGAAAACAAAGAGGCAACAGTTTCTCTATTCACCACGGTCTATGGCAGACACCAAGGTTCGACTGTGGTCTAGGTTGGAGCTAGTTTTCTGCTCTTTTCTTGCTCCACGGGCATAGCATCACATGGATGTCCATGGAGGAGGTCAAAATACATCTATTAAGGGTCAAATACTGAGTAAAAAGGCCGAAAATCCTGCAAATCACATCAAACAGCCATACCCACACATAAATCAAGAATAGGAGTATAAATAATAACATTAAGCACGTAATTCTCCTAAAAATAAAGCAAAATAGCCCTAAAATGATGTATACATTAAGCACTTTTCAAACTCCCTCATGCTTAAACTATTGCTTGTCCTCTAGCAATCCTAAAAATTAAAAAAAAAACATAGAACCTCCTCAGGATAGATATAAGTAACACTCAAATGGCAAAGCTGATCCAAAAGTAGCCCAAAAAGATTCAAAAATCATTAACAAACAGATTAGGGAACGAAATTTTCGAAAACCTTTTGGTAGACCACAATGTCAAACTTAAATCAATCCCCCCAAATTGGCAAATATAGTCATTTCAACGTATGAAATAAGTAAGCTAGTAAGGCTGGTAGAACCTCACTATAGTTATGTGGGTCTCACCACTCATGTGTTTAATAATAATGAAGGTTCTCTCAATTCTCATTCCTTAGAGTGAAATCTACCATAAGCTTGATAACGCTCTCAAATTTGACACCACTAATATGCAAACACACTAGACAATTATGAGGACTTTCATAGGGTTGTAATGGGGCCATGGGCTAAGGTAAGAGGGGAATAAATGTTTTGGAAATGAGGAGCTAGGAGTCAAAGACTAAGAGCTAAATAATTCTAATACATTATACTACATCCTTCTTAGACCATTACATTTTATCAAAATACATGCCAAATTGAAGGGAGAAAGAGTTAAAAATTACAAATAACTTACAATCCCAACAAGGCTAACACTTTCTTTCGTTTTTTTTATCTTTTTCTTTTTTGTTTCTTTCTTATTTTTTTCACTTTTGTTTTTTTTCAAAAAGGGCTAGCCAAGGAGAAGTCCATAACGAACTTTAAATTCCAACTCTTCTTCAAACTGTACAATGAAACAAGAGATTTATCAAAATCTCACACCCTTCACCAAACAGCCAAAATTGACTAAAAGATAACAATCCACCTTACTAGTGCCCCATCAAATTTGATGCAAAAGAATAAAGTGCTCCTCTAGTCTTAGCTTAAGGGTAAGATAAATATTTGGCCATGGGCTATAATAGAAGGTTGAAATCAAGAAAATCGGATATAGGCTCAAAGAAGCTAGCAAGGGATACATTACACAATAAGGGTGGCTATTTGGTCGTGGGGTTTAACAAATCATAGAAAAAAAAAAGCCTCAATCATATTGCCTAAATGCATGTGCGAAATGTGATCTTGAATGAGAATCAAAGCAAGTTCTAGAGAAATGATGTCAAGCAAGAGTCACATGAAAGAAACATGAGATTGAATTGATAAATAGCCTTTAAAAGCTCAAAATCTCACAGGACATCTACCAAGGTTAAAACAAGCTCACTAGTAAACGTATGCCAAAATTCATGTAAAGACTTATGGGGTAAATTAATTCGTATCCAACATGTGGTCAAAACATGGAGATCATTTTGAAAACTCATCCACAAACATTTGTATGCACAATTTGGGTGAGTCAAAGGATCAAACTAAATCAAAGAATTCTGCCAAATCTAAAAAGATCATCATCGGAGGATTTTTTTAATTCTTTTTTTTAATTTTTTCTTGTGTTTTTTATGCATGCTCATAGTAACAATGCTTCCTAACTTGTAAAGGAAAGTAATAAAATAAAAACTAAAATGCAATCTAGAATGAAAAGAAAACTAAATGCACTACTAAACAAAACTAAAACTTAAATCAAAAACTCCAAAACTGCCACTAACTACATATACAAAGCACAATCACACCAAATCAAAATAGGCATCAGACGCCGATATGACAACTAACTCTCCCATGCTTGAATCACGCATTGTCCTCAATGTGGGCATACAATAGAAAAAAAAGAAAGGAGAGTAGCACAGAGCAATCAGAAAGGAGGTGTGGTGGAGAATGGGGTGGATGGCCATAAGAGATATGTCAATCCCGCCAGGTCTCTAGACATGCTCTATAGTCCTGAAAATACTGTGTCTGGGTAGCAAGACCCCAAGAAGCTCATTGTGGCGCTCTTGGACAAAGTCCTGAAGAGCGGCATTTCCAGAGGTAACAAATGCTTGAAGGAAAACTTGCTCCTCTTAACTGGATCTAAGGGTGTCTCGGAGGTAGGTATAGTCAGAAAGGTGTGGTTGAGAGGAAGAAGTAGGTCCTGCTTGACAAGAATGAGGGGTTGGATGATGGGGTGTGGGTCGAACAACCTCCTCATCACCCGCTACCCAATAAAGGTTAGCCTTGTGAAATAAGGTGGTTTAATCGACATTAGGAAGCGGCAAAAGCTGGTCCCCAGGGTAAATCCAACACAAACACTCAGCCTCAACTTTACGAAAGTTCATAATTTTAAAAGCAGTTTGATCAAGTCGCTCGAACCCAGAAACTCTATCCTTAGGGTTGGACTCAACAACTAAAAATCTAGCAATAGTAGTTACAATCCCACCGATGACTATCCTATCTTTAGTGCTAACAGCAGCACTATGCAATTGCCTGGCTAAAAAGGAACCTCAGTTAAGCTGAACACCATCAAGCATACATAACAAAAAGTACAATTCAGATAATCTCAGGACATTTAGACTATCGTCCTGAACAAAAAAAGAATAAGTCAAGATACGCTAAACTACTCTGATGTAAGGGTTTCTAATATGGGTGCACTTTGATGAACTGGTGCTGTACCTAATACTCCCAGAAAGTTCACCCCAAAATGCATTCGGGTTGAATTCGAGGGGACTTGGCGGTTCGGTAAATCCTTTACTGGGTGGAAAACAGAAGATATTGTTAAAGGTACCTAAGTTCAGTTCATAAAATTGACCCTACAAATAAACCGATATGTATCTAGCTTGACGTTGAGGTCCTCCAGTGACCTTGACATGGAGTGTACTTAGGAATTCTAGGGTCAAGTCCTGATATGTATGCTCCTTGATTTCCAAAAAGTGTCCCATACCACCTCTTGCAAATAATCATCTAATATCATCTAAAATTCTTAACCGAGCTTACAGTTCCTTATCATAATATCTAGTTGTTTTAACCATGCATTCATTCAAGCAATTATATCCAGCAATAACATCAAGATTTGTCAAACCAAGGCAGTGAGGAATGTTACCTCTAGCACGCGCATTTAGGATATCCTTTAAGGTTAAGGTGGTGCATGGCTTCAAGAACCAACCTCCTTGGTGCTCCTTTGTCTCTTGGTTGGTGCCATTATTGCAAAAACCAAAACAAAAATCAAAACAAAAAACTAAATAAAAAAATTTGAAGAAGAAAATGAAGAAAAAAAAGTAAAAAGAAGAAGAATAAGAGAGAGAAAAAGATGAGTATGGTGGATGAGTGAAGTGAGATGAATTTGAAGAAAAAAGAAAAAGAAAGAGATGAAATTTATGGGGACAAAGAAATGATTAAGTGAAAGGGAATGATTTTGGGTGAAAATGCATGAAAATGGAGAGGAAATAAGGGAAGATTGAAGGTATTAGCTATAGAGGGTTTAGAGAGAGAAAATGGAGGTAGAGAGGGAAAGGCTCAAGGCTGAAGATGAAATGTGAGGAAGATGAGTAGGCACCGCAGTCAAAAACCTAGACCGCGGGCCTTAGCAGTACACCACGGTCTGACCGTGGTGTCTTCTGGGTGGTACCCCACGGCCGTGGTTCTGGGGATCTAGCCATGGTGGCTAACATTTTATTCATAGTTTTTGTTTTCTCTTTCTCTTTTTTTTATGTAGCGTTTTTGAAAATAAGCACCAACTACAAAAAATATTAAAAATAAAAGCTAAAAAAAGAAAAAGAAAAAAGGGCTTGGGTTACCTCCCAACAAGCGCTCTTTTAAGGTCAAGAGCTTGACCATTCTTCTATGCTTGGTCCAAATTAGAAGTGTATAGACATTCGCTTTATCAATAGGTTATCTCATAAGATATAGTTTTAATAATTGTCCATTAATTATGAACGCACCGGTGGAATCGCTCCATATTTCAACTGCTCCATTTCGGTGAACGTTGGTGACCTTAAATGGTCCTCACCATTGGGATTTCATTTTGTGCGGAAACAATCTCAATCTGGAGTTGAATAATAGGATCATGCCACCTTTTCTGAACCTCTTCTTTATGATATGTTTATTGTTAGGCGATAAATTGTCGCATTTTATGTGCCTCTTTCACCCATTTCTAGATCGTATAATAACTTAATCTTTAGGATTTTTACTTGTTTCATTTACGTTTTGTAGGAAATAAGTTCAAATGGAGCAAGTACCACAAAAAGGAGCGAAGATAGACAAAAATAGCAGAAGCAGGCAAGAAAGGGACGGCGGGGGCCCGAACCACCACGCTAGAAAAATGGCACGGTGGGACCCTGCCACAATCATGCCACCCTGGCACGTTGGGGCCGTCCCACTTGGCACGGTCGTGTCCCTCCCCGGTTGGCCGTTCGCCCGATTTTCTATTTAAGCCTCCTTCGGCATTTTTGTTCGGGACCTCCCCGGGTTCCCCTTTGGTGACTTTTTGGAAGTTTTTAGGTTAAAATTAGCAAATAAAAAACCTTAATAGGAGAATTAAATTAGGATTTAGTAGATTGTAATTTGGTTTAGATCTCAACTTGATTTATCAATCCAAGCATAAGTTTTCTTCTCTTCTCTCTCTCTCTCTCTCTCTCTCTCTCTCTCTCTTTATTTTATGTTTTTGTTCTTGTTTAGGTTTTATGAGTTTAATTCTTATATTTAGTTTGTTTAGTCTAAATGTTTAGTTTTTGTTATTAATCCATGTTTAATTTTCTTGATTCAATTAGTTTAGATTCACTCTTTTCCCTCCCTTGTTCATGTTTGCCTTCTTCTTTACTAGTTTAGGTTTACTTTGAGTTTTTGTGTTTTGTTAATGATTGATGATTGATTTTATGTTAAATTGGATTGTGGCTAGCCTTTGATGGACAATTAATCTTGTTTAGACCCCAACGCTACTTTGTTTATGCTTAGAATTTAGAGTCTTCTTTCACGCCTGCTAACTGTTCGATGAAATGCTTGAAAGAGCCTTCAACCTTATTTTAGGCCAATTGATTTATGCTGAAAGGTGAGGTTGATTGTCTAGTGTGAGCAAAGAGAATAGGTTGGATTGGGACATAAAAATAGTCTCGTCGCTAGCTAGGTCAAGGATTGTCAACCTAATTATTTAGTTGAACTAATCCCATGAAAATAGGTAGTCAGAGCAACTAGATTAGCCTATTGACCCCTAAGAGAGGGCTTAGGTGGCCTCAATGATGCAAGCGATCAACTCTGAATGCTAGTATAGCTAGGAAAGGTTTGGGTTGACTTGACTACTTGGTTTATCTTAGGTCTAATCATAGTCCTTTTGTTTTCACTTTAGTAGTTTAGCTCTATTTTCTATCCCTTCAGTTTTGCATAGCTTGAGATGCTTTAGTTGGCTCTGGTATTTGGAAACCTAACTCTCTGTGGACGACACTCTAAATACTCAACAATGCACCTTGCACTTGAGGTTTATAAATATTAAAACCTTCCCTAGCAATTTTTTGGTGTCGTTGTCGGGGAGTTGGCGCTTTCCAATATTAGAGCTTACTTGGGCGTTCGAGACTAGGCTTTTATTTTGAAAAAACAAATTGAAAATTAAAAAAAAATATATCTTTTTCCCACTTTCCTCAATATGAGCATGAATTGTTTTGGAGATACTATGATAGATTACATGCCTTTCTTGCTCGTTGCGATTTTTATTTAGAAAAGTGAAAAATTTTGAATACAGCTTATGAGGGTGTGAATTATGAGATCCTACTCCTTTAGAGTATTGGGATTTTTATGCTAAAAATGTTGATGAAGCTTAGGATTTTCTTGATTGGTTGGCTTAGGATACTTATGAATACGAGATTAGTTACACTAATTCATACATCCCACGCCCTTGTATCCCTGATTATGCTCCTCCTATATGCGAAATTTGCCATTGTTCTGATCATGACAGTAATTCTTGTCCCTATTATATTTCTAATGAGGGTTTTGCTAGACTTAGCAATATGATAGAGACAATGAATGAGCAACAAATTGAGTTTGCTAATAAAATGCAGGAGTATGACCTGTCACCTGAGACTGACCTTAGTTCTAGTTCTCCTAGATTTGATGTCAATCTGTGTGATGATGGTGCGTCTTTCCCTCCTCTAGAGTTCGAACTAGAGGAAGTACTCGACCCTCCCTTGACTACTTTGCTCACAGTTGCTCCATCCTTTCCTAATACCCCCAGCGGCAACACTGTGTTTATCATGACCCTTTTTCATACACCTCCCCCTTTAGCTCAGTCGATGGAGTTCAGGGTAGGTGACACCGTTGGTGTTAGCGCTAGTGTTAATAAGGATGATACTTGGTCGGAGTTACACGATGTGTTTATTGAGGAGTATGGTCTTCATAAAACTCACATAGGGACTTCATGTATAGATGTTGTAGTTGTGGGGCCAGCTAATCCTGATTTTATTGATAATATATCCCCCAACCCTCTTGATACATTCCATGCTTCCCCTTTCTATTCATTACCCTCCCCCCCTGAGTATCATAATATGTTACCTGCTGATTATCATAATATGCTTGAGGGGAATGTGGTTGACTGTTTGGAGTCTCTAGATACCTTTAGAGGGTATGACCCCTCCCTTGACCCTTATAGCTTATACCTCGAGACCATGCCTGCGAAAATCATGTTGACCTTTGCATTTGATCAGTCTAAGGATTTTTCAAGGGCATTTGATAAATTTCGGAGAGCACTTACCATTATTTCAAGATTCATGTTTAAGTACTCTTATTCCTATTCATCTGAGTTACATACTGAGGCGTTTGATAAGCTCATACAAGCTTTGACGACATCTAATTTAGTAGCTCGGATCTTGAGATGAGGAGGAGTGGCTGATGCTCCTTCAACCTCCCATCGCACCATCTTCAGGAGGTGGTAGTTTAAGTGCACCCAGCACCTAACCTGGTAAATTCGTTCCTTCTTTTCTCTTTCTTTATTTTTATTTTGTATATATAGCTTTTGCCCTTTCTTATTTATATTTTGCTTTTGTATAGTTATTTTTCTAGATTTCTTCCTTTTGTATATCTGTGTGTTTTGTTGGTGGTTGTGACTCATTGGCTCCCAATGAGGACATTGTGAGATTTAGGTGTGGGGGTGGGAAGTCATGCACCCTATGCATATCCTCTGTATATTTTTGTGAAAATTTTTTCACTTTTGTATAGTTTTCCTTTTTGGCTTTGGGGAAGTTTCGTACTATTCTGATTAGCTTAAATCCCTTGTTGACTATTGGCTTATATAGGAATGTGATGTGCATGATAGATCTTCGTCCTCAGCGTGTCATTCTAGCCCCTAATTCGAACCCCAATTGTTCATTATCGATGTGTAAGCCTATCTTTATCCACACCATCACCATTAGCTTAGGGTCTTAGTCTTCCGTGATTGGCTCTTCCACTTATTTTTGACATGGTTACTTTAACAATTGTCTGCATTAAAAAAAATGAAAAAAAGGGAGAAAAAGAAAAACATAAAACAAGGAATGACAAGTATCCCTTTAAGGCATGTGCTACTGGCGTTACCCTTTAAGGCAATACTACTACTGGGTGTTATCCTTTGAGGCAATACTGCTATTGGGAAAGCTTGCTTCCTGTGCTATCAAGTCAATAATGTAGCATGTGTTACTCAAGAGGGATTGACTCGATTCTGGTAAGCCTGAGTCCTAAGATAATGATACACCTACACACCTAGCACTACGATGGATTTAAGGTTTTAATGCACAGTGGGGTGAAAAGTTGGTGCTTTGATGTCAGATATGTGGACAGAGAGTCTTGATATGTACACTTTGTTTATATACAAGCTAATATCTTTGTAGCATTGGTGATTCGGTTGGTTAGAATGGGTACAGTGTTTCCCTAATATATATATATATATATATATATATATATATATATATATATATATATATATATATATATTATATATATATATATATATATATATACATATATATATATATATATATATATATATATATATATATATATATATATTTGTGTCTTGTTTGTATATCTATTTTGTTTTCGTTTTTTTCCTTTCTCCTTTTCCACTTATTTTTCTTTTTAAAGATTTTGTAGGTATATCTTCTGTAAACCCTCACGAGACCTTACTTATCAACTTGGGGGAAGCAAGGGGTTCAAAGAGCTTATTGCATACGCTAAATGCAGCCGCGATTCCTACGAAAGTGAGTTAGGTTCTTAAGTTAGTTTTTCTTTTGTTCTGCTCGATCACGAGCAAAAGATAGGTGTGGGGGTGTTTATTAGATGATAAATTGTCATATTTTACGTGCCTCTTTCACCCACTTTTAGCTCATATAATAACTTAATCTTTAAGATTTTTACTTGTTTTATTTACGTTTTGTAGAAAATAAGTTCAAATGGAGTAAGTACCACGAAAAGGGGCAATGACAGATGAAAACAATGAAAGCAGGCAAGAAAGGGATGATGGGGGGTGGAACCACCGCGCTAGAAAAATGGCACGGTGGGGCCGTGCCACTTGGGATGGTCGTGCCCCTCCCCCATCACCCAGTTGCCCGATTGGCGTTTTTGTCCGGGACCTCCGCGGGCTCCCTTTTGGTGACTTTGTGGGAGTTTTTAGGTTAGGCCTAACAAATAAAAAACCCCAATAGGCGGATTAGATTAGAATTTGGTGGATTACAATTTGGTTTTGGAGCTTTGGATCTCAACTTGATTTATCAATCCAAGCATAGATTTTCTTCTCTTCTCTCTCTCTCTCTCTCTCTCTCTCTCTCTCTCTCTCTCTCTCTCTCTGTCTCTCTCTTTATTTCATATTTTTGTTCTTGTTTAGGTTTTGTGAGTTTAATTCTTGTATTTAGTTTGTGTAGTCTAAATGTTTAATTTTTGTTATTAATCCATATTTAATTTGCTTGATTCAATTAGTTTAGATTCACTCTTTTCCCTCGCTTGTTCATGTTTGCCTTCCTCTTTGCTAGTTTAGGTTGACTTTGAGTTTTTGTGTTTTGTTAATGATTGATGATTGATTTTGTGTTGGATTGGATTGTGGCTAGGCTTTGACGGCTAATTAATCTTGTTAAGGCCCCAGCCCTGCCTTGTTTATGCCTAGAATTTAGAGTTTTTTTTCATGCCCACCAAGTATTCGATGAAATACTTGAAAGAGCCTTCATCCCTATTTTAGGGCAATTGATTTATGTTGAAAGGTGATCTTGATTGTCTAGTGCAGGCAGAGAGAATAGGTTGGATTGGGACATAAAAATAGTCTCGCCATTAGCTAGGTCAAGGATTGTCAACCTAGTTGTTTAGTTGAACTAATATCATGAAAATAGGTGGTTAGAGCACCTAGATGAGCCTATTGACCCTTAAGAGAGGGCTTAGGTGGCCTCAACGATGCAAGTGATCAACTCTGAATGCTAACATAGCTAGGAAAGGTTTAGGATCGACTTGATTACTTGGTTTATCTTAGGTCTAATTATAGTCCTTTTGTTTTCACTTTAGTAGTTTAGCTCTATTTTCTATTCCTTCAGTTTTGCCTAGCTTGAGACACTTTAGGTAGCTCTGGTACTTGGAAACCCAGCTCTCTGCTGATGACACCCCGAGTACTCAACGATGCATCTTGCACTTGGGGTTCATAAATATTAAAACCCTTTCCCTAACATTTATCGTGCCACTTTCATAGGCATCCAACCTCAGTTCATCTAGTTTGTTTAGTTGCAAGAATCTCCGTTCTCCGACTGCCTTTAGATCAAAGTTGAGTGCCTTTATGGCCGATTATGCCTTATATTCTATCCCTACTGGCAAGTTACAAGACTTCCCAAATACCAACCGGTATAGAGTGTGCTTAGAGCAGTCCTGTAAGCGGTGTGGTATGCCCGAAGAGCATCATCAAGCTTGAAGGCCCAATCTTTGCAAGACCCATCCACTATTTTCTCCAGTATGCTTTCAATTCTCTATTCAAGAGTTCCACCTGCCCACTTGTTTAGGGATGGTCATGCGTAGCAAACGTATGAAATATCCTATATTTTTTTGATCGTAACTCAAGTGGTTTATTACAAAAGTGTGTGCCATTGTCACTTAGAAGAGCTCTTGACGTGCCAAACCGTATGAAAATATTTTTCTTAAGAAACTTAAGGATAGCCTTGGAATCATTTGTTGGGGAAGCAATGGCTTCTACCCACTTAGAAACATAGTCAACTGCAACAAGGATGTAAAGGTTGTTATTAGAAGGAGGAAAAGGACCCATAAAGTCAATCCCCCACTCATCAAACAATTCTGCCTCGAGTATGCCACTTTGAGGCATTTCATGCCTCTTGGAAATATTCCTTACTCGCTAACATCTATTGCAAGTAATGACAAATTTCTTGCGTCTTTAAAAAGCGTGGGCCAATAGAAGCTTGCTTGGAATACCTTCTCAATTATTTTATCTAGTCCAAGGTGGCCACCATAGGTTGAAGTATGGCAATGGTGCAAGGCACTAAGGACGTCATCTTTAGGTATGCACCTTCTATAAATCCTATCTCCACATAGCTTGTAAAGGAAAGGTTCTTCCCATACATAGTATTTGGCATCGGTAATACTCCACACGCCTTGAAGTTCACCAAATCAGCATGCCATAGGGTAGCTTGTTGGGATATAGCTATAGCTGCTTATTGGGGAAAGAGTCATCAATGGGAAGCTCTTCACTAGGAGTGGCCTGAGGATCTAAACAAGATAGATGATTGGCAACCACATTTGCCGATCCAGCCTTATCTTTGATCTCCAAATTAAACTCTTGAAGAAGGAAGACCCATCGGATGAGTCAGGGCTTGGAGCCGGATTTCTTCATCAAATGTTTCAAAGCGGCATGATCTGTGAAAACAATGACCTTAGAATTAATAAAGTAGGATCTGAATTTTTTCAAGGCAAAGACAATGCTGAGAATTCCTTCTCAATCGTGGCTTAATTCACTTGTGCCTTGTCAAGAGTGCGGCTAGCATAGTATATGACATATGGCTTATTGTCCTTTCGTTGTCCTAGAACAGCACCCACTGCATAGTCACTTGCATCACACATTACTTGAAAAGGTAGCTCACAATCTAGAGCTTGCATAACTGGGGCGGTGATCATGCCTCTTTTAACCTGTGAAAAGCACTCAAGCATTCTTCATCAAATTCAAAAGGCACATCCTTCACAAGCAATTGGGTGAGAGTTTTGTAATTTTTGAAAAACCTTTAATGAACCGTTAGTAAAAACCGACGTGTCTGAGAAAAATCCTTAGCCCTTTTAAAAAAGTTGGTGGTGGCAATTTCTCAATCACCTCCACATTTGCTTTGTCAAGTTCAATGCATTTACTAGAGATAAGATGACTACAGATAACCCCCCTTTGCACCATAAAAAAATGACATTTCTCACAATTCAAGACCAAATTCACATCTTTGCATCTTTGCAAAACCTTAGATGAGTTATTCAAGCACTGGTCATAAGTTGCACCATACATAGAAACATCATCCATAAAGACTTCCATGATGTCCTTAATAAAATCAGAAAAAATGGCCATCATACAACACTGAAATATGACAGGAGCATTGCGTAGCCCAAATGGCATTCTTCTATAAGCATATGTACCATATAGACATGTCAAAGTAGTCTTTTCTTGGTCATTAGGATGGATATTGATTTAAAAGAATCTCGAATATCCATCTAAGTAGCAAAAATATGAGTTTTTAGCTAATCGTTCAAGCATTTGGTCAATAAAGGGAAGGGGAAAGTGATCTTTACGGGTGAATTTATTCAGTTTTCAATAATCAATGCACAAACGCCAGCCTGTGACGGTCCTAGTAGGAATTAGCTCATCATTCTCATTTTTAACAGCAATCATCCCGCCTTTCTTAGGTACAACAGGAACCAAGCTTGCCCACGCACTATCAGAGATAGGGTAGATAATGCCGGCCTTAAGCAACTTCAAAATTTCCTTTTTAACTATTTCTTGCATGCTAGGGTTTAATCTTCTTTGGTGTTCAATTGAAGGCTTATGATTGTCTTCCATTAAGATTCGATGCATACACAAAGAAAAATAAAATCTTTTTAAGTCATCAAGGGTGTATCCTATGGCTTTACGATGCTGCATAAGTGCTCTAAGCATAGAGTCAATTTGTGTTGCATTCAAATTTACATTCATAATTACTGGGTATTTAGATTTTGGTCCAAGAAATTCATACCTCAAGAATGAAGGGAGGGGTTTCAATTCTGCCTCGGGAACTTTTGCCTCATCAGATGAGGGCTTACTTTCATCTTGTAATGTTTCGTCCGTAGCAAGGGAAGGCGGAATTGGTGGAGAGGCTTCTAGAAGTTGAGCATGCTTAGTTACGTCAGGATTTTCATCCTTAATAGTGCTATTATTCAACATCAAGTGCTCAAGTGGATCATTATTCAACATTAAGTGCTCAAGTCGATCATTAGAATTAAGGTTAGACACAGTTTCCTGTATTAAACCATCAACCTTATCAATCTTATTACACTCATCAGAAATTAAAGGAAACTTAGCAGCTTTTAGTAAATTAAATGCCACATGATCATTTGCCACATCAAAAGATAGCGTATCATTTTTCACATCGATATGGCACCCTATGGTGGCTAAGAATGGCCTCCCAAGAATGATGAGAGTTAGTGTATCCTCCTCCATTTCTAGAATCACGAAGCCTACTGGTATGTATATCCGCTACTTTTATTGGAACATCCTCTAAAATTCCCACAACGTATTTTACAGAACGGTCTGCCTATTGTGAAGAGATAGTAGTTGGTCTTATCTCTCCTAGTTCCAATTTTTTACAAATAGAAATGGGTATCAAACTCACGCTTGACCTTAAATCACATAAAGCACGGTCTATGGGCATATTCCCTATCAGGTAGGGAATTGAAAAACTACCGAGATCCTTCAGCTTAGCTGGAAGCTTTTTGGGATCACCGCACTGCATTCGTCAGTCAAAGCTACAGTTTCATGCTCTTCAAGCTTTTGTTTGTTAGACAGAATTTCTTTCAAAAATTTAGCATATCAAGGTATTTGAGTTAGGGCTTCAGTAAATGGATTTTTATGTATAGTTTCTAAGGACTCTAAAAACTTCCCAAATTGCGAATCGAGTGTAGCTTTAGCCATCCTTTGATGAAATGGTAAAGTTGGGGTGTAGGGCTTTAGGGAAATGGTCTTAGGGTCCTTAGAAACCTCATTTAGACTTATGGACGACATTATCAATCACTTCCTTAGAGGGTAAAGACATCTCCCTTTCGACATTCTCAACATGCTCATTCTTATCATGCAAAGATAAATCATTGGTAATCTCTTTAGGTCACTTTAGTTGTGTTCCTCCTCTCAAAATCATTGCATTACAAGCTCCTTAAGATTAAGCTCAAACTTACTAGGAAGTCCATCTCAGGGCGCAGATGAAAAACTAGTTTTTTGGGAAATCCAGGCTTCCAACATCCTATTATGAGTTATAAGCACATCAACCCTTGAGGCTAATTGCTGCTTTTGTTGTACCATGGGCATACTTTCTATCATCGCTTCTAAATTAGACTTTTGGGGCATCTGATAAGGGAATGGGGATCTTTAAAAACCAGGGGGTAGCCTAACCTTCATAGGGGGCGGCCTAATGTTCATAGGGGGCATATTAGATGAGTTTGGATTAGACGTATAAAAGAAATTCAGATGATTTTTCCAACCCGGCTTATAGGTATTAGAATAAGGGTCATTGGTCGGTCTCAGGTTGAATTTTTGAACATAGTTTACTTCACTAGGATCTTGGGAAAAAGGACTTCCACCATGACAATTCAAAGTTACATACTCAATAGAACCATAAATTTCAAGGGAAGGGGCATTGGAATTCACAACATTAATATTTATTCGGTCCAGTCTTTGAATCATGACATCTACTTTAGCAGAAAGTAAAGTAAGTGCATCAACTTTAAGCTTACCTCTAACCCATTTGGGTTGGCCTCGTTCGATGGACCATTGAAAATTATTAAGTGTCATCTCCTCAATTAGGGTATAAGCTTCATCCTCAATTTTGTTCATCAAGGTTCCTCCAGCCGCCACATCAACAGTAGACCTTACAGATTGAGCCACACCATTATAAAAGGCTTATATAATCAATGCTGAAGACCATGATGGGGGCATAAGCGCAACAAATCTTTAAACCGCTCGTAGGCTTTGTACAGTGTCTCTTCATCTTTTTGTATGAAGTTGGTGATCTGATTTCTCAAGCTTGCTGTTTTGCTCAGAGGGAAAAACTTGGCGAGGAAGGCTCTTGTTAACTCATCCCAAGTGGTAATGCATCCAGATGGCAAGGAGTGTAACCAAACCCTTGCTTTATCCCTCAATGAGAAAGGAAATAAGCACGAGCGAATCGTGTTAGTGGGGACACCATTAAACCTTAACATATCACAAACCTCTAAAAAGACTGAGAGGCGTAGATTCGGGTCTTCCAAAGGCATTCCTGCAAAATGGGATTGTTGTACCATCGAAATGAGTGATGATTTTAGCTCGAAATTGTTGGCATCAACAGTAGGGCGACGATATTTGAGGCAATCCCTTGGACTCCAGGGATAATGAAATCTCGAAGCGTTCTTCTTTCGTCACCTCCTCCACCTGCCATGTTTGTTATATTCCTTCTAGCCTTGCATCTTTGTTCTTCAATCCTTTGCTTCTTCCTCCTTAAGCAGAAAGTCATTTCAATCTCAGGATAGGCTTCGTACAAGATTGGACTTTGCACAAATAGGAAAAATTCCTGTAAGCACTATCGCCAACACTACCAGCGCAATCAAACAAGAAAATAAAAAGAAAATAAAAGTAAAAGGTAATAAAATACTTAGTCACTTTCGCAAGACTAACTCAATAGTTAAGAGTTTAGTCCCGGCAGCAGTGCCAAAAACTTGACCGCTGCCGCAAGCGCACAGGTAGTCGTAGTATAGATAAAAGATACCGTTCCTCAGGAACTAATGTAATCTATCGAGTCTTGTCTATCAGAATATGCTAAGCAAAATTCTAATTCAAATGGTTTCAATTTAGCAACTTCTAATTCACTAATTTTTAAGTCAATTAGGGGAACATGCCAAGGAATTTATGTAGTTATGAAAAGTGATTCCATCAAAATGACAAACATGCGTTTTTTCTATAATCGATTAATCGTAAGGAATTGCAATCTACCCAAAAATTCAATATATTCATTCGAACTCAACCAAATTTGCCTAAACTAAGCAAAAATCATTCTTTCGAACTAATTGTTCTTAATCCAAGTTAAACATCTTTGATTACTTACTATGTCCTCCTAACAAGCAAATCTCTCTTTCGAGACGACTGAACGTCACGTTTTATCAAGCAGCCCAACAATCAAATGTCACCTTTCAATTTTTCACCCAATTATTTCAAGTGTGCAAGCAAACTTGGTCAAAAATCTACTCACAACATGATAATCACTTGATAGAACAAAATCAAACCAATCTTGCAAAGAAGCACTATTCTTTAGATTAAAACATGATTCAATAACACTTTCATGAACTACTAAATCCCTAGACAAAAGTTAAACTACTCATTATTAAACAACTAACCAACGTTTTGCAAAATCTGAGCAGAAGGGCTCGACTGAGAATAGCCTTCAACCAAGGGCTTCAAACTGTCTCAAGATCAACACTCACACTCAAGATTACTCACCAATACAAATACCAAACTAAGATCTAAACTAAAGAGAACTAAAATTTGAGAAAGAGAATAAACTATGCTACTTTACATTCCTATGCATCTCCTCTCTGCTGCTGCCTGAACGAAGCCCTTTTATAAGAGAGCTTGGACATTTTTAGACACATAGCCAAAGGAAAATGAAGAGGAAAAAGTTTCTCTATTCACCGCGGTCCAATCGTGGTCTGGATTGGAACTAATTTTCTGCTCTTTTCTTGCTCTTCGGACATAGCGTCACATAGGTGTCTGTGGGGGAGGTCAAAATACATCTATTAAGGGTCAAATACTAGGTAAAGAGGCCTAAAATCCTACAAGTCACATCAAACAACCATACCCAAGCATAAATCGAGAATAAAAGCATAAATAATAACATTAAGCACATAATTCTTCTAAAAATGAAGCAAAATAGCTCTAAAATGATGTATACGTCAAGCCTTTATGAGTCCACCAGTATGCATTTAGCCCACAGCACACGACTGTGCTTTCTTAATTCTTTAGAGATGGTGATACCTATTTGCTCCTGGGTGAATTTGAGAAAGTGTGCTCGATGATGCAATTCTCAAATATTCCCAAATAAATTGCTAGGTTGCGTTTCATCCCATTTGCTTTGAAAGACTCACATAAAAAATGGATGTCTTGCCTCCCCACAAACTCTATTTCCATATGGGATGGGGTTGCAGGGGTATTGTTAAGGATATATTTTACAAACGGTAAAATTGTTAAAATGAAATCAACCAATTTCTGCAATGAGATAGGGAATCAGTCTGGAAGTGTTTTGAGAGGTTCAAGATCTTGTTGGCTCAATGTCCCCATCATAGTTTAGAATAATGGCATCTATGCTAAATCATCTACAATGGGCTTGGCCAAAGAAACTGAACCATGGTTGAATCTATGTGCTATGGGGGTTCTTGAACAAAAGTGAAACTTGTTACAATTAAAACATAAGCGCACAGTGTAAATATAACTAGCAGCCGACGAGTACGGGTCGATCCCACAAAGAACTCGCTTTTAATTACTATAACTAATCTAAACACTCAATCTAGGCAAATTGAATTTGAAGATTTAACTAACAACTAAGAAAACAGTGATAACTGAGAATGGAATTAAGAAATCAAAGGATTAAAACACTCAGCTTGGAATTAACAGCACGATTATACTAATGAATTAATTACTAACCCCATCAAACAAAACCAAGCATTACATTAGGAGTGGATAGATTGCCAACTGAGCCTATGTCCTCCATTTCTTAAGGGTCGAAGACTAATCCTAACACTATAACCGCCTTTTTTCATGGGATTAAGTGAAAGGCTTACAAGATCACAATCTCGAATTCCAATTAGGACTTTAATTATTTTCATATCAAAATCCTAATTGTTGACTAAGTCAAGCTAGGTAAAGCTTTCGTCTCTTGACGTTCCTCTAAATCCTAATAACAATGGATGAATGCTCTTTCAAGCAATTCATCGAACATGTGGTGCACATAGTAGAAATCATAGACACAAACATGGAAGAAGTAAGAGTGTAGGGGTAAATTATGATTCAACTAAACATAAACGGCGTTAATCTCAACCTAAGTTACAAGATTTAGCCTAGAATCATATTGGCAACACCAATCACAAAATCCAATTCAACGAAGACGATAATCATAAAGCCTTAGAATAACAAAGATGAATAAGAGAGAATTAAGAGACAAACATGAATTAATCATTGCGACAAGCTAGAACAACCATCAATGGTGGTAAATTTAATCCAAAAGCACTAACAAAATCCCCTCGCAAAACCTTAGAAATCGCCTAACAAAAGTGCACTTAGATGAAAAACAAAAGATGTCTCAAAATAGCCCCTGAAAAATAATTAAGTCGAGAAAAACTGAGGACAGATGGCCATGTAAAATATTTTGGCAGGGCTCATAACCGTGCAACTCTGCAAGAACTTTCTGCCTCAGGTGCACAGTCGTACAAAAGTGCACAGCCAGCCCTGCTATATTCCTAGCTTTAATTTCTGACTTGCATAACCATGCTTACATGCACAGCTGGTCATGCAAGTGTCTTCTCTTTGATTCCTTTAGTTTTTAACCCTTTCATTCGATCCTTAAACCTTGTTTCATCCCACAGTATTGGTCGTCATTCATTTTGGAGCCAATAAGTGTCGAATTCTTCCAACTGAAGCCAACACACTTATAAAAAGGAGATGCAGTCCGAATAAGATAATCTTTAGCAAAGAGGAGAGAATTTTTGCCAAATCTTCCACTAATATTAGGAAATATATGAAAAAGGTTGGTGGAATTAAAGGGTCGAAATAGTGAAACTAGAGGTTTATCAACTCCCCCATCCATGCTTATCTCTTGCTTGTCCCCAGGCAAGACTACTCTTGAATGATCCAGAAACAAAGATAAACCCCTAAACCTATCCTCCTCAGGAAAGGGATAATAACTGACCAATCAAATAATCATGCATTAAAGACAGCCCAATCAAGGTGTCCCAAACATTTTCACTACAACACATACACCACTATATAACCTACTTTAGCTAGATGTAACACACCAAATACCCTAGTATTGATTCGCATAGTAAGACAAGATATTCCTAAAGATGCGGTGAGCAAGACATGACTAGTCATGTAAACTACCACATTCCTCACTATGGAATAAAATAGGACCCGCCCCTTAATGTGTTTGAACTGTAGAATTTGGGTACACTCAATACTCATACCAGTCATGTAAACTACTATATGCTTGGCAAAGCACTCTGTTTTCCACCACTCATGCAAAATGCAAAGATGTCAATCATAAGAACTTACAAGAGGGTTATAATGGGGCTAAGGTTATGGGTGAGAAGGGGAATCATTATAAGAAAATTGGAGTTACTAGCAAAGAGACTAGGGAGTGCAACACTTCTAGAACAATAAAAATTCCACTTCACACCCCCATTGAGAATGAGATCAAACCCTACAAAGAAAACCATATAGAAGGAGTTGATCAGACTTATTGAATGAATCACAATGCCAAACACTTATTCACAACATCTCTTTTTCACTTTTTTTTCTTTTTTTTTTCTCGAGAGGCAAAAAAAAATGTATGAATGGCATGGGAAATACACGCTCTTAATGTATACTCCTTTAAATCAAACACCACCATTAGAAAACACCCAAACAGATGGAACTGTCCTCGAAACATTCCTAATTAAATGAAGAAGTATTGCTCCACCAGACTTTGGCTAAGGTGTGAAGATTATGCATAGGCCAAAGATGTAGTGAATAGGGTGCAACAACAAAATAGGGAAAGGCTCAAAGAGTTAGCAAGAGGAATAATTCATATCAATGGGTGACTTTTAGGCTCATGTTGCTAAGCAAAACAAGGGGAGCGCAATCATATTAAAATATTACACATGCCAAATGTGATCTCAAAGAGAAATATGCCAAGTTCTAGAGACAAATCACTGAATAGTCACAGAAGAAAGGAAATATGAGACTATATGTGGCTAATAGTCATTGGGCTTAACATCTCAGAGGTTATTCTACCGCAATCAATGCAACTCTCTTAAAAATGCCACTTGGTGTGGTTAATCAAATTGAACTACATGAATATCAAAGGTGAATGGTACACAACATAGGGCAAAGCAATTCAAGATGGTGATGTCAACACAATTGCACAAAATTTACACCAAGATAAGCCATGGCTCGACACATAATCCATTAAATTAATCAATCAGTACCCCTTGCGTAATCATTATAGGACAACTTTTCACAAACTCTTATCTCAAAATTTTTTCAAATTTTCAATTTTTTCAAAAGTAATAAATCCTACTAAGAAAGCAATGAAACATATAGAGGATAATGAAGAGAAGGGTAAGGAGAAGGGTAAGGATAGGTACCTGAAAAGCCCAAGAATGTCGAGCTTGATCATTTCTCCTCTTGTGATGCAACATCAAGCCTATATGCTCTAAAGTACATGCTTAACTAAATGAAAAATGCAAAAATAGCCTAATAAAACCACATGAAATTCTATCTATATGATGCACATGCGAGAGATGTTATTCAAATCCTGTCCTATAGTCCACAATTTCAGCCAAATGAGCTATAAGCTCACTTCCCCATGCTTCAGACTTTCACTGCCCTCAATCTAAGGACAAGTAAAGGAACAAGGGAGTAAAACCCTACAGGGCAAAGGTGAGAGTGGAGGAGGGGGGGAAGAATGACACCTCGCTTTTTTTTTTTCCTGAAATGAGAAAATAATTAAACACCTGGGTTACCTCCCAAGAAGCGCTTGTTTAAGGTTCCCAGCTTGACCCTTACCTTAGGTGGTGGGATGAGGTGAGAAGGAGGGAGGTGAGAGAACTAAAGTGGTAAATGGTAATGCATCCACCAACTCCCCCAGATGGAAAGTAGCGCCTCCAGAATAGGTCAGGAGCGGCGGAGGCAAGTCATAGGGTTTAGACTACCCTGGTTCAGGTACCCTATCTCCTTCAAACACCCTTATCCCAAAGACACCCTTAGAAACCAGAGGAGGGACAGGAACTACAGGAACTAGAGGTGCTAGAAGTGGATAGGTGGTGGGTGGTGGAAAGTGAAAGTCTATCTGCTCCCACACAAATGAAAAAATATCCTCCCTACTGCTACATCAACCACAACTCCTACAGTTGTTAAGAATGGCCTCCCTAATATAATAGGTGCCTAGGAGCTGTCATCTATATCTATCACTACTAAGTCGGATGGGATAACGAACTTACCCACTAGGATTGGAACATCCTCCAAAATGCCTACAGGCCGCTTGATGGAGCGATCTGCTAGCTGCATGGTCGTGTGAATGGGCTTCATGTCCTGAAGTTGAAGCTTCCTGCAGAGAGGGAGGGGCATTAAGCTTACACTGGCTCCCAAGTCACAAAGGGAACTCTTGATCTCCAGATCCCCTATAAAGTAAGGAATGGAGAAACTCCATGGATCCTGCATCGTCGATGGCGACTTACTCTGAAGAACTGCATTGTACACCTCTCCCATAGGGCTAACTGAAGCCTCTTTAATCATAGCTTTCTTGGAAAGGAACTCTCTTAAAAATTTCATGTGGGACGGTGCCTCCTTAAGAGCTTCTAAGAAGGGGACATTAACACATATCTTCTTCAGTGGATCCAGGAACCTAAAAAATCGAGGGCCAAGTAGGTGGCTGGTATGGGTGGGGTGGAGGTGATTGAGTGCCCTTCTCCTATGAACTTTGATTCCCTCCTTTTTCATCTCATCTATTCCTACAGACATAGGAACTGAAGCTATCTCCTTAAGTACCACCACAGTGCTCTCCATCGACCCCTCACCTCTTGTTAAAATGGTATTGATGTGAGCCCTGGGTTTCGTCTTAGGCTGGCCCAGTTGCTGCCCTTGGGGCTGGGATAAACTGCTGACTTGTTAAGCGATTTAAGTAATTTAGGTGTCCATCACTCTATGGTGAGATGCCATAGCATCAAACATGGAGGTCAACTGATTGATCGATTCACTAAGAGTTTCATTAGTCTTGGTTTCAGTCTAAATAAAGTGCTCTATAAGACTCTCCAAATTAGATTTTGGCTATAGGAGTTGAGCGGTAGGTTGTAGGGAGCTTTATACTGAAACCCAGTTAGTTACATAGTATTATGAGGCTGAGGATTAGGGTCCTGTGAGAAAGGTTAGGGTAGCTCTTCCATCCATAAGTGTGAGCATTGGGGTTGTTCTGTGGTGGTGATGAATTAAAAGCATGCATGGCATTGGGTGCGTAATGGGAGGAAGGCTACTATAGCACTTAATAGATGTGTGCCCTTGCTCTCTATAAATCTTACATACAGCATATACCCTAGCTGATGAGCCTAAAGAACTGCTTGGAGCAGGATAGGTGCCAACTCTATGAAGTCTCTGTGCTAGTGTATCCACCCTGCTAGCTAATAATGTTACATCGTTGACCTTATACTTGCCATTGCTTCTCTTCAGGGTAGCCCTCATTGTAGACCAGTGGTAATTATTGGAAGCCATCTCTTCCACCAGAGCCTTTGCTACTTCGATGGACTTCCCCATGAGAGCGCCTCTCGCTGTAGTATCTACAGAGATCTTCGTTGACTATTCTAGCCCATTTCAGAATGTCTAGACTAGAAGCCAGTCAGGAACACTATGATGAGGGCACTATCGATAGCATGTCTTTTAATCTCTTCCAGGCTTTATACATGGAGTCCCCATCTCATTGAGCAAAGAAAGTGATATCAGTCCTCCGCTTTGTAGTTTTTCCCAGTGGAAAATATTTGCTGAGGAAGGCTTTGAGATAACTTCCTATATGGTGAAAGAGTTGGGCGCCTCATTCTACAACCAGTCACTAGCCTTATCCCCCAAGGAAAATGGGAAGAGTTTTACCCAGATTGCATCGATAGAGACGTTATTTAACTTAATTATGTCGCATTTCGTAAGGAAGTTGCGAAGGTGCGTGTTGGGGTTCATTGAAGGGTGCCTCTCTACAAAGGTGACTAGTGCTGGCTTGAGCTCAAAGTTGTGTGCCTCTATAGCAGGCCCCACGATGGAAGAGTCAGCCCCAGTAGCTCTGGGCATGGCAAAATTACGGAGCACCATGTGTTCTTCTCTGCCTGCCATCTCTACCGCTCTCTTCTTCTTCTTTGCTTGACCTCGTTGCTTGTGTCATTGTGTGTAGTGACTTCAATCTCCGGGTTAAAGGGGACAAGGTTTTGTTTGCCCTAACTTCTTCCGTGCACACAAAGCAGACACTATACCCAGCGTAAGCAGTGTCAAGCAAGAATGATGAAGAACTAATAACTACTAAAACAAAGATAAAATCCTAGTCTAGAGTATTCTAACTGGCTATAATATCGAAAGAAACAAGTTTCCCAGGAACGGTGCCAAAAGCTTGTTATAGTTAACATCGCAAGCGCATGGCATAGCTGTAGCTAACAACGGGCGAGCACAGGTCAATCCCACAAGGAACTTGCTTTTAATTACCAGAACTAGTTTGAAAACTCAATCTAGCCAAATCGAATTTGGAGATTTAACTAAAAAAGTAAGAAAGCACTAACAACTAAGAATGGGATTAAGAAATCAAAGGATTAAAACACTCAACTTGGAATTAATAGCATAATTATGCTAGCGAATCAATTACTAACCCCATCAAATAAAACCAAGCATTCAATCATGAGTGGATAGATTGCCAATTTAGCCTATCTCCTACCTCTCTTGAGGGTCGAAGACTAATCTTAAGACTGTAGCCGTATATTTTCATGGGACTAAGTCAAAGGTTTACAAGATCTACAATCTTGAATCTCAATTAGAACTTCAATTATTTTCATATCAAAATCTTAATTATCTACTAAGCACATTAGGTAAATGTTTCATCTTTCAATGTTCCCTTAAACCCTAACAAAAGTGGATAAATGCTGTTTTAAGTAATTCATCGAACACGTGGTGTGCATAGTAGAAATCATGGACACAAACATAGGAGAACTAAGGGTTTGGGGCTAAATCATGACTTAACTAAACATAAATGCAATTAATCCCAACCTGAGTGAGGAGATTTAGTCTAGAATCATATTGATAACACCAATCACAAAAATCAATTCAACGGACACGATAATTATAAAACCATACAATAACAAAGATGAATGGAGAAATAATTAAGATACAAATTTCAATTAATTGTTACACGAGAAGGTAGAGTAATCTTCAATGTTGGCAAATTCAATCCAAAAGCACTAATAAAATCGCCTCACAAAACCCTAAAAATTGCCTAAGAAAAGTGCTCTTAAAAGAAAACTAAAAGATGTCTCAAAATAGCCCCTTAAAAACAATTAAGTCAAAAAGCTAAGGACGCACGGCTAGTCGCACAAAATTTCTGGGCAGACACACAAATGTGCAAAAGCGCACAGCCAGCCTTGCAACTCTACATGAACGTTCTGCCTCAGGTGCACGGCTGACTTCCATACAGCTAGGCATGCAAGCGTCTTCCCTTTGATTCCATAAGTCTTTGACTCTTTTGTTCTATCCTCGAATCTCGCTCATTCCTGTAGTATTGCTCCTCGTTCATTTTTAAGCCAACAAGCGCTGAAATTCTTCCAACTAAAACCAACACACATACAAAAAGGAGATTCAATCCGAATAAGATAATCATGAGC
The DNA here is from genome assembly GCA_029747015.1 of Carnegiea gigantea. Classification (NCBI taxonomy): domain Eukaryota; kingdom Viridiplantae; phylum Streptophyta; class Magnoliopsida; order Caryophyllales; family Cactaceae; genus Carnegiea; species Carnegiea gigantea. Next base: position 810,836 of record JAKOGI010000088.1, on the reverse strand, counting down.
AAAGAGGAGCAAACTTTTACCAAATCTTCCACTAATCTTAGGGAATATATGAAAAAGGTTTGTGAAATTAAAGTGTTAAACTGGTGAAATTAGAGGTTTATCAACTGAAGCTTGGAAATTTTTAGACAGGCTTGCGAAAAGGGCATTGCAATGGATGATTACTAGAGATAAGAGTTTGGGTGCCGAGATTAATAGTCAAAAGGGAGGGATACATGCGATCACAAAAGCCACCTACATTGACACACACTTACCACCCTCTGGATCATGTTTAAGGGTATAGTCTTGTCCCAATCCCCTACCAATTCTCCCCCACCCTAAGTGATTCCATGTTACCAATGTTGAGCCTCAGACCATTCATTGAGTACTTATCGACTATTTGCTCAATAATTGGCTACAGGCCGAGAGTAAGTGCAAGTGAGTGCAACCTTTCAAAAGCTAAAGTTTGGTGCATATTCTCCTACATTCAACCCTGGTTGGTCGAAACACCCCTATTTTTAATGAACCGGCTAAAATGCTTTAGTGCCTAATGCTTAAGGAAACACTTCCTCTTCTTTTTAAAGGCTACATTTTTAAGGGATGTATAGTGCTCCTAGAGGGCCTTCTCAACTAGTTGTTACTCAATCATATCCCCCAATGAAATTGATGAGGTGACAAGAGAGTGCATAACATGGGAAGGATGACGAGAGAGCTAAAAGAGTCTAATTAAAGGATGATGAAAATCATGAGTGAACAATTTGCTTAACTCCATGATAGAAGAGATGAACTTTTCCTAGTTAAAACTGAAGTGAACATGAGAGAGGGACCTTCTTCTTCTTCTTTTGACGCTAATGACCTCAAAAAAGTTAATGTCATGATCTCTTCATAGTTGGGTAATAAAGTTAACACCTATGTGGGAAAACATGATGTGGATGTGTCCCCTCCCTTATCTTCTTCCCTTTTTTCTTCTTAAGAATGTGACTCCCATGGTGTGTCTACTTCTTCGTCCTAGACCATCCCCAATGGTAGATTAGGTTGCTCTTTATATTAATTAACAAATCATAATGGAGGAGATAGAGAATAAAATAATGGGATTGGAGATAGGAGAGAGAAAGAGGAGATGCTATTAAGAGCATCTCAATTTGCATAAAATAATGTGATAGAAACTTTTTTTTGGTTCCCATAATCATTGTTATTTGTTACAATCACTATTTTACATTTAAATAATAATTACAATTTATTTAATCCAACTAATTAAGTAATTTAATTATTATATAATATCAATAATAATACTTACTAATATTATTGTTATTATGACAAGCACAAATTATCATCATTATTATTATTTTCATTATTACTATTATTGTTATTATTATTTTTATAATACAAAATATAAATTACAACCCGTAAATATGAAATATAATTAAATGACAGATAATAGTTGAATGGGTTCTACAAAAAGTACTAAAAATTAAAAAAGTATCTTAAAGTAAATCTTGCATCATGGGAGAGAGATGCTATTTGACTTGATAGGATGCTGTTTTTGCTGAGGTGGCAATAATAGCATCACAAAAAAAGCATTTTGCATGGGGGATGGTCTTATCCCCCTCTTTCTAAAGATGTGGAAGACCTAAGGAGGATGAGTCTTTAGATACCGTCGACTCTACGCTTTCTTTTGCCACTTCTACTTGTCCTCATAAGACTCCTAAGCCTATTCCTCCTTTTCCTAACTAAATAAAAGGGAAGAAGGTGCAATCCCATGTTGACATGATAAGGGAGACCTTCTCCGAATCAAGATCAACATTTTCCTCCTTGATGCTATTCAACAAATGTCTCCCTGTCGTCGTTTTTCCAAAAAATTGTGCATCACTAGGAGGGCCGCTAATGTTCCCAAGAAAGCCTTTTTGGCCTCTAATGTGAGTCCAGTCATTTCGAATTAAATGTCATCAAGTATACAAACCCGAAGTGCCGCATAATTTTAATTGTTATTGGCAATTATAATATACATAGGGTCTTATTTGATCTTGGTCCAAGTATTAATCTCTCACCCATCATGGTGTATGAGAGATTAACGTTAAGGGAGCCCAAACTACCAAAATAGTCCTTTAATTGAAGAACCGTTCCACTAGCCTTCCTAGAGGAATAGTTGAAGATGTGTTAATTAAGGTGGGGGAGTTCACATTTTCAATAGACTTTGTTGTGCTAGAAATTGAGGTGGTTGTGTGTCTTGGAAATGAAATACTAGTGATCCTACGTCGACCATGCCTTGCTGCATCAACGCACTTATTAATCGTAGGGAAGGAAAAATAAAGCTAACTTTGGAAATATGACAACGGCATTGAATGTATTTAACCTGCAAAAGCAACCTTGGGGATTTGATGATGTGGAGCACTCGACCATCAATTGGATAGGTAACTTTTCTTTAGAATAAATGGAATTTAATCATGAAAGGGAATTGGTGTCATGTGTGTATGAGCTATTTTGTATCGAATATGAGCTTGAATATGATACATTTGCATTTGATAATCAGTATGATGACCTGTTACATGCATACATTCTTGCATCCATCTCTTCTCTCTCATCTCCTTGTCCTAAGGCACTACCTAGTGTGCCTTTATGCTCATCCATTGAATTGAAGCCTCTCTGTAATACTATTATATATGCAATATTGGGTCCGGATGAGTCTTTCCCTGTGATAATTACTAATGATTTGGATATGGGCTAAGACACCAAAATGGTTGACTTGCTTAGGGAAAACAAAGAGGCTTTGGAGTAGACGTTAGAAGCCATTAGAAGCATTAGTCTTACCATTACGCAATATAGAATTTATCCTAAGGACATACTAAGCCTTATCGTGATAGATACAGAAGGTTCAAACCTATTTTACAAGAAGTAGCGAGGGAGGAAATTGTTAAGTGGTTTGAATCATGATGTTATTTACCCCATCTTAGATAGTGAATGGGTAAGTCTTGTCCAAGTCATTCCTTAAAAAACCTAGTATTACTATGATTGAGAACAACATGGATGGACTTCTTCCCATAACAATTCAATCCTGATAGAGGGGATGCATTGACTATTGAAAATTAAACTCCGCCACTAGAAAGGATCACTTTCTTCTACCCTTCTAGGACCAAATACTAGGGAGGTTAGGCAGGTAAGCTTTTTATTGCTTCCTTGGTAGATACTTTGGCTATACCCAAGTTCCCATTGCCCTTGAAAACTAAGAAAAGACACTACAAAAAAAAGGTCATGCTTCCACGCTTATTTAACCACACTTGAGTAAGCGTAGTAGGAAAATAAATACCCAGTACTATCCCCACACATAATAAGTGCGGAAAAATGTAACCACTTTTAAGTGTGGTAGTAAGATAATAATGTATGCCCACACATACTAAGTGTGGGGAGTTACCTATCATAAATATGAAATAATTAGCACAGATATTAAGTGTGGTAGCCAATTTATTTAATTTTTTAAATTGTATTTTTTTCTTTAATTAAACCGCCAAATTAAATTTAAAAAAAAGAAAAGCAATTGAACTTGTATTTTTTTAAAAATTCAACCGCCAAATTAAGTTTAAAAAAGGAAAACAATTGGGTTAGAATTGAGAAACTCAAGCCCAATGCGCCATTTTCATGCCTGCCTCAATTACTCCCGCGCGCGCCCCATGCTTCTCCACTCTAACCCTACCCAGTTCGTCGCGTGTTTGGTCTGCTCTGGTTGGTGGTGATCGGCGGCGAGGTTCCGGCGGTCACGTGGTGGTTTCTCCGGTTTGCAGTTCGGGTCGTGGCTTGAAGTTCCGGCGTGGTCTGAAATTGATCCCAGCATTCGTGGGCTACCAAAGCTTGAAATTCCGGTGTCTCCTGGCTTCCGGCGGCAAGGATTCCGGCCATTCGATATCATCATCCCCTTTCTCTCTTTATCTGAATTGTATAGTCTGAAATTGAAAATTAGGTATTGTATTGTGTGCCTTTGAAATTGCTTCAATTGAACTCTCTATCGTTGTCCTTGGTTTTTACGTTTAGTTTTGATGGAAATTGCTTCAAGTGAATTGTATGGCCAGTCGCTGAACTAGAACGTTTAGCCATTCTCACGTACTGTTGCCTCTCTATTTACTTGAATGGTTATCCTTTGAAATGTTTATGGATATCTTCAATGGTTGTGAATTTAGAAGGGGAAAAGACTGAGAAATCACCAGCTATTGTCCACTGCCTGGATGTTAGATGAAATGCTTCCTCACAATCCTTTTTCCTATCTCCACTGCCTCCATGAGAGTCAAATGAGAGAGGTGCCCAATGCAGGGATTTGACAGAAAGGGAATATACATAATACATATTATGTTTCACCATTGCAAATAAAAATCCATGAAAAATAGAACAAATGTCAGTTGTTTGAAGTACAGAAGCGGACTTACTATTTTTGATCACCATGCTAGGTCTACAAAAGGGTGCTAAAGAAAACAGATTCAAGGCATTCTAACAGATATTATATAAGATCATTATGTAAAACGATTAGTACGATAGTTTCAACCTTCAAAACTAATGTCAAAATGGAAGTGAGTAAATTTCAGTAATCATGCCTTTGCTCTTCCCGTTATCAAATGCAGTTCTAGGCACCTTTTGACATAATTCTTTTTAATTGTCTACATATCTTTTAATTCTTTCATCATCCATACTTTTGACATATTTCCTGTAGCTGACTTCCTCTTGCTACTTTGTGCATTAGTGAGGCTAGAATACATCATCAAATCAACTAGAAAGTAATGAAATGAACCTAGAGTTGAAGATAACGGGGAAGGTGAGAGTTACCAATCACGCTTAATGTAAAAATAGAGTATGATAGGATTATTTGTGGTTTGTTCGTCACTTATTCTCATTAGTCTAACCTACTAGATTAATAGTCTAACCCGTAACTAACAACATATTATGTGAAACTAAGTTTTAAAGCCCTAACTACAAATATGAAGCTAAAGCTTAAAATCCCATTAAAAGGGAGGAAATTGAGAGATTAATACTAGAAAGCAGAAGAAAAGTTAGAGTAGCAATGAAATGTGTTAGTTTAAGGTCAGGCGACCTATAGAGGGGGTATGAACATAGTGACTACTAAAAATTTGAGCAATTTAAAAAAACTGCACCCTGAATGTAAGTATCATATGCAATAAATAGTTAGTTAGAGACTCTAACTCTAAATTAGTAAAATATGTAAGGTAGTAGATTTAGAGATAGATAATAGACAGTTAGGAGAGATTAGAGATTCTCAGTTGAACAAAAACAAAGGATGTTATGCATGATATGTATTCTCAGTTGATGCATAATTTCCTGCTTCTCCCTTCTATATCATTGTTTCAATGGTCAAATGGCACAACCATTAGCAGCTTCAGCGCACCACCAACGATGATATCGATGATAAAATTAAATACGCAAACAAATAATAAAAACATCCAGCTTATAAAATATAATTTTCCAGACGTAATAAAACCCTTAAAGCTGAAATTAAAACTTAAAAACCTAACTTTTTAGGTTGTCTTTGTATGTTATGGAATTTTATTATTTTTTCAACTATGGTTTAATGTATTTTTGTATAATCAGGTTATGTTTAAGATCTTCATTACACATCTCTTTTTAATTTTTTCCTTATGGGGTTTGTGTGAATGAAGAGGGTTATAGTTCACTTTTGTATGTTACTAATTAATCATGCTTTGTTTTTAGGTCCTACCACTCCTTTAAATGGATAAAAGTTGGATTAATGTGAATAGGAAATCAACTGAATATATTAAAGGAATTGAATCATTCTTAGATTTTGCTTTCTCCAATGCTGGGGATAGTAAGATAATCATTTGGCCTTGTAACTGGTGCAAGATTGGGCGTAATCGTTGGTTTAATAGAGATGAAGTGGCATACCATCTCATGTTTTATGGATTTTGGCCTAGCTACACAGAATGGGTGCATCATGGGGAATTATTTTCTGTGCAATCCACTTCAGTACCTCAAATTGTAAGCCATAATGATGCTAGTGTTGAAGCTAGCTTTGAAGGTAATGTTGACACTACTGGATTGTTAAATGATATCGTTAGGATACATAATGAAGGAAACATTGAAAATAATGTTGCTAACAACATATGGGACATTGGAGATCCATTGTTGGGGGTAGATGATCAGTTTGTTGATGAATTTATGTGCAACAATGGAATGAATGAGGGAGAGGGCGATGAAGACGTTGGGTATAGAAGGTAGTAAAGCAAGCTGAGCATGAACTATATCCAGGATCGAGTTTTTCAAAACTATCTTTCATTTTGCACTTATTTCATTTGAAATCCATGTATGGTTGGTCTGTTAAGTCATTTGATATGTTGCTCCAACTTATAGTAACTGCTTTCCCCCAAGTTAATCCGTTCCCATCATCTTGGAGTAAATGTAAGTAGTTGAAGAAGGATTTAGGGCTTAGCTATAAAAAGATCCATGCTTGTCCTAACGATTGTATCCTGTATTAGGATGGGAGGGAAAACCAAGATGAGTATGACAAATGTCATGTTTCTCGATTAAAGGACAAGGATAAGAAAGTGGCAAATAAGGTTTTGCGTTACTTCTCTCTTACACCAAGGTTACTTAGGATGTACAAATCCTCTAAAATAGCAGAAGATATGCTTTGGCACCATAAAGAGAGGGTTAAAGATGGAATCCTTAGGCGTGCAGCAGACGCAAAAGCATGGAAAGACTTTGATGAACCGAATTCTCATTTTGCTTCTGATCCTCATAATGTCCGTTTAGGACTTGCTACGGATGGATTTAACCCTTTTCGTGTAATGAGTAGCACACATAGTACTTGGCCTGTGCTTTTAATTCCATATAATCTACCCCCATGACTTTGTATGAAACAATCTTCTATCATTCCATCTATGATCATTCCCGAGGAAAAGGCTCCCAGTATGGACATTGATATCTACCTTCAACCTCTAGTTAAAGAATTGTTAGAGTTGTGGGACGAGGTAGATGCATTTGATGCATACTCAAAGACAAAGTTTAAACTGTGTGGGGTTCTTCATTCTACTACTAGTGATTTTCCTATGTATGTAAACTTATCTGGATAGAGTACCAAGGGTTGTTTTGCTTGTCCATATTGTGCTATAGATACACATTCCATGTGGTTAGAGAATGGACGTAAATTTTGCTACATAGGCTATAGGAGATGGCTTCCTGAAAATCATCCATTTCGTTTTGACGATGTTGGATTTGATAGAAATATTGAGCTTGGTCTTGCTCCTAAACCTTGTACTAGTAGTGATATTCTGATACGGTTAGAGGGGTCAAGATTTTCCTATGGTAAAGTTGAAACTGAAAATGTCAGTACCGATGAAAAGGATCAGGAGCAAATATGGAAGAAGAGGAGCATTTTCTTTGATTTGCTATATTGGGAGAATAATCCACTTCGCCATATGGAGAAGAATATATGTGATAACTTTTTGGGTTCCTTATTGAATCTTGAGGGCAAATCTAAAGATAACTTGAAAGCGCGTCAAGACCTATAAGTGATGAAAATACGACCAAAAGCTTCATCCTATTCAACTAACAAATGGAAAATATGTAATCTCTAATGCTCCTTACACTTTGTCATCTTATAAGAAGACATGTTTACTAGCTGTCTTGAAACATATAAGAGTCCCAGATGGATATGCGAGTAATCTATCTCGATGTGTTAATTTGAAAGAGCGTAAGTTATTCAATCTAAAAAGCCATGATTGTCACATATTGATGCAAGATTTGCTCCCCATTACCCTAAGAGCAGCAAAAGATTCTGATGTTGTGGATCTTGTATGTGCATTATCAGCATTTTTCAAGGAATTATGTGCGAAGGAGTTGTTAATCGAGAAATTGGATGATATCGGAGTTAATGTTGTTATAATGCTGTGTAAAATGGAGAAAACATTCCCTCCTAGCTTTTTTACAATTATGGTGCCCCTGCTTGTACACTTAACTGAGGAAGCAAAGCTCGGAGGGCCTATCTTTTATAGATGGATGTACCCCATTGAAGGGCTGGAATATATATTTTTTCTATTATTGTTTTTTTCTACGTATTTGTATAATGATAGTTGTATTATACTAGTTTTACTTTGACATATATGGGTTTTTGGCATTCCTAAAAGGTCTTGTACATAATAGGGCATAGCCCGAAGGTTCAATAGCAGAAGGATACATTGTGCATGAGTGTATAACCTTCTGTTCAAGGTACTTTGATGGGGTGGAAATAGTTTTTACTCGACCACAACGAAATGATGGTAGTAACCCTAATGAGGATGTCTATTTATTTGGTACTGCAGGTCAACCTAAAGGAATGGTGCAAATGGTTGAAATTTCTCAATTAAGCCTTCTGCAAGCTCAAAGATATGTACATACTTTTATACCTTGACGACATTGATGAATATCATAGGTCAGTAGAAGTCACTAATTGCTCCTAAAATTATTATTTGCTAATTGAACATATTAAACTAACATGACCAATTATAGGGTATTTTTGAACGAGCGTATGAATCTTATCCTCACATGGCAAGTGATAGACTTAAGCAAAAGTGGCTGCTTAAGGAATTTCCTAGATGGATCCAAGAAAGGGTAAATTCACCTAGATAACTAATGTCTTTTCATTTAGCATTGTGCTTTATCCATTTTGGACTAATTATTTTTAATATTTACACCTTAGGTATCCAACAAAGAATTCGATGATCGAGAATCAAGGTTGTTTAGGGCTGTTGCTGCTGGCCCCAACCCAATTGTAAAGCGAATGAATGCATTTGTTATCAATGGATATCACTTCCATACTTAAAAGAGAGATAAGGCAAAGAAAACTCAAAATTTTGGGGTCATGGTAGAAGCTGAGGGAAAAACCTATTTTGGAAAAATCAATGACATCATTGAGTTAGATTACTATTCGAAGTGTAAGGTGGTACTATTTCATTGTGATTGGGTGAACGTAAACTCCAGGGGTCTAAAGAGGGACAAAAGAGGGTTCACTCTTGTAAATTTCTCACACAAAATACATGAGGGAGGCGCTTTAAAGGATGATCCATATATCTTTTCATCTCAGGCACAACAAGTATTCTATGTTGAAGATGAGAAAGATAAGGGTTGGGAGCATGTTGTTAAAGTAAAGCCGAGGGGCACATATCATCTAGGACCATTGCAAGTTGATGATGAGCCCTACCCTAAGTGCATGCCTGCTGACATCAAAAAGGAGGATGAATTTAGAGATCTGACGTATTGGGCCAATGTAGCTGGAGAGTCGTGAAATATGAAACTGTTCTTGTTAGAGTTTTGTAGTTATTAAATCTCTTTTTTTTTTTTTGTAACACTAGAGACGTTTTCCTTAATATAATGATTTTGTCTCCGAATTACATTTGTCAATTTTAAATATCATGCTTATAATTAGTAAAGCGTTGATATTGCTTCTAGTTATAATTTTAAAAGTTTGTTATGTTACAAATTTTGAAATAATGTGAGCTTGAAATTGAGGTTCAAATATAAGGAGTCATGTTTCGTTCACGGTGTACGTTTGCTGAGTATCAGAATTCCCTACAAAATGAAATTGCAATAGCAGAGGAGCTACTTGTAGATGACGTTGATGGTGATCATGATAGTGCCAATGAGGTGCTCAATGAGAATGATGAAAACAGTGATCCTATGATGGATTTAGATCTATCCCTTATGCCTATCCCAGAAAGATTTAATGATGATGATGAAGTGCTTGTCATTGGTAAGTAACACTATTACAATCATAAATGGTGACAAGGCTGGTTTTATACACTGATTTCAATTTCTAGCAACCCACCCATGTCTTATAATTGTGATTTTGGATTAATTGGATGTTGTGAGTTGATGATTATGCTGGGAATTTCTTTGTTTGTATGCTAAACGATAGATTTTTGGGTTGATTGCTTGTATTGGAAGAACAAAATGGTAGAAAACAAGATGAATTTTCGATGTTCACAGAAATTATGTACTACTTGAGTTTTTGCGGATTATTGGATGCATGGAAAATTCTGAAAATTTTACTGTAGGTTAGACATGAAATTAGGCAATTTCCTAAAAATTTTCATGAATTTGTGATATGTATTTTGTGAGTTATAAATTATTTATTGAATCTGCCCTGCTAATTTGTGTTGAAATTCGGATGATGTTTGAATTATTGTGAGCTATTGGGTTGGAGAAAATTCATGAAATTTTTACTGTAGAATATACACATTATTTGGCAATTTTCTGTAGAGTTTTATGAATTTTAAATGTTTATTTTATAAGTTATGAATTTGTTTTTGAAGCTGCCCTGTTCTAAGCCGATTGCTGATTAAATGTTCTGGTAATTATTGGCTTGATTGAAAAGTCTGAAAATTTGAATGTAGGTTCTCTATGATGGTTGTAAGGTTTCTGGAAAGTTTTATCAATTTTGGATTTGTTCTTCATGAGTTGTGGTATTGAACATGATAGCCACTCATGGTCCTGATAGATGGATTGTAAGCAAGCTTAGAGGGCGAATCACTATTAAAGTGGTACATGGCTTGGATGTTTCGACTAGAATTCTAGTACCTTTGAACAAAGTTTTACAACTAGTAAAAAAAGCAGGAAGTATGTTCAACCGATTCCTTGCAGATGTGGCAAAGCGCCCTCATTTCTGTCCTTTAAACTGTAAGGAGTGGCGACTTATACCTTCTTCGTTTAAGGATCGAATTATAAATTATATAAGGGTGAGGTTCTTTTGTTTTTATTTCTAGTTGTTGTACTTATCAAACTAAACTTATAAACTTCATTATTTTCTTACACTGAATAAGTACAGAAGAAGTTCATGATGCCAGCCACTCAGTCTATTGACGAAAAGGTTCAGAGCGCTGTTGGGGAGAGGGTAAGAGGATACAAACGTTATCTGAGAATGAAATGCAGTAAGGAAGGTACAACCAAGGAAGAGTTGTATGCTTTAGCAGCAGCTGAATTAGGAAATGCTACAGGTCTGAAACATCCTTGTAGAGTAGGTGATACAATGTGGTTTGGATTTGTAGACTTATGTTTTTCAGAGAAGTTTGAGGTTAGCTACTACACTCTAATAGTCTACATACATGATAATAACTTTAGTTTGGAATATAAATTGTAACATATACATTTTTTTTTATAGAAATACTCCGAGATTGGGAAGAGAGCAGGGGGAAAGCAATTACATCCTCACACTGCTAGCTTACAGAGTTTTGCTATTTTGCGTGAAAAGTTTGTGAGTTGGCTAAGTGTTGCATTTCTTATGATGGCATTATTAATAGGCATGCATAAAACATGTGCTGCTATTATTCATTTAAATTGACATAGTTATGTTCTAGTTTTAGTAAAGGAAACATAATCGAGAGCCTGGTCCAATTGAATGGTTCATAGAGACTCGTCAGAATAAGAAAGATAAGACCTTTCATGATCCCATCACCCAACAATTTGTGGTAATTGTATATGTTTAAGTTTATATTATCATTTACATGCATTGAAGGATTGATAGATGTCTGAAGTTACATTTTTAATGTGAGTTAGGATTCAGCAAAGCATATTATCAAGTAAAAGACAGGGTCCGGTGAAGTTGTCTTCTCAGAGTCAACCAAGCAAGTGGAGAACATTGCCTATCAAAAACTAATAGGTCCTGAAACGCAGGGAAAAGTGTGGGGATTGGGTCGTGGAGTATCTGCAACAGATTTACGCAATCTACATTACCCGGCTGAATCACCGATTGTGTTGAAACTTCTAAACAAAGTGCAAACCTTGGAGAACCAACTAGAGGTGCTGAATGCGAAAGTTGGTGCTCAAGCTTTAGCCACTCCGCATGATTTAGTAAGTTGTTTGGCTACAGATGTGTAATCCGTGCGTTGTATATTCTTTTATGTAAATTCTTTTGTTGTGTACTCCAGGTGTGTGACCTGTTGAGTTGTGAGCTCCGGCGTGTGGCCGTTGAGTTATTGGAATGTTTTTTCTTGTTTTTCTCTATTGCAGATACCTAATGTAAGGCTTTAAGCCTGGGTTAAGGTCAGGTTTTAGACGAAATGTTGTCCGTTTAGTTCTAGAAATTTTAGGAATTGCTAACACTTCTAGCTGAGAGCCAGGGGTGTTACAGTGTGCAGGGTTGTGCGTGCTACTATATTGCTTGTGGTGTCATCTGCTTCTTTTTTTGTTATTTTGTTCCCCTTTCTTTATGCTCTTAGTTTGCACAATTGTTTATTAGTTTTTTTGGGTTATTAGTTGTAATATATGCTTGTTAATATTTTCTTAAATTTTAATCCTTACTATTTGTATGGAGTATAGGTTCCCAAGGAGTTTCAAGGAATGCCCAACCATGCGACGGACCTCAAAAAGGTTCAAGGCCTAACGCACTTGTTGATCTGAATAGAGGCAATGATTCTCCCAAATCTGGGGATGCCTTCTCTAGCTCTAATGTCCTAGGTAGTTAAAGATTATATGTTTGTAAGTTATGTTATAGTTCATCTTAGTACTTGATTATATTTCTATGCTAATTGCTTGTAGGGCATGAGACCTAAAGAAGCACAAGGCCATCAAAGCATATCGACTCGATGCAAGGTGGTCACCAAAAGCAATCAGGAAAGGCACTAGTAAGTACAAATGATATATCATTAAACTGTTACTCATTGGAAGCAAAAAAATGTTCTGGTGGTTAAATTCATTCATTTTTGCCTTTTAATTGTTTTTTTTTTTCCATATTCCTAGTCATTGTCCAAGCAATCAAATGGTAACATCAGAACTGAATCTCTTAATCATGGCGACAAGCGACCTAATCCTGTCCAACCTAGTTCCACACTTCTTAATGATGTGGTGTCATACCTAATGCTCAACCATCAAAACAAATTGCTTTTAATCATGATGGTGGTCGCTCTCATGTGGAACTTTCAACAAAAGCGAATCCTGCCTCAGGAGGCACTTTAATAAAGGGTTGCAAACCATCATTGCATAGCCATGCAGAAAATCAGAAGGTACATATATCAATCAAACATTCTATTTTCTTTAACATAAAGTATATGTTCAGTTGGTGATGCACTTATTTATTTTGTGTATGCTACTAGAGAACTTTTATGGGAATGAATAAGCAAGTCAAAACCACTCCTGTTATATCTAAACATATGCTTCAAAAGGCAGTTGTTGAGCATGGAACTACAACACGACACGAAAAAAATTATTTAACTTCAGTAAGAAGATTTATATTTACTTTGAAGTCATGTAACATTCATATTGGTATGCTTGTGTCGTGGTATCTCATACATTGTTACATATTTTGATTCTAGTTCAGTTGTGTTCAAGTAGACATATTGGTTGATACTGTCCTGAAAAATCATCCTAAGGAGGTGCACCAATATTGTTCTTCAGAGAAGAAGGAACTCATTGTTTTCTACCCAGCGGGGGTAGTATAAATTGCAATATTTTTTTTCGAAGTTTTAATTATTTGTTATCATTTTTTAAAATTATTTTTCTCTAATATCGTTCTTTAGATAACACAGAACTCATATTTTTTTTTTTCTAAGTTCTAATTTTTATTTTCATCTTCCTTGTAGGCTATGGGAATTTGCAAACGTAAGGCTGAACCAAGTATGTTAGATATGGTGCTTCGTGAAAAATTAGACGAAATTACACTTGTAAGTTTATCACTTCTTTCTGCAATAGATAACAATGTCTTTTATTTTCAAGATGATTGATGTTTGCTTCAATTTCTATAATTTTGAGTGATATTTATTCTAATGGATTGATTTGGTATTTTTAGGTGACAACCAAGGGAAATGTGTAATGAAAAGGGACAAGAAATGGAGGAAATGTTAGCCCTTGATTCCCCTCTCCCATTTTAGACGTTACACATGGATTTTAGTTGAGAAACTCTTGCTTATTGGCTATGTATTTATGTCACATTCTTAGAACATATTTTTAGTCTTAGGATGCATCCGGGACACTTCATTTCTATTTTACTATCACAGTACTTGTGAATTTTTGATAGCAACAATTATTCCAATAATTATTATGATTTTATCGTCTTATTTTTGTAATTTTATAGCTTATATATATATATATATATATATATATATATATATATATATATATAGATAGATATAGCATATATATATATATATATATATATATATATATATATATATATATATGCGTTACAATGCTCAAGATTTTAATTTTTGAAGGTTTATATTATTACCAAAAATTGAAAAATTATTGAAGGCGCCAAAAGTTGTTAAAAAAGTTCCCGCCAAATTATTTACGAATTCGTTCAAAAGTTAGTTAGTTGTTTAAAAGTTAGTTGAATAGGTTCAAGTTGCAACACTTATAAGAGCGGTGACAAGGAGCGTAGATGTTCACAATGAGCTAAATTTCCCCACACTTATATGTGCAACACAATGCCCACATATACATAAGTGGGGAAAGACATCATTCGCCACGCTTATAAGTGTGGGAAACGTAACCCTTGCCGCGGGTATCAAGCGCGGGGAATATTTTCCCACTCTTTCAATTAGCACGCTTAGCTTAAGTGCAGCGAAGAATACCTACTGCACATACATCCGTGAGCAAATACAATTTTAAGTGTGGAGAAAGATAGTTTTTCTGTAGTGAGACTACATTCCTATGCCCTTTTTGGTACTTATGCCTTTTAGAAGAAGCTATTTGGTCGATGCAATGCTTTAGCCACCTTTCAAAGGTGTATGACACACATATTTTTTGACTTAGTTAAGCAATGCCCTAAAATTTTCAAGGATAGTTTCTCCATTTATGAAACTCTTTTGACGATTGCATTACTAATTTGGGGAAGGCCTCAAAAAGGTGTTAGAACAAGCATTTGAACCTTAACTACGAAAAGTGTCAATCCATGATTAAGATGGAGATAGTTTTAGGTTACATCATCTCTAATGAGGGAATAGAGGTAGTTAAGGCCAAGGTGGATTTGATTGCAAACCTTCCCCCTCCCCGCTTATTTAAAAGACATATGTTGTTTTCTTAGAAATGTCAGTTTCTACCATGGATTTGTTTAGGGATTTTAGGAAGATTACTAAGCCCTTATCTTCACTCCTAATCTATGACGTTCCATTCCACATCTCTAAGGAGTGTGAAGTCGCATTTACGAAGCTCAAGGAGGCATTGATCACCGCTCCTATCTTGCATCCTCTCATTTGGGAGAATAATTTGAGCTTACGTGTGAGAATCCGATTTTGCAGTAAGGGTAGTTCTGGGTCAAAGAATTGATAAGGAACCCCATGTAGTTTACTGTATGAGTCATCCTTTGAATGACTCACAAGTAAACTACACCATGACCGCGAAGGAGTTTCTGGCAGTTGCCATTTGGATTTGAATAGTTTAGGCCCTACCTTATAGGGTCTCATGTGATTGCTTTTACTGATTAGGCCACTCTGAAACTCCTTCTCAAGAAGAAAGGATGTCAGGACCGAGACCCATTCAATGAATAATGCCTACTCCAATAGTTTGATTATGAAATTAAAGATAGGAAGAGTTCTGAAAACCTCATAGCAAACCATTTTTCTAGGACTGTGATTGGTGATGTATATGAGAACCCCAATTTTGAATTTTTCCCAACAAATAACTCTATGGGGCTTAATTAGAACCATGATATGCTAATACTGTTTACTTGGCTATAAGAGACACACCTAGGAATAGGCTAAAGATGATAAAATAACTTCCTTGCATTGGTTAGCTTCTTCATATGGGATGGCTGCTATTTGTTCAAGTAGTGTAAAGACCAAATCATTAGGAGGTGCGTACTTGATAACCAAATTCTTAATGTGCTATCCTTTTGTCAAGATCATGCATGTGGAGAACAATGTGGTGAAATGAAAACCGAAGCAAAAGTTTTTAAATATGGTTCCATTGGTCAACCCTAGTTAAAGATGTTCATGAATATTGTAAACGTTACATGCACTATCAACAATTAGGCAAACATAGTATAAAGGATATGATGCCCCCATCAACCCCATTATTAGTTGATATATCAGAAGTATGGGATTGATTTGACGGGTCAGTTCCTAATTCCTTTGTGAATGAATATGTCTTGTAATCTTGTGTGTCCATTATGTGTCCAAGTGGGTTGAGGCAATTCCTATGAGGACAATAAAGCCAGAGTGGTCATTACATTGCTACATAAAAACATATTCACCGATTATGGCATGCCACTTTCCATTATAAGTGATCAAGGGGCCCATTTTGACAATACATCCTTTGATGCTTTATTGAGAAGATATTCCATCATCCACCAGCTTGTCACCCTATATCAGCCTCAAACAAATAGTCAAGTAGAAGCATCTAATAGACTAATCAAAGAAATCTTAGAGAATACGGTAGCAAAAATAAGAAGGATTAGGCAGTAAATTGATTGATACTTTTTGGGCCCAACAAATGGCTTTTAAGAGTCTCTTAGGCATGTCCCTTATAGCATAGTCTATGGTCGCCCTTGTCATTTACCATCAAGCTTGAACATTAAGCTTAGTGGGGCAATTATGACTTGAATGCCACCAGTTAAGTGAGGAAGTTGAGATTTGAATGAACCTGAAGAGAGTAGGTGGGATGCTTATGAAAACACTAGGTTGAGCAAGGAGCAAGGCAAAGTTTTCCATGATAAGTGCATTAATAGAAATGAGTTCTCTCCCGGGCAAAATTGTTTTTCTATTACTCTAAACTGCATCTATTTTCTAGTAAACTTATGTCCAATTGGACCGGTCATCTTGTTGTTGTGAGTGTATTTCCCTATAGAGTGATAAAGATCAAGGACTCCACTAAAGACCAGACATTTAAAGTGAATGGAAATAGGTTGAAGTAAGTTTTAGAAATGTCTATAAAAAGCGGACGTGGAGTGTCTCTTGCTCTACTAGGCTTCCTAAGTTGTGCAGTAAAGATCCCACCTTTGTGTACATTTGTGCATATTTGTGAATATGTGTGGGGTGTATGTGTGTCAAAAAATGTGAAAAAGCAAAAAAAAAAAAAAACAGAAATGATGTTGAAAAAGAAAAAAATAAAAATTAAAAAAAAAGAAATAGAGTTAAAGAGAGCGAATATGGGTTGAATAAAATGTTGGACAAACGAGTGGAAAGAAAACAGGAGAAAAACAAAAGAAGAGTTGGGTAGGTACAATAGTTGAACAAACATTTGGCACTAGGAGCCCATGCCAAGTTGCATTACCATGTCAGACAATGTCATTGAAAAATAGGAAGAAAGAAAATGGCGTGATGGCACCATGCTATGTGGCACAACTATGCCAGCTCGCACATTTTGAAAAATTAAACAGTGATATGGCACAGCTACCTCTGCCACACCTAGTCTGCACACAAAAGCCCGATTTTCCCCAACTATTTTCATTTCTCTTCCCTTTTTGTTTCCATCTATTCATTCCATCCAAGCACCCCTTCACTCCTTTCCCATTACCCTCTGAAATCCTCACTAAAAACTCTCACTTCTTCACAAAATCCTCCAATTTCTCTCACAAAAATTCATTTCCGACAAGAATTTCATCAAAAATCCCTATATTTCCTTACACATCCAAGCTCCAAGAGGCAATTTTTTCAAACACATCCAAGCTCTAACAGGCAATTTTAGGCCTACGAAAAATAATTTCACCAATTCACTTATTAAATCCTTCAAAAAATGGGTAAGAAGAGAGCAGATGAAGCTTCCACCAAGTCATCGCTCTAAAGAACTCAACAAGGGCTTCTTCTTCCTCAAATCTAACCTCTCAAAGCAAAGGTAAATATGATGTCTATCCTTTAGCACTTCCTCTTACTAATCGTGGCTTGCATTGCTAGTGAGCAGCAAAGGACCAAATTTGAGTTGCTAAGTTGTTGGTTTACCTAGGAATAAAAATTTTGGCATGTGGATACTTTAAGGCTTTTGGGGATGTTGGATGATGTAGGTGCATTGCTTGGTAATTTGGGATGGTTTAAGTATGTGGAGATAAAGTTTGTATCTTACGATAGTTGGTGCTTGAATTTTTAAGCTCCTTACGTGACGATTGGGCCAGTTCTTGTAGGGTAAGGAGGTGCTAATTAAATTTAGAATGTTCAGAAATGATCACAAATGAGCTTGAGGGATTTAAATGAACTTCTTCACCTCCCAGCTCAAACTTATGCTTTTAGAGATGTGCCCACTAGATGGAAACCTGACCCAACCTTGGCCATCACATGTTCTAAACATAAAACATACCGTGATAGGTGGAGTAGGCCTCAACTGTTTGATTCTAGGCAAGCAAAGGCCACGGCCATTTGCAATATTAACATTTGCTACCTACAATGTTTAATGGCAAACATTACCTTTGGGCATCATGATCACCAAAACGTTTGTAGCAAGGCGGACTTAATTATCATTTGGTGTGTCTTGAATAGGAAACATGTTGATGCAGGGTCTTTCATTCTTTGTCATCTTGTGGAACTGGCCAAGACGACCCATAACAATGTCATTGGTGTTGAGGGCGTATTACCGCTATAGCCCAAGGGTTGCAGTATGGGCGAAAGTTTGGATCATTTGAACCAGATTTCTTAGGTGGGAGCCTTGGCCTTACCACTTTAGGTCACATGAGCATTATTGATACAAAGGTTGGCTCCTATAAGTAGCCCCACCACAGACAAATCCTTTTCACCTTCCCCAATGTGCAGCACACAACACTCACTAACAAGGAGAACTTGGCTTGTGATGAGGTGGTGCACAATTACGAGGTGGTGGCCCAAGAGAGTGATGAAGGGCTCGAGGATGATGATGAGAAAAAAGGTGATGATGCAGGGTAATGAGAGAAATGAGATGCAAAAGGAGGATGAGCCCACATAACAACCTCGATTCTAACAACCTGAATTTTAACAACCACCTCCATTTGAAATTAGGTGGTTCCTTTTCGTTGGCTCACACCCAATTTAGACAGTGCCTTCCTCCAATCTTATTATAATGATATGGGCTATGATATGCATTGCATGGCTGTTCACAGGGACTCTATGTATGAGGGATTCACCTACTTTCATGGTTTTAGTAATCGCTAAGAGGAGACAAAGTTGGTGAGAATGAGCTGAGAAGAAAAGAGAGCAATTAGAGAGGCCCAAGAATTCTAAGAGAGGAGAAGGACCAATCAGTTTATTTGGAGACAAACGAAGGTCATTTGATAACTTGAAGAGAAGCACCGTGCTGTCATGGGCAATCATGGGAGTTTATGTTCATTCTCTTCTTTCCCTCAGCACTTTTGGCGGCCACCCGGGCCTAATTTAGCCAAATAATTATTAGTTGTAGCCTCCTTTCCTCCCTTGCTCTTTATAGCATATTTACTTTCTTGGGGGGGGCGAGGGGAGGAGTTGCATGTGGGTATTTGATATGGGTGATATCATATACAGTGTAGCATATTTTCTTAAGTTAATTTCATCTTCCCTAAACCCTTACTCTATTATGCTATGGTGTTAGTATGAAGATAAGGATATTTAGGGTGAGATTTGGCCGTGATTGATCATGTGCAGAAAGAAATTATGTTTATTTGATGAGATTGTGATTTTCATGGACTGAGAGTTTTGTGTGCATCACTAATGGACTCACATTTAAGATAGTTATCGCATTTGCATTGTAAATATGCATCCATGCTTGAAGATTCTATGCCCTTAACCTTTTTAAGATATTTTTCTTTCCTTCTTTGTAGGTACCTCTCCTTTTCTTTTTTTCCTTTTCCTTTTCCTTTTTTTAGGCTCTTTTTCCCAAAACAAGGATGTCACACATTCTAAGAGTAGGGGCTGAGGAGGTCATTCCTTCAAAATTTTTTGAAAAAAAAAAATAGATAATTGTTTAGAAAACTCAAAAGGATTTTCAATTTTTTCTTGGAAATAGTGAATTTTCAGGGGGGAATGTGCAATTTCGGTCGATAATGATTCCTTGTGACTTAGATTCAAATGATACGTAATTAGGGGATACATGATAGGTTATACGTCTAAATTTGGGGCTAACTCTTGCATTGTTTTAGCCTAATAGATGATAGTAGGCACAAGAGGTAAACCTGTGAAAACTTGAGGCTAATTAGACCATTTCATCACTTTTAATCATACGAACTCTTTCATGAAAGGCTAATTCAAAGTTGTCATTCTCTTGAATTTCTCTAATTCTCTTCAAAAGCACATATTGCATTTGCATGTATGATGAGAGGAAAGAGACATTATTTGTGTGAGTACGAAACTACATGTGCCAAAAATCCACACTACGTGCATAATCGAAGCCCTTGCTAAACCATTGAGCCTTAATTATCACTATTGATTGTGAACTACTCCTTAACCCTTAGCAAAACCCAATGTTCATACCCGACCAAGGCTAAGGAGTATCACGTTAAATAGGGGTTAAGGATTGATGTTGGGTGAAAGAATTTTGTGGCATGTGATACAAGTAAAGAGATGAATAATGAGTTAAGCTTACCTTGAGCTCTTTGTGACTTGTGAAAGAGTTAATTGAGTGAAAAGCATTCCTAGGTCAAGTGTTTTCAGTGCAAAGAAAAATCATTCCAAAAAAATAAGAAAAATAGGAATAAAAAGTTATAGCGTAGAAGTTTCATCTTGTGTTCAACTCACTCAAGTTATTGCTTCACATGGGGGGGAGTTGTTTGCATTGTGTATTTAGATAAGGGATGGTAATTGACGGTGGGAGGCATGTTAGCTTCTTAGTTTTTGGCTAATTAGCTTCTCATTTTCCAAAGCATTAGTCCCTTTCCAAACCCTTAACCCAAGTCTCGTTACAATCCATGAAAATCCTCTTGATCATCAACTTACATTTGCAATCTAGTGGTGGAGAATAAGAACTAGGTCAAACTTATGGTGCAGTGTATCTTTTTTATTAAGCATGAGCGAAACCTTGCCATTTTTTTTTAAACACACGAGAGGAGAGCTTGACCTATCCTAAAGTGAGCTAGCCGTCACTTACTCATCATTAAAAGGGTTGGTATGATTGCATCATTATCATTTAGGAGGATTGAGGATCTTGATTATGTATCCTATACATGTGCTGCTTTGTGAAAATTTATAAAAAACCAAAAAAAAAATCTGTTTTTTTCTCTTTTCTTTTTCATCATGGAAGATATTATAGGTATATCTTCCATAAAACCTAACGCGATCGCACTCATCCACTTGGGGGACAAAGGGGTTCAAAGGGCTTGTTCATACACAAAATGCAACTGGTGCGCCTACAAAACAATGATTTCCTTGTGTTATACTCAACAATGTGTAAAATCTAAGTGTGAGAGGCATTTGCTCAGTCTCTAACCAATACATTTTTCACACCCTTAACACTTGATTTAACTCACACATAATCCTTAGATTAGTAATTAATTAGTGTTTCGTGTTTTTGTAGGTCGAATGTGAAGAAGTGCTAAAATTGTGCATCATTTTCTCACTTTTAAGCTAAGGAGAATAGAAAGTGCCAAAAAGGAGCCAAACGTGCCATTGTAGACCGTGCCAAGCTAAGAAAAACTACAAGGAGTAAAGAAACAACGAAATGGCACAAGTTTGCCATGGAACGTGGTATACCTGCTCCGCTTTCCTTTTCTAGAATTAAAGAAGCTTGGATAAGGTCCGGTCAGAAGTTTGGCACAGTGGGATCGCACCATGTGGCACAACCGTGCTAACGTATAGGGTTGCGGGCGTTAAGGAGTGATTGGGCTAATGAAAAGGGGGCTGGTTATTATATTTAGGGTTTATCCTTTCATTAGCAATTTTACTCTCCAGAGTACCTCTGTATACTCTTAATCATCATCAATGAAGGTTAATCTTTTTGTTTGATTCTAGAATTACCTTAATGTTCTTCTCTTATTAGCATCTAATTTCAGTTTCTCTCCCATAAATCTCCACCAATCTACCATTTTTATTTAATCAACTTCACCCCTAAATCATAAGTTTCGATGAATAAGGGTTGAGGGGATATTTGTAATAACCTGACCCTTACACATATTTATTTATTTAAATCATATTTATTTATTTAATTAATCATGCTTATTCATTTAATTTATCATGTTTATGGATTTAATCACTTATGGTTATTTGTTTAACCAAATCATGTTTATTAATTCAATTACACTTAATTTATATATTTACCGAATTATCTTATGTCATTTAAATTTTCACATTCATTTATCGTATTTAATTATCCCGGTTGGGGAATATTTTATTTGGGTCCCATTTTGCAATTCAAGTTTCATAGATTGTTAATTCAAGTTTCATTGATTGTTAATTCCAGTTTCGTTGATTAAGTAAATATCGGGTGAATCGATAGTAAGCCTCGATAATTATGGTTTAAGAAATTATTATTATTATTATCATCATCATTATTATTGATATTATTGTTATTATAATTATTGTTATTATTATTTTTATAACATTACAAAAATTTAATTTTGTGTTACGCAAAAACGTTATTGTTACGAAACGTTTTATTCCCGAACCCAACTTATTTCAACCCAACTTGAAGCCCAACAAGTTGCATTCTTTAACCTAACTAATTACCATGATTTAAAGCTAACCATGGTTAACAAAAAGCTTTGTTGAGGATAAAATTTCAGCGAAGTGCGACGAGTCAAGAAATCACAACTCAAAACTCAAACACCGTTCTCTCTTCTCTCTCTCTCCAGCAGGCCAGCCCTCACCCCATGGTTGTTACTGCTGTCCTTGGTGTTTTCTGGCCAGGTGGGCTGCCTTCGACCACCCTCTGACACTCTAGTACCCTTAGCCACCATCCCCACTCCTCAAAACAACCAAGCATCACCACCATCTCTCCTTTTTCCAAGCTCAAAGTGAGTTATCCTAAACTTGTTTCTTTGGATTGTTTGGTTTTGATTCTTATTTTGCTATTTATGGTTGTTGATCATATTAGATCGATAAAATCAAGGGTTATTTTGATGGTTTTATTGATTGAAATAAACTTGGAGCATGCTAGGGTTTAAGGGTGATTATGTTCATGCAAGCTTAAGTTAAAACCATGTTTATGGATTGATTTGTATTTGATTTTGTAATCTTTAGTTATATTGATGATTATGATGATGTTTTTGGTGATTTGGAATGATTGCAAATGAGGATTTGTGTGAAAGAGAGGGGAAAGCTAAAACAGTGAGGGCTGGAAATTTCAGAAAACAGGGCAGATTTCAGGATTAAACGGGTAATGATCGGAAAATGAGAAAATTATGCTTTTTGGTGGGTAGATATCTCAGTGTGTTAGCTTTCAAATTGCTTTCGAATTGCCTTAATCTGAGGTCTATGGAAAACGTTATGGTCGTTCTACCAAAACTGTATAGAATGGGATCAAAACTGACAAACTTGTACTTTAGCCCCATTTTGGAAACTGTATTGTGGGAATCATATTTTGTGTTGTAAATGAAAGTTTTTTGGGACTTCTTAAGCTTTTTATATTGGGGTTTTAGGTCTCCATTTGAGGTCTAGAATGAAAGTTATGAATTTTTGAAGTGAACTGACCTACTTTGAGGTAAATTAGACCGTTATTGCAATTTCTATGTAGTGTATACTTGGAGAAAAATTTTGAAAATTGTACTGTGGATTGTCCATATCATTTTCGAATTTCCTGTAAGATCTTATGAATTTTGGTTGAGTATTTTGAGTTTGGTGATTTTTGAAAGCATTTTGAGTAATTGTGTAAAGAGTAATAATAAAGATTAAGTGAGATTGATCATGCACTCATTTTGTGTATTTTGGGCCAAGCAAGGTTATTTAAGGGGGGGAAATAAATATTCATGGACTTTCATAAAGCTTTTAGCTTGATTAAGGAGAAAGAAGAAGACAAATGTACAATTTGAGAGGAAAACGAAGAAGACAAATATATAATTTGAGAGCTTGTTTATGAGCTTTGAATCAATTATGAATTTTACAAAGAAAATACTGAACTTACTGAGTTTAATAGCTTCTATTGAGTTCAATGACTCATTTGAGGTGGAATTCTATATCTAATGGATTTATGAATGAAATATGGAAAGTGGAGAGAGTTGTGAGTCAGAAACCATATTTATCATATCAAATTATTATAGTTTATGCTATTTTGAATCAAGATATATTTCTTTTGGCCTCAAACCTTTATTATTTACTTACCTCAGAATATATCAAATGTATTTATCAAGTCAATCTAGTATACTCGCTGTATCTTGAACCAAGTTATATACCAGCAAGCTTTAAACCCATATCAGTAACTTATTTTAGAAAAGGCCAACCACTCTCTCAATTATCACCATTAAGGCCTTTTCCTTTGTAATCTCATTTATCTCATTGTGGACTATTTTGCTTTCATTTACTTTATATCAAATTTAATTACTTTCATCAATTCAGTTTTGAAGTTATATTGAAATACCCAAGTTATGTATACCGCATAATTACTCAATTTCCGCTACACATACTTTTACTTACTCAATTGTGTGAGTAAAGATTATTTACTGACTACATACTTACAATGACATTTATGGAACAAAGTTGAGGCCTAGTTATCGTTCCTCGTTATGCATAAGTGTTATCAAGTCAGAACATATTTATCAAGTCCGATAACATTTATGAAACAGCTGACTTTTGTCAAGTTAGATGACATTTTTAAGACTCGAGGTACGTCTATTGCCTGTATCTTCAGAAAGCATAACATGTTTATCAAGTTACAACTCTTAATGAGTTTATCAATGAATCCGTTTATACAGTAATTTGCCATTTAAATTGTGACTCCGTCAGTTATTATGTATAGGGCGTCAGCCCATCATTTACCCGCGCGACTTCAGGCCAACTCTTGATCGGATTGGCTGGTATACACCTATGTACAGATCATATCATTGCAAGGGGTTCACATCCAGATAATAATGAACAATTTAGTTTCATATTACTCTCTCATTTTCATTGCTATTACGAACAAAATGAATTGTAAGAGCGGGTACCCATCAACAGTGTTTCTATGTTCCTTTTATAATACAGGAATGCATGTACTAAGTTTTTGCTCACATTTTTGAATTGTTTTCATATTTTCCATTTTAGGTGATGAAGTATCACATGTTTATCCATTTAGCAAGCGCTTTTGAAAGTCATTAGATGCTCACAGTGGCTTCAGCATAGCATGAATATTGGAATCGACCTTAGGGTCAAGTTGCGTCTATATTCAATATACTTGTGTAGTATAGAGTGCAAGTTAGCACATGGTATGATTAAATCAATGGTATTGAAGTTGAACTATTATTGACTTTGGTCTTGAAGTATTTCAGTTAATAGATTTTGTGATTGTGAACGTGAGTTGCAAGATTAAATGGTTTCAATGGACCTTGTCCTTATCAGAACGGCAGTAGCGCCTTCTTTTATTAAGTCTTCCGCTACAGATTTTCGTAAATCATGTCATTAGTATTTTGGGGACGTCACAATATTAATGGTTCTATGTCAAAGGATTTGCTCTAATATACTCCTCAAACCCTTAATCATCCTTTCTTTTACAGTTCCCTTTTCAAACCTCTTCTTTATTGGTTCCACAATGAATTTGCATTTCAAGCTCCAAGTGTCATCAATTGAAGATAAATTAGAGTTTGACTATTGCTTTATGGTGATTGATTGGTGCATGAATGAATATTGATGAAGGAAAAACCAGCATCAAGTTCAAATGGTCTTGCAGGTAATTTTCTCCCTCCTCCTATTTATTGTCTTCTATTAGATTAAGTAGTTGTTAGTTTTAGGACAAATTTTCTTTTTGGTTGATTTTTTAAGGATGATTTGAGAAGTTATGGCAGTCATGTCGAGCTACAGGTCATGTGACACCCTTTTGGATCACCCTTTGATGTGCTAATATGTTATTTTGTTGAACTTGAGTCTTGTTTAGTTGTGCTGTTGATTTTGGATTGCATTTCAGAGTAACTTTTAGAGTGGATGATCAAACTAAAAACATCTTACAATCGAGTCAAAGTTTGAGCTAATGCACCAATATCTCGATGGATGACATCCCAATTTCTCAGTCAAACTCTACCCCAACACTCCTCATCAACATCCATGTGCTTCTATAATTGCATGCCTAGGAATTTAGCAAAAGCAAAATTTTCTTCTTCACATAAAGGTCTGAAACCTTTGCCTAAAGTCTAGTGTGAAAAATGGTTGTTCATTATATTTTAATTGTTTAAGAAGGAATAAGCACCCATCAAAAGCCTAAGGGTGATCGTTCAATGTTAAGTCCTTCTTTGAGTGAGAGAAAAATTAAAAAGAGAATATAGGGTGTAAACCAAACAAGGGTCTGTGTAGGGTGTCAAATTGCATAGTTTTGATTAAGGAACTAATTGGGCTAGCAAATGGATGAATTAAGAAATAGTATTTATTGGACAGCTGATGGACGCTTCTAGAAGCCATCCTCGAGAAAATCCCCCCATAACTCATCCAATTGAGGTTATGGATGACTCATCCAATCTAATACAAATGTAGCCAATTTTAGCTCATCTTATATTCTAGATGTCCCCTTTAAAATTGCACCACTAGTTAGCATTTCATTGGTTAATTTTCCTGTAATCCTATTGGTTAGTCAATGACTTGGGAAAGGGGGTATTCTTCTATTTATTTGTTTGATCCTGTAATAATACTCAAACTTGATTAATGATATGAGACCTTGATGCTTAGGATTTTCTCAAAATCTCAAATTTTTTTCTCTCTCTAAGGAGGGTGGTGGAGTTGAGCTCATCCCTTCAATTTGATCCTTGGTGCCTTGGCTTTAGAGGATTAAAGGGTGGGTTGATTTATATCTTTTGTTCAATTGTTCTCAAGTTTGATTCAATCATTAGAAGATTTTCTCTCTTTTGGGTTATCTTGGAGCAAAGATCATCATCAACATTTGGGGTTCATCATCAAGGGCTTATATTGGTAAATGGATTTTCACCATGGTTCATCCTGTGACCATGGCATACCTAAGGCATTGGTAACTAATGAAATTGTAGGTCACTCATTTGAAAAGGGATGTCCCTCATGTTGTGATAATGCATAGCCTTTCACTACCTTGGTTGATGTATCCATGCACATTAATGACCTCAAAAAAAGCGCAAATGAAGCTCTTATTGAGAAAGTAAATAGATTAGGGAAGAGATCATGCAACCAAGGTAAAAGTGTAGTGGATCAACCTTAGATATTTTGTATCAGCTCTGAGATGAAGACTAGCATAGCCGAGCAGAAAGAGAGATATTTACAAAAAGCTTTTGATAATTTGGGAACTTTTGAGGAGAGCGAGCCACATTTTAGTGTCAGATCTCTTTATTCTAGTTTGAATGTTATGGCATGTGTCGACCCAAGTCCTACAGAATCCCTGGCATCTCTGCTATGTGTTGAAGGAGTAGAGAAGATGGATTCTTCTACCCTCCAATTCTAAAGGAAAGGAAATCTAACCACTCTCTTTGTCTATGTCCCGCAACTTAAAAGGAGTTTTGTGTAGGAAAATGTGACTAGTATTATGAATCTTGGTATAGGTCTCATGATTAATTGCAAACATTCATAAAATTGATACTTCCATAGTTGAGGAAGCAGAATAGTTGATTGATCATCATATTGATACATCTATAATGGATGATAGGACATATATTGTTGATATTATTTGCCAAGGATCTATTGACGGTATTCCTACCGTAGGGGTGAATATGGTCCCTGTTGTGAAGGTCCGGAGGATGCTGAGCATAAGCCGCTGTTGGGAGCAAGCCAAGGGTCCGTAAGAAATGTGCGACACTACTACATCCACCCAAAGACGTTACCGAGCATCGAGGAATGTTTGTACTAGTATCCAACAAGTGATTGACGAAAATCAACGGGATGAGCTTGACAAAAGGAAGGTTGCGTGTCTTTTTGGTTAGTAGTAGTCAACTACGTGCGCATATTTGTAGTGTTCTAAGTCAACGTCTTATCTCAAGCAAGTTTTTCATCATCAAGTAATGATTCATTGAAGTTGGAGCATTAATCTAACACATCTGAAATTACTTATGGCCGAAGAACAAAAACCCAAAAAAAAAAAATTTAGTACAACTTTCAGTGAGACGTAAAGCGGCAAGGACGTGACAAACTTGAGTGGACCTCATGTGACGCAATGCAAACCACCATGAATTAATCATGTTTGACTTCCTTCACGTGAAAGCCAATGTTAATGCACATATTGCTTGCATGTTGTCTTTAAAAAGTTGATCACAAGCCAACCTCGCGCGTAGTTCTTCAAAATGGCTATATAGCCTCTAGTATGACCATTTTTTCACATTATAATTTTAAGTTGAGATTGATATAGAATTTTAAAAGTTGCCCCCCTTTGTTCTTAAGAACACTTAGATCTACATAAATCACTTGATCCATGATATTGTGCTTTCCAAGTTGGGAATAAATTTTCAACTGAGAGTTGTTGTCATTACATTGATTTCACAAGGCTCTTCATGTAGAGCAAGCTATTAGATAAAAGTCTAAGCTTTACCCTCTCTATTTCTCTAATGCCTTCTCCTACATGGTTTTCCCATTAAGGGTAAGCCTATTCTCAAGGACTTAATTACTAATTAAGTTAAAATATCCAATTTCTTATAGACTCTTCTAATTACTTATAGTTCTCCAGCTAAACTAAATTTTCCTATTTATTCCAATTTTTTTCCGAACTCTTTTTCTATATATTCCAATCTCTATAGGTCTCTCGCAGTCCAATTTAAGAGAACATGTTCCAAATGAACAACCTCATCAAAAACATGAAAAGGCGTCAGCAATCTAGCCTAGTGAAATTGGAACACATGTAACTTAGTAAAATAGAGTAAAATGACCATTGAAAAATTTGTACAAACCCCTCCACCTATCAGCCGCATGCCTAATTGAAGGAAACAAGGAAGACAGGCAAGTTGCGTTAGCTTAAAACTGTTAATCCACGAGAGTCGTACGCAAGGGATCCCAATAGCTTGATTGTCTCAACCTTACTTTTCTCCTTTCTTTCCACACCACTTTCCTTGCTCTTGAATCCTTTTGACCCTTTTTCTAGTGTTTCTCAATCACTCTGTTCCTCAGACATCATAACTCCACCACCACCCCAACTCACATCATTCATTCTCGTTCACATCCTCCGATCCTAGCTTCATCAAATCTTGTTTGGTTTATCGGTCCATTGAGTGTTCGAGAGAGAATGGCAGACTGGGGACCTGTGTTCGTGGCAGTGGTCCTGTTCATAATACTAACACCAGGGCTCCTCATTCAGATTCCGGGGCGTAACAGAGTGGTGGAGTTCAGCAACTTCCAAACCAGTGGGCCTTCCATCTTGGTTCATGCCCTTGTCTACTTTGCCTTCATATGCATCTTCTTGTTGGCTATTGGCATCCATGTCTATATCGGTTAATAACTCCTCCCCCAGCCTCCTACTCAAGCTTCTTCATGTTGCAAAATTTTCACTACTTTGCCTTCATCTGCATCTTCTTGTTGGCTATTGACATTCATGTTGCAAAATGTATCTTGTAAAAGAACGGCCCCCAACTGCGGTACCAAATCACGGGCAGCTTCTTTGGGTTTTTTTTTTGGGGGGGGGGGGAGGAGAGGCTTATTGGGCCATTTCTTTTCCCGCAGATTTTCATGAAACTGTATTTTTTCCGTTTCTTTTGCAATTGTGAATAAGTTTGTTCTTGTTTGATCTGTTGCATATGTTGGCTGTCTGATATGTTGCTCATGGAAAGCTCTACTTGAAATTCCAAAACTCATAATGTCAGAACCCGGAAGAGACTCCATAAGAATGACAATCAAGCAAACTAGTTTTGATCAGAAGTTCCAATCGATGCAATCTATATTAAACTGATTTGAGAATGAATTAATTAGTATTAATTAGACCTGGCAAATGGGTCATTCGATTCGGGTACGGGTCGGGTCAAGTTCGGGTCGGGTGATGTTTGGGTTAAATGTGATTTCGGGTCGGGTCGGGTCGGGTTCGCTTCGGGTCAATTTCGGGTTCAACCAATTTTTGGTCAAATACGCTTGTCATGCCAAAACAAGCAACTTTATAGAAAATTTCGGGTCGGGTATGGTTCGGTTCGGGTCAATTCGGATTTCGGGTCCACTTTCGGATGAGCATATTTCGTGTGTCGGGTCGGGTATGGGTCCGGATCGTTCGGTTCGGGTTTCGGGTCAGTTTTGCCAGGTCTAGTATTAATGGCACTTTTTACAGAAATGAGGGAGAAGTAATCAAAAAATGAATGACTCACAACTAGATTTGAAATACGTACAGGCAAATATTGAATAATAGACCAACTTTAATGTGATTTAAATATAACATGACGCCTAGAGCTCAACACAAGCAGATCAACTTCTTATGTTCATTTGGAAAAATTAATAAGATAAATTGCATAAGAACAATAAGATATCTTCCCAAAAAAATTAAGAGCATGAGAACTGGACACATTTTCCCAATTTTATCCCCCCTTTAGTATTTTTTTTTTTTAAAAAAAAAAATCCCATATACCAAATATGGAAATTGAGAGCTTCTAAAATCCATTCCTGCTCCTAGCTTGAAATGTTGACATACCAAAGTACCAAACACCCTCATTAGGTGAATCTCTCAAATTTCCAATTCATTAATAAAGCCCTGAGAAGATTGAGAGTTCAGAGCAATGGTGTGTAAAGCTCAGAGAAGATTCAACACCAGTCCACCACCACCATCACCACCACCACCATTACAAATAATAATAATAATAATAATAATAATAATAATAATAATAATAATAATAATGTAAACACTAATCAAATACCAGCAACAAGCATAAGGTACAAATATCACTGGCTAGTATGCCTATCCATGGATCAACAGCACAATAATGTTGAGCCCATAGTACAAATGCTTATTCAACTGCATCACTCTAATGCTGCCTAATTTGCTCCACTTTACAGCTTACATCCCAATCTCGATCTCCCTCTGCCCTTAAAAGGCTAACAAATTGGGGCAGTGCTGCTAATATATTTCTCCTACTGCACCGTAGATCTCAATCCCCTTAGAAAACTGCCACTGCTGCTTGTAATGTTATTCTTTACATCTCTGATTTATCCAAGCTGTTAGCAGCTTAAATGAAGGTCAGGAAACCAGACAAAATTGCGTATCAATTTTCGTGACTAATGACCACTCAGGCGCATATTTAGCTGAATAAGTACAAGAAAATTGAAAAAGTAACAGGTCCATAATGCCTCTTTCAGCGTTGAGCCTAACAGCTAACTCAAGCTCTCTCAAAATTAGGATAAAAAAACACTTTAGACAGCAATTTATTAGGAATGTGTATAATATATTTTAGGAATATATTGTGTAAATATATTTGTATGCTTTATGATCTTGCATTTTAGTTAGGATGGAACTCCTCATGCGGCTGGTGTGCCATGTTAGGAAAAACAGAGGATAAGAGGCAGAGGAAGCAGGCTAACTGAGCAATAGATTTGATATTCTCATTAGAGGGGCTTTTTTTTTTCCCCACTTTTACATTAGCTTCGATGATAGCATACTCCACACACACTTATAGCACTCTTAAGACACTTCTAGACTCATAATAGACACAATTCCAAGACACATAGAAACCTTAAACTTAATTACTCAACTTCTCTAGAAATCTCCTTATCGAAAATTACAAATTAACTTTTAACATGCCCCTTAATTTGTAATTTTCATTAAGTCTTTGAACCTCTCGAGCTTCCCCTTTGACATGGACTTCATGAGAACGTCTGCTGGCTGCTCGTTGGTCCCGATGAACTCCAGCCAAATCTCTCCTTTGTTCACCAAGTCTCGAATGGAATGATGATAGAGTTCAATGTGCTTGCTTCGGGCATGAAACACTGGATTCTTCATCATTGCAATCGCGGACATATTATCGCAGAAAAGATGGTGGTTGGGACCTCTTCCTTCTGCCAAACCGCCTCACAAGCTACACTTGTTGTTGTAGTATATTCAGCTTCTGCGGATGATAAAGCCACAGTGTTTTGCTTCCTCTTCGATCCCAAGCATAAAAGATATCCCAAAGTGCTCCTCCTATCTTCGACGGATCTTGCCCAATGGCTATCTATAAAACCAACCAGCTTGTTTCTTGAATCTTTCACATATCTCAGCCAGGTCTTCTTGGTTCCGTGCAAGTACCTAAGTAGTCTTTTTGCAGCAGCATAACGAATCTTGCTCGGCTTGCTCATGAACCTCGAGAGCACACTTACGGATTGAACAATATCGGGCCCTGTATTAGTGAGATAAAATAGAGATCCCACTAAGCTTTGATACAACTTCTCATCGGCCATCTCTGCTCCATCATCTTGCCATAACTTCTCGTTAAATGCCATTGGCGTAAGCAGCGACTTGCAAGTCGACATATGAAACTTCTTTAACAAGTCCTCCACGTACTTTTCTTGCGAAATAAAAATATCGCTACTTGATTGCTTGACCTGAAAGTCGAGAAAGTACTTCATGAGGTCAAGATCAGTCATATCGAACTCTTTCATCATCGCCATTTTGAACTTTTCAGCCATCTTCATATCGGTTCCTGCATAGATAATGTCATCAACATAAAGGCAAACTATGAGAAAGTTCCCCTTTTCTCCTATCTTCACATAGAGGGATGGCTCGCTCGAGCTTCGTTGAAGACCAAAATGCTGAAAGTATGAATCGATCTCGCTGTTCTAGGCCCGAGGGGCTTGCTTTAACCTGTAAAGAGCCTTTCGCAGCTGATAAACCTTCTCTTCCTGCCCCTTCACGACATATCCTTCAGGTTGGTGTACATATCCCTCTTCTTCCAATTCTCCATTTAAGAAAGCTGACTTGATGTCAAGTTGATACACCTTCATCTCCAACTGAGCTGTCAATGTGAGAACGATTCCTATCGTCTCCATCCAAGCTACCAGTACGAAGGTCTCATTGAAGTCGACCCCCGGCTGCTACAAGTAGCCTTTGGCGACCACTCTGGCCTTGTGCTTCTGAAAGCTCCCAACTTCATTGTATTTCGTCTTGAATATTCATTTCAATTTGATCACATGCTTCCCTTCGGGCCAATTGACCAACTCCCATGTCTGATTTGTCTCAATAGTTCTAATCTCTTCATTCATGGCTTTTCTCTATACCTCCTTATTAGCAACCTCCTCATAGTTCTGTGGCTCACCAACAAACAAAACAAAATTACTTGCACCATATATGTCAGTTAAGGAGCGATACCTACAAGGAGTATCCGAGTCTGAGTCGTCACTTGATGTTGCAGCACTGGAACTTTCTCCTTCTATTCTGTTTTGTGTCTCCTGTGGCGTAGGCAGAGGGGCATCAACCATTATTGAGACCCCACTGGGTGCTGCAACGACTTGCGATTTATTATCATCCCAATTCCAAGCAGCTAACTCATCGAAGATTACATCCCTTGATAGAACCAGCTGACTTGTTCTCGGGTTATGAAGTCGGTACCCTTTGGATTCATCGCTATAGCCAATAAAAATGAACTTCTCTCCATTTTCATCGAACTTCTCCCGGTTTTGTGGCAGGACATGAGCATATTCGATGCATCCGAACACTTTCAACTGACTTACAATCGGCTTCCAATCATGCCATGCCTCGAACATAGTCATGTCCGGAACCACCTTTGTTGGAGAGCGATTCAATATATACAACGTTGTATTCACAGCTTCCGCCCAAAACTTGCTCGGAAGTCCTTTTTTCTTCAACATGATGTGAGCCATCTCTTCAATCGTCCAGTTCTTCCTCTCAGCAACTCAGTTATGCTGAGGAGTGCATTGGACGGTGAGCTGCCACATAATCCCATTCTCCTTGCAATACTCAAGAAATGGCTTGTATGTAAACCCTCCTCCTCAGTTTGTTCAGAGAGTTTGATCGGATATCCACTTTGCCTCTCTATAAGGGCCTTGAAGTGCAGGAAGGTGCTGAAAGCATCGGATTTTCTATCGAGAAAACAGATCCATGTCATCCTCATAAAATCATCAACAAAGAGAATGAAGTATTGTTTGTTACCAAGTGAAGGACTTCAAGTTAGGCCGCATATATCAGCATGGACAAGCTCTAAGGATCTTCAAGCTCTCCACGATGTCTTCAGAAATGGAAACCGATGCATCTATCTGTGCAGACAGCCATCACAAACTCGATCTTTTGGCTGAACCGTAGGAAGTCCAACCACCATTTCCTTTTGCTTCAACAGCTGCAAACTCTTCATATTCAAGTGCCCATATCTGAAATTCTAAAGACAAGCCTCATCGATATCACAACATCTGAACGCATAGATGTGCATCTTCACCGTATCTAATGGGAACAAACAATTCGCATTCATCTTCACAACAACCACTCTAATCTTACTCTTCTTATCAATGATATCGCAACGATCAGCATCAAAAATTAGCTTATAACCATTCTTCATCATTTGCCTGACACTCAACAAGTTATGTGCAATCTTTGGAGAATAATAAACATCATAAATATGCTTTTTGTTTCCTCCATCCGTGGAGATAGCAACAACTCCTCGCCCTTCGATCTTCACATTCTTGCTGTCACTGAGCTCCACTTGTGTGGAGAATTTCTCGTCTAATGACACAAAAGAATCTCGATCTCCGGCAATGTGGTGGCTACAACCACCGTCAAGAAACCATGTCTCCTTGGCGTTGCCCTCGCCATTCGTAAATGAATAGAATAGCTTCTCGACATCATCCTCTCTCGCAAAATTTTCCTTCGATTCTCAAGCTCCACCTTTCTTCTTAAACCAGTAGTCCCGCTTCGAATGATTGGAAATTTTGCACCAAGTGCGTCGATGCCAACAATCTCTTGATTCATGACCAGGCTTTTTGCATATATGACATTGCATGTCAGACCGCTGCTCACCCGAGGATGAATTTCTTCCCTGTCCTTGGCCACGACCTTGACCAGAGCCGCCACATCCTCTGCTTGACGATCCTTTGTTGGATGGACCGCCTCCTTGTTTTGGATCATATTTCTTCTCCTCGAGGTCCGCCTTTACTTGGAAAGCTTGCTGCAGTGGCTAACTCGAATAGTCATTAATTCTATCTTTGTGTGCTTGCAATGAGCTAAACACCTCATACCGAGTGAGTTGCGACATATCCTTCATCTCCTCAATGACCGCAATGATATGCTCGAACTTTTGTGGCAAAGATCAGAGAATTCTTTCAACCACTTTCTTCTCTGTGATCGTATCGCCGCACTCCTTGATTTGGTTGACAATCTTGGCCACCCTCGAAGAAAAGTCTTTAACGGATTCATTTTCTTTCATCGATAAATTGTCAAAACTGCTCCAATGGTTCTGCAGCCTAATGGAGATTACTTTATTAGCCCCTTTGAACTCCTACTTCAGAATGTCCCATGCTTCTTTGGCACTATTGATGCCGAAAATCCTGGGGCAGATAGATTTACTTACCCCTTGGTGAATTATACGTAAAGTCGTTGCATTCTTCTTTATGTTCTCTTTCAATTCCCTCTCCTGCTCTTCCTCTGCATCCGAATCGGACTCGAGTTCACATCCTTGCTCCACCACGTCCCCCAAATCTTGAGAAAGGAAGATGGTCTCCATTTGGGAGCTCTAATATCATAGCCCACACACTTATAGCAGTCTTAAGACACTTCTAGACTCATAATAAACTCCTAAACATAATTCCAATGACAAACACAATTCCAAGGCACATAGAAACTTTAAACTTAATTACCCAACTTCTCTAGAAATCTCCTTATCGAAAATTACAAATTAACTTCTAACATGCTAGGGCTTGATGCAAATCTTGATGTATATATATTATTTTGCATATCAATGAACAAAACGGTGAACAGGGCCACGGTTGCATTAGCCCCAAAAGATCAATCTTCCACAAATCTTTTACGGTATTAGAGCACCATTGAAGCATACCTGAAACCGAAGCTATGGGAGACAGAACACCACCAA
Source organism: Carnegiea gigantea (assembly GCA_029747015.1). Classification (NCBI taxonomy): domain Eukaryota; kingdom Viridiplantae; phylum Streptophyta; class Magnoliopsida; order Caryophyllales; family Cactaceae; genus Carnegiea; species Carnegiea gigantea. The sequence goes on along the minus strand of JAKOGI010000088.1, from coordinate 774,976 downwards.
AACATTTTATGATTGACCCTCAATCATCCTATTATTTACATCCGTCAGAGTGTCCCGGGGTTCTATCACCGCGGTAATCTTCAATGGTAAAAACTATGATCTCTGGGTAAAGACCATACATACGGAATTAAAAATAAAGAACAAACTTGTTTTCATTGATGGGGTCACTAACTAAACCCATGATAAAGGATGATGACTCACCCGAGCTACAACCTTGGGAGATGGCAAATTCGATGATTTCGCCATGGATACTTAACATGATTGAAACAAAGCTTCAAACTAGCATAGCATACAATGAGACACCTAAGGCTATGTGGAATACATTGAAAAGGAGGCACGGTATTGCCAATATACCTAAAGTACATCAGTTGAAGGCAAGCATAGCGAATTGTAAACAAAGGGGATTGAGTGTGGCAGAATTCTACTCAAAAATCTCGAACTTGTGGATAAAGCTTGAAAGCCACGACAAAATACCCCTCTAGACTTGTATCGGTTGCAAATGCAAAGTGGGTAATAAGATGGTGAAGAAATATGAGCAAGAGAAGGCACATCAATTAATGCTGAGCCTCAATAATGACATGTCCTCGTCGATAAGGAGCCAAATACTCACGCTCGACCCACTGCCCTCTCTGGATTGTATCTTCAATATGATAGTCCAAGAAGAAAATCACAAAAGCGTGATGCTGGGACATGAAGATAGGAACGAGAATGCTGTAGCTTTTGCCGTGATGAATGGAGATCGAGCCAAGGAGCCGCGACTAAGAAAGGGAACTAAACTCACTATGGGAGGTATGGCCACAAGGAGAGTGATTGTTATGAAATTATCGGCAACCCGCCTAGCTGGGGTAACCGCAACAGAGTAAGGGGTCAAGCGAGAGATAGCATAGGAGGTCGAACGAGCAGTGGTCGTGGAAGCGAAACGGGCAGAGAATCACCATACATTGTCGGGACGACTGAGCAGGTCGGGACTGCAGGAACTGGCGTGCAAGACGCCAGCCACGGGGCACTACCGGGACTGAGTCCTGATCAGATAAAGAAGCTATTGTCTCTCACTGAACCAACTAGAGCATGGTATGAGTAATAATGCTTGGATTTTTTATATCGGTGCAGCAAGGCATATGACGGGTAATGTGAACTCACTTAGACAAGTTGAGAATATAGATCCAATTTCCATTGAGTTGCCTAATGGGATGCTTCAAGTTGCCAAAGTGCAGGGAGAGACAAATTTGGGCTCGAATGTAAAATTGAGCAAAGTTTTATACGTTCCAAATTTTCATTGCAATTTGGTTTCTATTGCTCAATTGTGCAAAGAATTATGTTGCATTGTGATATTTACTGATGAACTATGTGTGATACAGGACCGCATCTCGAGGAACCTGACTGGAGTGGGTGAATTGAGAGGAGGGGTCTACTACTTCAATAAGTCGGCAACTGAGAAGGTATAACCTAATGCAGTGGGCTCTTATAATTTATGGCACAGTCGTCTTGGGCACCCATCAGGTCAAGTGCTCTATATGCTTTCTAAGGATTTTAATGTGAGTGATTCTTCTAAAGAAAATAATTTGGCTGTTTGTGATGTATGCCTGCATGTAAAGCAAACCAGCACTTAGTTTAATCTTAGTGAAATAATTTAAGCGAGCTATTTAAAGTTATACACTGTGATATCTAGGGTTAGTATAAATTACCCTCTCTTTGTAGTGCTCATTGTTTTCTTACCATTGTAGACGATGCCAGTAGAGCTGTTTGGATAGATTTGATGAGGGACAAAGGAGAAGTAGGAAGGATTTTGCAAAACTATATCACTATGGTGGAAAATCAATTTGAAAGAAATGTGAAGATTGTACGTAGTGATAATGGATTGGAGTTCAAATCTGGACCAATGCTTTAATTCTACTCAGAAAAAGATATTATTCATCAAGCTAGCTGTGTGGATACACCTCAACAGAATGGTAGGGTAGAACGAAAACATTGTCACATATTAAACGTGGCTAGAGCACTTCGATTCCAAGCCCATTTGCCTTTCAAATTTTGGGGTGAGTGTGCCTTAACTGCAGCCTATCGTATTAATTGAACACTAAGCAAGCTGTTGAAAGTGAAAACTCCATATGAAATATTGTTTGGGATAAAGCCTAAATATGATCACATAAAGGTGTTTGGTAGTTTACGCTTTGCATCTTATAGGCCAAAACCAAAAGATAAATTCACCTCTCGAAGTCGGAAGTGCATATTTGTAGGATATCCATACGAAAAGAAGGGTTAGAAATTATATGAAGACACATTTTCAATCCGACCAATGGGAAGCAACAGCAGACCAATCATGTTACATTACAAGTGCCACTGGTTTTGGAAAATGTGGACAAGCAGAGAATATTGACCCACTTGAGGCAAGTGAGGAGTCCGATCCAATTAGTGAGAAAGTCAAAGACCTGGGACATGGGCCACGATCGGTCAGCATGGGTTTGGGCCAAAACACGGCTACTGGGAGCATATTAGAGTAGACAGCATGTGAAACTGACCAGAGCTGAGTTGGGTCGGTTGAACCTAGGCCTCCCACAGTATCAGCAGCAAGGGGGGAGTCTTTTGAAACAGGGCTCAATCCTGAGCAGGAAGCTAGGGGGAGCAGCCCACCTTAAATCACCCAAGACGATGCCAGACCAGTGGAAACCATTGTAGGCCCAATACCAAGACTGACCCAACAATGTCGCAGTCCATCACATCTTGAAGACTATGTGTGCTATGAAGCTTGTGTTCAAGACCCCTCTCCTCAAGACACTTCACTACACCAAGGTTCCTTAGGTACGCTGTATCCCGTAGTTAGTTATATCTCATGCAATTGTTTTTCTAACTCTCACAAGGCTTTCCTAGCAGCCATTACAAAAATTATTAAGCCTAGGTACTATCATGAAGCTGCAAATGATGAATGATGGTGCCACACTATGGGTGAGGAGATTCGAGCACTAGAAAAAACAAACTTGGACTATTGAGGATTTACCTCTCGAAAAGAAACATACAAATTGTAAGTGGGTTTGCAAGGTCAAGTACAAGTCCGATGGCAATATTGAGCGCTTCAAGGCTCGACTTGTGGTTTGCGGACATCATCAGTTGGAAGGGTTTGACTTTAATGAGATGTTGGCTCCAATGGCAAAAATGGCTAGCGTAAAGGTACTCTTGTCAGTAGCTGTGGCAAAAGGATGGGAGTTATACCAGATGGACGTCAATAACACCTTTTTGCACGGTAATCTCCATGAAGAAGTGTATATGCATTGCATCCATTTTTTACTGCATCCTTACTAAACAAAGTCAGCAGACTTTGCAACTCTCTATATGGTCTAAGGCAGGCTCCACGTCAACGGTTCGCGACACTGTCCTCCAAACTATGTGAGTATGGATTTGTGAGATCTTATACCGATTGTTCTCATTTTACCTATCGAAAAGGAACTACGTTGCTAGCATTATTGGTTTACGTTGATGATATTATCCTTGCCGGTTATTATGCACAAGCATGTAGTCAGTTTAAGGAGTATTGTGATAGCCAGGTAGCTCTTCATATCGCGAAGAATCTTGTTTTTCACCAGAGAACCAAACATATCGAAATCAATTGTCTTTTCGTTCACAAAAATTTAGAATCAGGGATCTTGCATTATTCTACTTGACGTCCAAGGAGTTGCCCGCTGACATCTTGACTAAAGCCTTGGGCAAGAAGCTGTTTGTGTACCTTCGGGGCAAGCTGGGCATGATTAACCCTCATGCGCAACCTTGAGGGGGACTATTAAGAATGTGTACAATATATTTTAGGAATATATTGTGTAAATATATTTGTATGATTTATGATCTCGTATTTTAGTTAGAATGGAAGTCCTCATGCGACTAGTGTGCTAGGGTTTGACGCAAAGTTTGACGTATATATATTATTTTGCATATCAACGAAGAAAACAGAGAACATGGCCACTGTTGCATTACCCCCAAAAGATCAATCTCTCACAAATCTTTCACAATTTGATAGTAAGCTTTAGCCAGCATAGAAATGGACTATTACAAAGTCTAAATGACATACAACAGAGTCATTTAGAGTTTCGACAAAATGGTCAACAGTAAAAGTCGGACTACCACATGAGGGAAATCAGGTTGGGTTCCAACAAATGCATGGGAGTTTTTCCCTTCATAACGCCCGAGCTGCTCCCACATACCTTCTTCCTTACTATTGTACAGCTACAATGGATCCGGCCATTGGACATGGTCGTTAGCTTGTGATTAACTCACTAAGTAGAGTAAGTGGACATAACCTTCCCCCCCCCCCCAAAAAAAAAAAAACAAAGAAAAAACCCTAATTTTTTTTAAAAAATAAAAAGCAACAGACTAAAGGAAGCAAAGACAAACGAGAAAAAAAAAAAAAAAACCTAATTGGCAATATTGGCAAAGCATTGAGGACATTTGATGGTTTAGAGTTCTGTACAAAAGAACACCCAAACACCATATTGGTAACTGAATATATCGCTCCGAAGATACTAATCTGACAGATCAAATTATTGATCCCAGTGTTTTATACATCTGTCTAATGGTAAGCATATATGCATGATGATCAGATCAGACTAGACATGAGGTGAGGTGAATAGAAACCATCCGTCTACAAAGAGGAATCTCAAAGTCCCAGAATACCTATGGCATGTACTGTGGTGCAAATTGCAAAAGAAGAGAGTAAAATAGCTTCTACATGAACCACAAATTATTATGTTGCAGCCTGCAATTTTAGAACAGGGAGCTATCCAAATGCAAAAGCAACTGTTGATATGAAATCGCTCGATACCAGAAAACAGGTCTCGCATATCTGGAAAAAAATCACGGGCAGTAATGCATCAATCTATATCTAGATTCCTCAGAGCTGAAAACAGAGTAAAACAGAATCGTGTCAGACAAAATTTAGAACCCCCCCCCCCAATGCAGTCTTCCACAGTGTATATTGTTGAAAGCTATGCACCTCGAGTTGCAGCAGATATTGCTGCCTTCTCAGACGTGGACATGGATATCTAGAACAATAAGGAACAACATCAGGAGCAAATCGTAGACAACAGCATGCAAAAGAATGGACGCTACATTGCTCATCATGTTCATGAAGCCTGGTTGTTCCTAGACCTGGCAAATGGGTCATTCGGTTCGGTACGGGTCAGGTTAAGTTTGGGTCGGTCATGTTTCGTGTCAAATGACATTTCGGATCGGTTTGGTTTGGGCTGGGTGAACTTCGGTTCGGGTTGAGTTTGAATCAATTGATTTTTGGTTGACAGCTCTTGTCAAGCAAAATGAAGCAACTTTGTAGAAAATTTCGAATCGGATATGGTTCTGTTCGGATCAATTTGAGTTTTGGGTCCACTTTTAGGTGAGCATATTTCAGATGTCGGGTCAGGTTTTGAATCTCGGGTCAATTTTGCTAGGTCCGGTTGTTTCTTTCTGGGTATTTGAATGATCAAGCCTGCTGAGACGAATCCAAGCAGGCCAGACGCTATGAGTGGTGCAGCCCAGTCGTTCATTTTCTTGTTGTGTTTAGAGGAAATGCCTACACCTTTTCAGCCACATGATGGCAACTTGTGGGGCAAATGAAGAGGATGACAGCAACGAAAGAAAAACGGAAGGAAAGGTAAAATCGCCAAAGAGGATCCGAAGCAAAGTACAAAGCCAAGTTGTAATGGAAAAGTTCCAACTTGAGGCTAGGGAATAAGATACCCAAGAACGCTAAATTAGGAAGAATCAATCATCAATTTTCCCCATTTATGATGTTGTGGCGCTACACAGGTCACCAAGACAAGGTCAAAACTAACCTCTTGTTTTAACTGGGAGAATGGAATCTAAGCACAAAGAGGATTTGTGTTATTTTGGGGAAGCTGCAGCTTGCTTGCAATAGTTGAATTTGCGCCAAACCTATGCCGTCACAGCTAACATGATTCTACTGGTTTGGATCTTGGGGGGCCCATTTTTGAAACGCTTATTCTACTGGGGAGCAAATAACACCCCCCCCAAAAAAAACAAAAAACTAATCCACTTGGCAAGATAAAAAATAAGGTTGTCTGCAAGAATTTCTGGAGTTTTCCATCTTAACGCTGCTCCACAGAATCAGCTAAACAGAAAATTTTGGAGCTTTCAATTACACCTGACAAATAGGCCATTCAATTTGGGTACGAGTCGGGTCAAGTTTAGATTGGGTCACGTTCAAGTTAAATGACATTTCGGGTCGCTTCGGTTTGGGTTGATATGATTCGTTTCGGGTCAATTTCGGGTCAACCAATTTTTAGTCAAATATGCTCGCCATGCCAATACCAACAACTTTGTAAAAAATTTCAGGTCGGGTATGGTTCGGCTCGGGTCAATTCGGGTTTCGGGTTCACTTTCAGGTGAGAATATTTCGGATGTCGGGTCGGGTATGGGTCTGGGTCGTTTAGCTCGGGTTTCGGGTCTCCACTCAATTTTGCTAGGTTTATTTCAATTGGTAGTGAAGATAGGCCCTTGAAACAGAAGCTTTGGTCTAATGCAATATCATCAATCAAACCCATGCAAAGTAGAAAGCTAGTCATTTGACGCCTCCGTTTTCGTCAGAATTTGGACACTTGCATAACGGATGTTTTGGTGCACTCCTAGGGACACAATGTTTGCTGTCAATATGAAATAGCGGGACTAAAAAAGATGGATATCATTCTTTTTTGATCCCTGGGACCCCTGCATGATTGAAGGGAGTTGGTCAAAAATTTATTAAAAAAAAATATCCGAGAAGGGATTTTCTACAATTCTAGCTATTGATGAACCAGAGAGTAACTTGGCACACAGAAGTTTCATCGTTCAAAAAAAAGAGCGGAAAAAAAGAAAATTTCACATGGAACAGATGATGTGGGAAATTGATGGGCCTAATTCAATCTTCAGTACAGGCATACAACAATTAGGTGATGTATTATTGATATTTTGTACACTTTATGCTTCATGAGTAAAAACAGGTTGCTTGGGGACAGTGCAATATGTTGATATATCTCTAGGATGGACTCAATTAAGTGACGTCGTTCCATCAATCTCGCTGACAGTTATACGTTATGTTTGTATGGAGTCTGTGGACCTTTCGATCATTTTACTTCGAGAACCTGCATTGGATAATTGATAGTTTGACACTGCAACCCTGGGCACGAAGACTTGGATTGGGAGATTCAGACTTTGCGTGCACAGATCCTTGGGTCAAAATCATGCAAAATATTTGGAAATTGCTGGATCTGGGTCTACTAATTAACACATCCCCTTGTTTGATGACTGCAGCAGAGTCCATCTAAAAATGAAGTACAGGGCCGAGGGGAACTTGGTTAGTTATGCTGGAATCAAATGTGATCTGTATGAGAAAACCTGAAAAAGACGATATAAATGAATGTGCCCTTATTCAACATCTTCTTTACCTGGAATCCATCACAGCTAGCACAGAATCTTCAATTCTCCAGCATGGGTATGTATATT